>BLSH010197098.1:131774-153311 GCA_018402905.1 Glandirana rugosa | reverse complement strand
GTAAATTTTGCTTGTAGATTTAGACCTTCTCTTACTTCATGGGGGGGGGGGGGGGGTCATGCAAGTTAAGCACTTTAATCTGCTTTGTGGAAAACCCCTTTAAAAAGAAGTTTCTGGTTCTAAATGGAAAAAGTTTTGTATTTGCTGCGCATAATGTTTGCAATCCTAAACTCCTAATTTAAATTGCAATTAATGTTTGAATAATCCTGTTGTATGCATAAACCTTTAACGTTATTCTAGAATCTGCCGTATGTATTTTTTTATTTCATGTTATTTGTTCTGAAATGTGTCCCTTCAGCAAAAGAGAAAAGAAAAAAAGCCTCTTTGGAACCAAAGGGTTCATTTTAATAACTTTATATTCAAAGAAGCTATATTTAGATATACTATTGCTATATGGATTAGAAGCTAAATATACATTGTATATTTATAATTATACAAGCAATAATTTAGAAATTACACACCTATATTTTTCTACAATGTTAAATTCCATGATGTAATGTATCTAGTTTGGTCTTCTCTTCAATATATATACATTCATGTAAAATGAACATTTGTAATGCACTCTTTGTTGAAGCATCTGAAATGAATATCAGAATGTAGCATTTCTGTGTTTTATGTGTGTAATGTGCTCAGGCTATAAATACTGTGTTTAAATGTAAACCTGATAGGTCCGTACTAAATCTAGACGACAAGGAGAGCCAGTATGGCCAGGCATTTCATATCCCTGTAAAATTGTGATGTGTAAGTTGTTGTCTTCAGTGCCTCAACATTTTTAGAAGTGGTTACCTGTAGTATCTTGGAGAACAGTAGACTTTATACATAAAAGTGACAGAAAGAAAACTTTTACTGAGAGAAGTTTAGGGGTCTAGTTATAAAACATTCATTGGACGAATGTCACACACATTCATGCAGGGTGTGCACAAATTTTGGCTTAGAGTCATTCCTATGATCGCCAGCGCCTTCTAGTGGCTAAAGTGTGCTATATTTTCTCACTGAATTATTTCAGATAACTATACGAATTTTGGTCACTAGATGGAGCTGATGATCAGAAAAAATCATCTCTACAGATATTATTGCCAAAATCCATTCAGCTTGCATTAATGAATATGACATTCAACTAACTAATGTTTTATAAATATTCCCCCTAGTGTATGTAAAGCAAACTATATATTTTTTTGGATAGAGTAGGCAAGGATTAGAACCCCCTGTAAGATTTGTATGTCTTTCTTCTTTTTGAAAACGCCAGTCATTTTCATCACTTACATGGCACCATTGTTGCTCGGTACACTGCACTGTAGCAGAACTCTAGGCATTTTTTTTTTTAATCTGAGGTTTAAATAAAAAGTCTGTCACTTTAGGTATCAATGTGCTTTCTTTCATTTTTAAAACAAAAATCTTTTTGCAATACTTTGGGTCTGCTTCTGCTCTCATATACAGAAATCTCAGTATTGTTTGTCAGCCTTTCTTGCCCATTGCTCATTTACAGAACACTGTATTCTGTGAACAGTTCACAGAATATGGAGCACTGTGTGAATGGGCAAGGGGGAGAAGAGGAGCAGACAATTGCATATGCTGCTTCCTTGTATGGGTGTCGCACCTCTCATACTAGCAATGCTGGAAGTATAGAGATAAATATACTAATCCATCCTCAGTCAAAATGGAAATATTAAAGAAAGTACAGCCATGCTTAAAGTGACAGCTCAAGAGATCTAAAGAGGAGCTTTAGCTTTAGTCTCCCCCTAAAGTCACCAGCTACAAATGCTGTTGCTGCTGGCTTTTAATGTGAGGGCACTTGCCTGTCCAGTGATCCAGTGACATCCTCACCCGAGCCAATTTGTCAATCGGCTTCAGGTGCAGGTGCCGGCATCTTAGGAAAGTGAAACCAGCAGTGAAGCTTGCTGGCTTCCTACTGTGCATGCGTGAGCTGCACTTTGTTAATGGTCCCACAGTCCTCTGGGACCTGCAATGTGCCCCAGAAGATTGCGAGGGGAAGGAAGGGAGGCTGAACTTCCGACCAAAAGTGGGAACGGGTACCTGTCAAAACCAGATACCCGCTTCCACTTTAACTTTTATTTACACTGCAGATTTAAAAAAAAAAATGTGCTTGGAGTTATGCTTTAAGCTTTTTTTATATCAGGAGTAAGTTCTGCGGGACTTAATGTGATTTAGGTTTTGTGCTGCCTTTGTCCCTACTATTAAGATATGCTCTCTCTATTTGTATACTCTAACCAAAAGAATATGGGGCTTTAGATATGCTATAAAGGCTGCCTTTGCTGACTTCTCATTTTGCAATTGCCTGTTGCCTGGCTGTCATTCTGACCCTTTCATTTCAGCACTGATTTACCAACCAATTTATATACAGATAAGGATGTTTGACTTCAATATTCTGATCTGTATATTTGTTCCAGGTGAGTGACTCAGAAAGTGGTGAAGTCAAGAATAGCCAAGCAAGTTGCATTTTTGAAATGTCAGCAGTCCTGTTGTTTTCTCTTAGGAAAAGTTGATAAAGTTGAAAAGAACAATTCAGCAGCCAATTAGATTCTCACTTTCATTCTCCTATTCTGCACTTCAGAAATAATGGGGGATCTGATCTGGCAATATATGCAACAAGGACAAGTCTTCCTTGAAAAGGCTTTATGCATGAGTTATACTATTGTTTCCCAGTCTTTTTGGGGTACCTCTAAGTGATCACTATTGTTAGTTCTCTTTGCATATTCACAGGTGAAATAATCAGTGCTGCTTTAAAAATAAGAAATATTACGCTTTTCAACTAGGTGCTCGAGAAATCTGACTTGTTGGGGGTATTTAAGAACCCTTTTACCGCATTTACTAAAGCCTCGTGTAGGCAGCAACTCCAAATACATTATTAGTGGTTTCACTGAAGGAACTGATCTCTAGTGATTGTCTATAGTTCTTAGAGAATGGGTAAACCGCATCTTTTATAAGTCATACACCAAAAATGCTTTTTATTCTTGTGTGGACATAGGAAGGATGTGTGTATCCAGTGATGGTACTGCGTATGCATGCACTCTTTGACTCATCACCCTTTACTTGAGCATATTATTAAAAGTTTTCTTTTGCCTTTATAGTAAAGGGAAAGTCTAGTGTATTTTCACTGACTGCATATTTTGAGTTGTTATTGCTGTGTTTCTCTTCTGTGTATAGGCAAAAAAAAACAAGTCCCTGCATTATGTGCGCAATTCACCAAGCCTCATCTCGTTTAAAATGCTATCTCGGCTGCACTGCATTTTGATACATTATTGTCAGAGGAAGGTGTTCTGTAGTCCAGTAGGGGAAAACTCTGGGCAGGGCTGACATCACTGCTTGGAATTTTACTGCAGCAGAGACACCGTTGTCAGCTTAAACAGGAAATTAGGAGCTCCCTAGATTACTGGCAGGTCAACCGATATTGTGCTGTGCCTGCATTGTTTTTAAGAATGCAATGCCAGAGGAAATGTGCCAGTTTTGCAGATATAGACTACATTTCTTTGTTATTTTTGCCTAGGCATACACTTAAAAGCCCTACACTAATGACTTGCACTAGTTTAGAAAAAAAAAACACTCGCTACAATACTCTTCCTATGTCTCCTGCAGACTAGCTGCTCTGCAGTCCAATGCCAGTTCTTATGGATTGCATGACATTGAGCATCACTCAAGTCATAGCCTGTGATTCCAATGTATCAAGGGTAGGCCTCCAGAGGTTGCGTAACCCTGGGTTCACAGGCAGATGCTGCAGAAAACAATACATGTATCAAGAATCCTGTGAGTCAATGGCATCAAGGGTAGGCCCTCTGAGGTTGTGTCGCCAAGCCATCCTGGGTTCACAGGTGGATGCTGCAGAAAACAATGCATTTATGAACAATCCTGTGAGTTGATGGCATCAAGGGTAGGCCTCCTGAAGTTGTGTCGCCCAGCCGCCCTGGGTTCACAGGCAGATGCTGCAGAAAACGATGCATGTATCAACAATCCTGTGAGTCAATTTGATCAAGGGTAGGCCTCCTTAAGTAGTGTCACCAAGCCACCCTGGGTTCACAGGTGGATGCTGCAGAAAACCATGCATGTATGAATAATCCTGTGAGTCAATGGCATCAAGGGTTGGCCTCCTGAAGTTGTGTCGCCAATCCACCCTGGGTTCACAGAAAGGTGCTGCAGAAAACAATGCATGTATCAACAATCCTGTGAGTCAATGGTATCAAGGGTAGACCTCCTTAGGTTGTCACCAAGTCGCCCTAGGTTCACAGGCAGATGCTGCAGAAAACGATGCATGTTTCAACAATCTCTGAAGCATTTAGGACCACCTACCACCAAAGGAAGAAAAGGATGAAGAAGAACCTTGATGTCCAGAACAAGGAAAAAAAAGGTAAGTATACACATAAAAACAGGTTGGTGCCCAGCCTGAAGTTGGGCTTTTAAGCCATTTTGTGACTTTTTGTTTTAACCCATTTGCCTTCTCAGTTTTTGTTATTGTATTAAATACAATGATTTGTAGATAACACTGAATTTGCAGTAACTGCCTCCCTTCTTAACAACTGTTGACATAAGACATTTGACAGACAGTAACTCTTTTGTTTTCAGTGAAGTAACTGACTCATAGACTTGCACTGTTAAAAGAAGCAGCTAAGCCTGATGCACATATTCAGTTTTTTTTTTTTTTCTTTTTTGTTCAACCCAGCGGGCTGAACGGAAAGAAAAAAACGCAGAGATCACTGAACTCATGTTAGTGCAGCGATCTCACCCGCTGTGCCTTTTTGCCCACCAGAACACACTAATCAACGCTGATCGGATGCTGGTTTTCCAGCATGCCCCTTTGACAAAACCCGGGCCTTAGACCAGCTTCTGTCAGAAGAACAATTAAACATATGGTCCGAATGTCGACCGGTTTCTGCTGAACCTCCCAATATTCAAACTGTGTGTGGCCACCTTAAAACTAAGGTTGTGTAACAAAAGCTGGAAGCAGTCTGAATGTATAATGAGGAAATATGGCTGCCCCATGTACCGTGTACATATTAATTACCAATCTATACATCAGAACAAAGATCTCTTCGGCATATATATCTTAAATACAATTTGAAAGACAAACCATTCCCTTTTAAAGGAGTGGCATTTCTGGCTACAGTATATTCTGTTCTAAGTATGCTAAAATGAAATGTAAATCACATTGATCATTCGGTGATGTAAATTAATATTCATGATAATGCAAACTTTTTATAACCTTTGTCTAGGAAACAGGGATAGTGGCGATGAGGAACACTTGAAATAGGTGTTAAGAGTGTGCCAGGATTTTTCATCCACCAACACTGGTGGAGAGCTGACTTTTAGTATTTTCTTTTTGTGCATTGGATTTTAAAATGGCAGAACACAATTGGACACGGACAATGGTTTATAGACTCCTTTCTGCTGTGTATCAAGAATGTGTTGTGCTAGAGATCTCAGGATTTCCATAATTTGTACACTTTTTTGTCTGCATTTTGCTGTGTTGATAAATCCTGCTGGTGCAGAACTGTTTGTATATCGTGTGGTGTAATAATCGGAGAGAAGGCAGCCTGCATGACTCTAACTAATTTGCATTTTCCATTATCACATTGCTGTCTAAAATCGTGTCTTCTTTCTGAAAATGTTTTATGCAAAGCCTTTCTTTTTTGGGACACAGCTGCATTTTATATAAGAAGAAAAATCGAATTTTCAGGCACTGATAAGTACCGTAGCTTTTTTTTTTTTTTTTTTTTCTTGTACAGATTAAATGCAACTCCACCAATATTGTGTATGATTTGTGGGGGGGGAGGCAGTAACGTTTGTTCATATCATTCAAATGATGTTTACTTTTGTGCGGAAATCTCCTGTACTGAGGATAATGCAGTGGATGTCATTGCTTGACTCCTGCTAAGAATACAAGTCTTTAGTACTTTGAGTCACAGAACTCCAGATCTGCATACTAAAGTGCATACAGCCACTGGCTCAGCATGACAGCCAGAAGTAGTATTTTCTGTCAGTACAGGTTCTCACAATATAGAATATAGCAAATGGACAGCCGAGTCTGAAAGTTGTCTTGTTACTTGGCCCATTCAGGGCAAAGTGTAAGCTTCCTTTGACAAGACACCCTCTGCCGATGGCTATCTGCCTTGCTATTCCGCTGCTAGAGTCTTTGGATTATATTGTAGTTCTTCCAGGTATGGGGGAGCATATGGTCTTCTCTTTCTGTGATGCAGCGCTAGTGCCTGTCTTGCCTTGTCTTGTAGGGAAAAGTGTGTTCATTCTGCATGTGTAAGCTCCAACAGACACAAAGGGGTTTATTTACTAAATCTGGAGAGTGCAAAATCAGGCTCACTTTTGCATAGAAACCAATTGACTTCTATCCTCCTGCTTGTTCAATTAAGCTGAGGTTTCTATGCAGAAGTGAGGCTGACTTCCAGCTATAGCGGGACACGAACTGGAGGCACATACGGCAGTGGATGCACTTTCCTTCCTCCCAAGATGACCCAATGAAAGTACTGGGAAACGACCTGATACCGCGGACATATCCATTACGGAGAGCACTCAGACAGCCTGATAGACCAAAAGGAATGGTAAAGTACTGCTGCTGACAACAACTTCTCAGCAGTTTGCCATATAAACATCCCCCCCAGTAAGGCTGGCACTAAACCATTGTGAAGTATTTGGCACATATACTTTTGACTGTCCACGCTCCACAGTAGTGGTAACCCCGCACGCCGTTCCACAAACAAGTGTGACTAGCTCTTCACTTGGTGAGACAGCCACTGACGGACTTAACTGGGTTTCTGTGATTGCCAATCACCAAACAGTGCATGAACGGCAGGGTGCTATCACATACAGGACATCTGCTATTCAGCTAGTGTGCCATACACGACATGCTGGTCTCTGCAATTAAAAGCAGTACTAATGGCTCTATACCAACAATATATTATTATTATTATTATTATTATTATTACTTGGGAACAACTTTGAGGTAACTGACACTGACTTTGGAAGGAGTAGGAATCTGGACATCTGCTACCTTTTGACTTCTACAAGCATTCCATACTGCTTCACTACTGTTTTTTGGACCACTGAGTCCACCTTACAGCTAGCAGCTGCCCATTATAGCCTTCTTTCGTAGTCCCAAACTAGTCCATCCCCCTTTCCTATTCCCCCTCCACGCTCCTTCCCTCCTCCTGGGATGGAACACATTGTGATAGCCAGATCACTATGCCCATTGTAGGCCACTGACTTCTCACATCTGACAGTGAGGCTATCACCTTGTGCATCCCCATAAAGCGTCCGGACGTCCTATTTTTAACTGTATATGTGATATGTATCAATGTTTGTTGTTTTTTTCACATGGCTGTTGTCTGTTTGTTTAGACATGTCTATTAAGTGTTGCAAATGAATTGTGACAGTGCAATCAACATATATGAAATTGGAGTATTACTCCGTTGGTTTTTAATTGGTTACAATAAATAACTTTTTTGATTACTTCCGGAGTACTGCCCATTGTTATCATAGTAACCACTTTGTAGTCCAGAGTTCTTTACTGGAACATTTTTTCTTTATGCTTGTTTGGTTATGGTCACACCACCAGAACTAGTAAGAGGCTGGGAAGTACCCTCCTCTAGGTAGGGAAATGATACTGCATCCAATATCTCTTTCGTTTTTCTACTTCTATGCAAAAGTGAGCCTGATTTTGCACTCTCCAACTTTAGTAAATAAATCCCAAAGACTGGGCTTTAAACAGGGCTCTGGCAGTTGAAACAGGGTGGTAGGGGATGGGAAAGCATTGGCAGGAGACTGTGAGGAGAACCTACCTTCAATGTCTAAAGCAGAGTTTCTCAACCAGGGTTCCTCCAGAGGTTGCTAGGGGTTCCTTGAACAATGGTTAATTTCTGCCTCTCAGATAAGTTCCCAATGACACCATTAATCTTTTTAGCTATCTCTAAGGGGGTAATTCTTCCCAATGACCACAAGTGTAAGGAGCATTCTTCCCGTTGACCATCACACTAATGTATCATGAGTTGTAGATGTTTCATATTTAGCAGGGGTTCCCCGAGACTGGGGAACTATTTCAAGGGTTCCTCTGTGTTGAAAAGATTGAGAAAGGCTGGTCTAAAGTGACAAGTTCAGTGGTATTTTGTGTACAGTTGGCCAACTGCGTCCTGACACATTCCCTGGCTTATTGTGTCTCCCAGTAATGAGTAATTCTCCATATTTCCATCGCACACATTTCTGGATGAGCTCTAAGGCCCCATTCACACCTGAGCGTTTTGAGGCTTGAATATGCTTGAAGCCTGAAGCTACAAAATGCTGGAGGGGAAAAAAATCATCGATTCTCTATGGAGATGGTTCACATCTCCACTCAAAAATGGCTGAAGCCAAAAGCCTGAAAGTCAAGCAAGTTCCGGAGGTATTTTTGTCGCGCGAATCGGGCAGATTTGGGTGTTTGTATCCCATAAAAATGAATGGAAACGTGCGATTCGGGCGTTTTTTGCGAGTTCTTGCACAATTTTCAGCTAAAATAAAAGCTAAAAAAAGCCGAACTACCTAGCAACAAATGATGCAATAGATATAGTACTCTCTATTGGCTAATACAAAAACCCCAAAAGTCCAAAACAATCCAAAGTTGCGCGACAAAACGCCGGAAAAAGCTCAGACGCGTCGCTCAGGTGTAAACGCAGCCTCAAGGATTTGGGTGCTGCAGCAACAATCAGCTGGAAACTGGTTTAGAAAGTCACAATGGAGATATTTGCTAGCAAACCATGGGTCAACAAGGTAGCGTCCAAACTGATTTTTATTGCATGAGCACATCACAGAACAGTGCACTATGTGATGTGATCCTACAATAAAAAACAGTTTGGACGTTACCTTGATGATCCATGATGTGCTAGCAAATATCTCCATTGTCCCAGTGGTCAGTGTCGCTCCACCATCAAGATTGATCTTTCTCTTCCTGTTTTCTAAAGTCGGGAAAGACAACACGTTTCGTGGAACTCCAGTGTTGTGGTATTAGCAAGGTTGGTGGTCTTAAGGACACAAATGTAGAAATCTTGCTTTGTTTAGGCTGATTTTTTTTTGCTTACAGAGTACAGTAAAATTTTGTAAATCGTTAAAGAATTTACGATTTGTAATCTCCCACTAGATGGGCATTTCAATTTATTTAGCCATCTCCCACAATGAACCTTGTTGATTTCTTCCCAGTTTTGCTTAATCGTGCTTTGACTTGTCATGCAGGGTTGAGCAATCGTTAAGTCATTCCTTCCATCTGTTTGTCATACTGGATTCACTTCTTTTCAGATTGAGCAACTGGAGTAACGAGAAGTACCATTAAAGAATGGGGAATTCTGCAAACTATTGTGGGAAGATTGCAGCTTACTCAGAATCCTCTGTATTGGCTTTACAGATCTTGTTTATGGAAAGGTTTTTAGTTTTGCAGCTTTTTTAAAAAAAATATTTTAGCTTTCTAGACATTTTTTCCACTTTAAAGTTTTATATAGGGCAGTGTTAAGGGTTCCATCATACCCTGGCAGAGGGAGGCTTTGTAGCTGCTGGGTCAGAGTTTCTTAATTAGGGTTCCTCCAGAGGTTGCTATGGGGTTCCTTGAGCAATAAGCTATTTCTGCCTCTCTGACCATTTTAGCTATCTGTAGGGGAGGGGGGGAGGGGTCGGGGTCTTGCCAGTGATAACAAATGCAAGTCTTTCTTTAGAAAGTATTATTTTACTGAAAGGGGGGTTGATGATTGGAATAAACTACCAACAGAGGTTGTGAGACAGTCAACAGTAAATGGCTTCAAACATGCTTGGGATAAACATAAATCCATAGTCAGACAACAAGGTTAATGTAAAAAAAAATTAAAAAAAATAATAAAAAGGGGCAGACTCGATGGACTACTCGGTCTTTTTCTGCCGTCACTTTTCTATGTTTCTATGTAAATGCAAGTCTTTCTCCCCTAGATTTGCTCACTGGAATGACCCCACAAAGCCCTGTCTCTAATCTCTGAGGCACCATCTTCTTTTTTGCTTCAGTATAATTTTAGGCAGGCAAAGTGTATAGGACAGAACACATAAAGAGCAGCTACAAGACAATAGTAATACTGGATCCTAGTGCTGCCCTTAAAGCAGAACTTCACTCTAAAGGGCGAAAGGATTGAAGCAACAATTCCCTCAAAAAATGGATAGGACTTTGAAGGCACACCATGGGCCAAACATATGACAAAATATAGCTTTATTCATGCTAGAACACATTACATACATACATGACATATACCAACATATACATAAAAACACCCTTAACTGAGCGAAAAAGAGCACCACACGTATTCCCAGCTAACTAGGAGGAAGAGTTCTGTACATAAGGTGACTACAGTGCAACTACAAATGTAGCCTCAAATTAGCAAGCGTAGGGAACCTACCCGATTCACTACTACATTAGTTCAGAGCTATCTGTGGTTAATGATGGGTATCACTGTGGTCTCTCTGTGCACACACCACCATGCAGGGTACTGACGGACACCCCCAACCCTACCGGCACTGGCCAACATAGCTGCGCTACTCTCACTGGGACATCCGTGTCACAGAGGTATTCATATACCTTTGGTGACAACTGCCCTCCTGCCTTAATCCAACAGCAGGATTGCACCAGGACTATATTTCTATACAGTAGACATAATTATTTACACTTTGGGTCCTCTTGAAAATCAACCTGGGAAAGCTTTGGCCGTATCGTGTTGTTTTTATTGATGCATGTCTCTTGTCTTCCTAATGCTAGAGCCAGAACAGCACCCACCCCCGTATGTGTCCTGAGGAAGCGAAACCCGTCGACACACCAGTGTGGAGGAGATTCAGAGTTCCCTACGCTTGCTAATTTGAGGCCACATTTGTAGTTGCACTGTAGTCACTGTATGTACAGAACTCTTCCTCCTAGTTAGCTGGATATACAGTGCTCTTTTTCACTCAGTTAAGGGTGTTTTTATGTATATGTTGGTATATGTCATATATGTATGTAATGTGTTCTAACATGAATAAAGCTATATTTTGTTATATGTTTGGCCCATGGTGTGCTTTCAAGTCCTATCCATTTTTTGAGTAAATTGTTCCTTCAATCTTTTCGCTATATAATTTTGGATGATGGCAAGGTGGGGTCCTCCCTCGCGCTTTTCACTCTGAAGGGGATATTCTGCTTTGTGTCACCCCCCCCCCTACATTTGGAACATTAACATTTTGGGGGGGGGGGAGCGGGGGATGCCTAGCTTTGATAAGTACTCATTTCCTGCTCTGATCGCCTTGGCAAACACAACCCCCTGGTTTGCCCACAGCCTTCTGGGACACATCACAGGTCCCAGAAGGCTGCAGGCCATTCACAAATTGCAGTGCATGCTCAGTGGGAAGCTGGCTGTGAAGCCACAAGGAGTCACAGCCAGCTTCCCACAGCAAGCAGACTGGCCCGGGTAGGACAGCGCTGGATCCCTGGACTGCTAAGTGTCCTTTTATTACATGTCTTTAGCTACAGTATTTTGTAGTTGCTGATTTTTCCTTTTTTTTTTCTCCTTTTTAAGTGACCATTACTGAGGTGTATTTGGTTCATAGAGAATATTGTTGAAGGACACAAAATTGCTCCTTAACACTATATATAGGGGACAGGGTCCTTTAGCTTTTTCTACCCGTTAGGCCTCATGGACACTGCTGCTGGTAAACGGACGTTTGGGAGCATTTGGGCGTTTTTTTCAGCTGCCCCTGATCCTCTCCTCTGTTATCTTATCAGTTCATGTACACAGGGTCGTTTATAGTCGTTTCCAGGTAGTTGAGTTTAGAATCTTTTTTTGGAACCCAAAAAAATGCGTTCCGGATGGATGTTCAGAGGCATCTGAAACGTCAAATGCTTGTAACGGCTTGTAAACGCTGCTAAATTATGAGGTAACACGCGTTTAGCAGCATTTCATTCACAGGCATTTTTACTTAAAAAAAAAAAAAAAAACGCTCCTAGACGCGAACGTGTCTAAATGCCACATTTAAAATGTGGCTAAACAGCTGTTTTTAAGTGTCTGTTTCTAGCTGTCAAAAAATTGTTCAGGAGAGGTTGAAAGAGCGTCCCATGTACATTAAGCCTAACAGTCCTTATTGCAGATGTGAAACGTCAACCTTTTCGATTTGTTTGGAATATTGCACCAAATGTATTTCAATGTAAATGGCAATTGTAGGATTTTGTTTAATTTCTGTCAGGATAAATGTGATCTTTAATAGCTGATATGATCTGTACTCCATAAACTGAATCAAATTGGAGCCTAGCAAAGTATGACTGCTTTGCTACTAAATATAGAAAGGTGGAACGGAGCTCTAAGTGGAAATGGAAAATGATTATATAATTGTGCAGTTCAGGTAAGTTCAAAAGAACCACATCTATGTATCCAGTCAACATACTGTGCACAATGCTGCATTACTGTATATTTCACGTGTGACCTCCTTATGTTTTATCCCCTAGATTTGGGGAAGGGGCTCTTATACTATGTTGTAGACATTTTACCTATAGTTGGTACTTCATTTGCATTTTAGCTGATTTGTATAGTGTAATTCATTGTATAATAAAGGAATTTGTATTTAATAAAGTTCGTATCTCATTCAAGGCATGTTGTACAATTTGTGTTTATTCTTTTTTATATAATACTTATTAGTACAGGTGGCCTTCAAAAAATGAAACCATATCTCATTTTGCTTTTGCTGGCAAGTTGCATTTCATGCTGGCTTCTCTCCCTGGAACAGTAAAAAATCCCCCAGTTAGTGCCAATGTACGTTATTAGTTTCATTAACCAAGTGTGCATGTGTCTTTATAGAATTAAATGCAGTGGGGGAGATTTACTAAAACTGGAGCACTCAGAATCGAATGCAGCGGTGCAGCATAGCCAATCAGCTGCTAACTTCAGTTTGTTTAGTTAAACTTTGACAATAAAACCTGGAAGCTGGTTTCTATGCAGAATGAGCCTGATTTTGCACTCTTCAGCTTTATTAAATAAGCCCCACTGTGTCAGGGTAGTCTCTTCATTTTAAAGTGCTGGCAGTGCATTTTGCCACACTAAAAGTGTACCTGCACTCTAGAACACATGTTCCTTGTGGTGGGCTGGTGAGGTGCCATTCAAATAAAACAGCACTTCATTAACCACTTCAGCCCCAGATTGTTTACCCCCCCCCCCCCTTCATGACCAGGCCATTTCTTTGCAGTACGGCGTTACTTTAACTGACAATTGTGTGGTCGTGCGACGCTTTACCCAAATAAAATTGATGTCCTTTTTTTCCCCACAAATAGTGCTTTCTTTTGGAGTTAGTTGATCACCCCTGCGGTTTTTTTATTTTTTTGCACTAAACAAAAAAAGACTGACAGACAATTTTGAAGAAAAAAAAATATTTTTTCTTTATGCTATAAAACATACCCAATAAAATTGTTTTTAATAATCAAATGTATTCATCAATTTAGGCCAATCTGTATTCTGCTACATATTTATTGGTAAACAAACTCCCAATAAGTGTATACTGATTGGTTTGCGCAAAAGCTATACTGTCTAAGACTATGGGATATATTTATGGAATTTTTATTTTATTTCTTTTTTACTAGTAATGGCAGCGATTTTTAGCGGGACTGCAACATTGCATCAGACAAATCGGACATGTAACTGACACTTTTAACACTTTTTGGGAACCAGTGACACCAATAGTGATCAGTGTTAAAAATAAATGCACTGTCACTGTACTAATGACACTGGCAGGGAAGGGGTGAACATCAGGGGCAATCGAAGGATTAAGTGTGTCCCTAGGGGGTTCTTGCTAACTGTTGGGGGGGGGTGCTTTAACTGGGGGAAGGCCGAGATCCGTATTTCACAAGGTCTCCATCTTCCCCTCTGGCAGGAGGGCAATCTGCCTTGTTTACATAGTCAAACCGCCTCAGAACAATCATCGGAGGGTCCTGGTGGACATCGCATCTGCCGGATCTGCTGATTGGATCACGTATCCAATCACAGCAGGAGCGGTTTGCCGGCACCCCACTCATGTGCGCCCCAGACCCTGTACGTGATTTCTCACAGGAGGGCGCCCTGCCACAGTATATCTGCGTAGGGTAGTCCAGAAGCCTTTAAACACTGTGCAGTGACTAGCCTCAGATGATACACAGAGATGAAACAAATCCCCCTACATAACTTATACTTGTTTAAATGGCAGAAAAGTGGGATGCAGTTAAAGTGCAGAATGTATACAGTTTTTCTGAGATTCCAGAGGCAGGGGGTCTAGATCTGACATCACACACTGCACAGCTGAGCGTAATCTGAGACCTGAGTGGATCCACCCCCTCTACACAGTCTCTTAGGAAAACCTGCATAGCTAAAGTGGTCAATCATATGCTGTGTGCTGGAGGACCCCTCCCTGTCCCCCTAAATGACTTGGGAGTCAGCACATCCTGTCAGAAATTACTTATGCTGATAGAGGACTGAGGTAGCAGACATAAATTAAACTTGGATTGATGCCAGCACACACTGTAGAATGATATGCTTTGTTCATTTTTCAGGTTTACAACCACTTTAAGTTCCATGCGTTATTGTTGCAGAGCTGTCTCAGCCAAATGGGATTCACTTTTTGAAACATTTTTACAGGTACATATGTGCAGGTTTTTTTTTTTTTCTTTTCTAGAGACCGTTTAAAGTAAACCTGAATTGAGAAAAACTGTATAGGCTTTCATTGCTGACCATCGTCTGAAAAAGCTAGTTACCTGGCTGGCTGTGTCTGACTTTAATACTTTGTCACTGGCCTACAAACAAGTAGCAGGTAAGGTCACAGTGGATTCATAACTCATGATTTTCATCCTTGTGAATAATGTAAAGATACACTGAAGCCACTGAATCCACAAGGAAACCAGGCAACCAGTAGTTTTAGGAGAGGACTGCAATGGCAGACTCCATGTTCCCCTTATACAGATTCCCTTGATACACGTAGTATGTGACCTCAGTTCTAAAATGTCCTATAGTCAAAGGCCCACCTATTGCAAGGAGGTGTTTGGAGTCGCATAGTTCTATAAGAACGTGTTAAGTTGTGCTTTAGCTGAGCAGTGCCAACACACGTGGGTTGGGATGACCATTAGGCCCCTTTCACACATATAGACCGTTTGTCCGTTTTTCATCCATCCATTGACGGATCTGGAAATGCATCTCTATGGAAAAACGGATGATCATTCATTTGCATCTGTTTCATCCGCTTCAGTCAACATCTGTTTTTTTGAACGGCTGAAAGCCCTATTTTTCATCCGTCAGAAAAACGGATCGGACGAAAAACGGATGTAAACTGACAAATGGTCAGTTTTTTATCCATTTTGCATTGTAGTGTAATGTAAAAAAATTGATGAAAAAACTGATAACCCACGGATGAAAAACTGATGAATACTTCATCCGTTTTGATGTGACTGAACTGATGAAATGAACGGTCCGTATGTGTGAAAGGACCTTTAGGCTGGGTTCACACTAGTCCGATTCTCGGACCAACATTAGAAGCACAAGTCGCATTACATCACAAAAACAATAGTTCCCTATGAGAGCCGTCTTAACTGGTCCGACTTGTGTTTTTCAAAGTCGGACCGACTTTGAAAAAGGTTCCTGTACTACTTTTGTCCGACTTTGATCCCACTTTAGCTCATTGAAAGGCATTGTCGGATCATTGTCTTCACTTTGGCATGTAACTTGTGCTCTGGGGATCTTGAAGGGGGAACGCCACGCCAAATTAAAAAAAAAAAAAAAACCCGGCATGGGGTCCCCCTCCAAGGGCATGCCAAAAAATGGCCTGGGGTTCCCCCCCAAAATCCATACCAAACCTTATCCGAGCATGCGGGCTGGGAAAAGGGCTGGGGACGAGCGAGCCCCCCCCCGGACCATACCAGGCCGCATGCCCTCAACATAGGGACTATGGATGCTTTGGATCAGGGGCATTCTGCGCTCCCCCCACCCCAAAGCACCTTGTCCACATGTTGATGAAGACGAGGGCCTCTTCCCGACAACCCTTGCCAGTGGTTCTCTGGGTCTGCGGGCGAGGACTTATCGGAATCTGGAAGCCCCCTTTAACAAGGGGGCCCCCAGATCCCGGCCCCCCACCCTATGTGAATGAGTATGGGGTACATTGTACCCCTACCCATTCACCTGAAAAAAAGTGTAAAATAAAAACCACACTATGCAGGTTTTTAAAATCCTTTATTCAATCAGCTCCGGCGTCTTCTCCCCTCTTCGGTTCTTCTTTCTTCTGCTCTTTAGCGGGTCTTCTATCTTCTGAGGGGTCCTCTTCCCTCTGATCTCCCTCTCTTCTTCTTCCCATGTTGACACGATGCGATCTCCTTGACGAATGCCTTCTCCACTGTGTGCTGTGCCTTATATTGGCATGGGGCAGGGCCACCCACTGACATCACCTGGAGACCCCACCCCCTTATGACACATCCTGGGGGGGGGCTGTGGCATCATAAGGGGCGGGGCCTCCGGGTGATGTCAGCGGGTGGCCCTGCCCCATGCCAATATAAGGCGCAGCACACAGCGGAGACAGCGTTCATGAAGGAGATCGTGTCATGTCAACATGGGAAGAAGAGAGGAAGATCAGAGGGAAGAGGACAACAGAAAAGACCGGCAAAAGAGCAGAAGAGCCGGAGAGGGAAGAAGACGCCGGAGCTAATTTAATACGACTTTAAAAACCTGTGTGGTTTTTGTTTTACTTTTTTTTTTTTTTCAGGTGAATGGGTAGGGTACAATGTACCCCATACTCATTCACATAGGGTGGGGGGCCGGGATCTGGGGGCCCCCTTGTTAAAGGGGGCTTCCAGATTCCTTTAAGTCTCCACACACAGACCCCAACAACCACCGGCGAGGTTTGTCGGGAAGAGGCCCTTGTCCTCCTCAACATGGGGACAAGGTGCTTTGGGGGGGAGCGCAGAGCCCCCCCCCCTGCCCCAAAGCACCCATACTCCCCATGTTGAGGGTATGGGACCTGGTATGTTTGGGGGGGCGCTTGCTCGTCCCCACCCCCTTTCCTGGCCTGCCGGGCTGCATGCTTGGATAAGGGTCTAGTATGGATTTTGGGGGGGAACCCCCACACTATTTTTTTAATTTGGCGCGGGGTGCCCCTTAAAATCAATACCGGATCAAGGGGTCTGGTATGCTCCTGGAGGGGGACCCCATGCCGTTTAAAAAAAAAAAAAAAAAATTGGCGTGGAGTTCCCCTTCAAGATCCACAGGTATTGTCGGGATCAAAGTTGGACCGTTTAAATGTCGGATAGTGTGAACCCAGCCTTAAAGAGAACACATCATCATTTTTCATACCTAATGTATACAGCGTAGCAATGTTTTCTTCTCTGCAGCATTTTAATTACAGTGAAGCCAACAAATGCAAAGTCAGACTTCTTTACCTATACACCACAAGATTCTATAGCCCCTTTTGCTGGCCACAGGGTGTCATGGACACAGTTGCATGTCAAAATCTGACATGCGTGCAGGTACATGGATTCAAATGCACAGTGTCTGCCTTCAGATCTGTGGAGCTGCTCCTACATGCATGTAAAATTTTGACATGAAACTGTGTGTGCATCTGCTTCTATGGGCTGCCTGCACGCAGCTCTGAGGTGGATGCAGACACAGCCAAAAATGGCTCAATACGAAGGATGGGGTCTCGCCTACTGTTTAAGCAGCAGTACTGTGGAAAATGTTCCACCCAAAGTCAAAGACCACTACACAATTGATAGCACGTGGGCAATATGAAGGAATTTGTTCAACAAGGGTAATGTCTCACCATGCCCCTTTACCCTTTCCTTGTCAACTTGGCCTTTCATCCTGGGCTAGAAGATCTGCTGCTCAAGGATCTACTCCAACTTAAGCTGTTCACATTACATTACTGTGTCACATTTACATATAAAAGAAAAAAATAAAAGAGAATTATATCCAGTGTCTATAACAAGTAGTACCTTGAAATGCCCATATACAGTGGCAAAAAAGTATGTGAACCCTTTGGAATTATTTGGTTTTCTGCAGTAATTTGCCATAAAATGTGATCTGATCCTCATCTAACTCGCAATAATAGACAAACACAATGTACTGAACCTGATAATACACAAACTATTCTAATTTGTGTCTTTCCTCTTTACAAAACTGCTTCAGCTCAGAAACATTTGTAGGATGTTTGGTGAAAATGGCCCTCTTGAGGTCATTCCAAGGCATCTCTATGGTGTTAAGGTCTGTGCTCTCAAAAAAGGTGTGTTTTCTTTTTTTGAAGCTAGTCTGTGGTGGATTTACTCTGATGCTTAGGGTCATTGTTCTGCTGCATCACTCAACTTTTACTAAGCTTCAACTGGTGGATATGTAAGGAGAGGGGTAGGCGGGTGACACTTTAGCCATGCTTCCCATTAACTCGTTGGGCGCCAAGTTCTGGGTCACGTGAGGACTACCCTTGGGGTGAGTTCTTTAGACTGTGGCAGGCGGTGTCTGAGGTCACTCATGCTAGCATAGGGGTAACGCCTCCTCCGAAGGCATGCTCACCAATGCCCAGGACCATGCGGGGGCACAGTCTTGTAAACATTCAAACATTAAGGCAGTCCCCCAACTTAGAGATAAGGGCATTTGTGTGTAGTGTTGTAGGCAGAATCCCTCCAGAAGATGTTGTGTATGTGTTGCATTAGGAGGGGCATGTGAAGCTTAAGCCCACTCCACTAGTCAGCGTACCTCTTTCACCTCACTCCCAGTAACAGAATGGGGTCCCGCCGAGCACTAAGCATGGATCTCATGCGCGCTCACACTTAACTTTTGCCTTATGTACCTAGTAACCAGGTCATAAATCTCTGTAATGCTGATGGAGACAGACAGCTAAAGAGGGAGTCGGAACACTGAACCCCCTCGCTACTGGAGTACCTGTCACCTATCCAGATACCATGCCAAACTGGGGTTACGCACAGCAACTTCTGCACCTCTCAGGCTAACGTTGCGTTGCAGCAATGTTTCACAGACCCCAATGTGCTATTTGAAACCCTGAAGAAGACATCTCTTCAAGTTCCTTGAAGAGCTGTCAGGACTCCATATTCACCCCTTGAGTTAATTCAGACCAGGGCTTGACCATAGAAACAACTTGAACAAACTGAACTTTTGGCAAAACATGTATAACATGCAATAACGTCTTTTCCCTGACTGAACTTATTTGCGGCTGCCTCAGGTTACCTGCACGGGTGAAGTCTCTGAGAGAATAGTTCAAGCTTGGCGGTGCTGTAACAGAGGAATCCACATTCCTGATTTCTGCTGGCAAATCGATATTCCAGAGTGGACCATAGGTCCCAGCAAGTCTTTAGCATAGGTTTCTCCAGTGTTCCCCTGAACACCCCCTAGGATTTGGACCTCTTTCCTTTTATAAAACATGGGAGGGAGGCTGGACCCCAGTGAAAGTCTGTGCCCACACCAGGAAAGGGCAGCAAAACATTAACCCTTTTCCACCTGACCTGGGCAGCCGGGTGCTAACTAAATACACACAGTAGGCAACCTGCCTACAGATGGCCACCCTGACATTAACCTGTAGGATAATTTGGTAAACTTGGGAATTCATTTTCCCCTTGATGTTGGCAAGTGGTCCAGGCTCTGAGGCAGCAAAGCAAGCCTAAATCAAGATGTTGCTTCCATCATACTTCACCGTTGAGATGATGTGGGGTCATCAATGATTACATGCGAGAACCCCAGCCCCATTGAAATCAAAGGGAGGCTGACAGCTCCTGCAGCTAATTGTGGCTGCTTGCATTTAATTGTCATTCAGTGTTTATCTGCAGATAATCACTTCATGAGCAATTACATGCGAGGGGTCATGATTATGTGTGGGAACTGTCAGCCTCCCATTGATTTCATTACGGCTGCCTCTTGTATCTAAATGCTGGCAACCCCTGTTGGGGTTCTTGCATGTAATCGGTGAAGGCCCCATTTGCAAGTGTCAGTTGGGCCTTATAAAAACAAAGTAATGTAAATAGTACATACACATACTGTACTCAGTAAAGCAAAATATCAAGAAGAGGTCCTACTATCAATTATAGAGTACCAGAATAATTCTTAACCTTTTTCTAATGAAGTAGAACAAGGTTAAAATTGTCCAGTGGTGTTTTAATAATGAAGGCTATAACACACGCTAATCTGCATTATGATGTTACTTTGCAAATTTAGCAAGGTAGGAACATTGATTATATTTTACTTAACCACTTTAGTTAGGGGGCTGTTTTTTGGGTTAGTTGTTTACAAGTTAAAATCATTTTTTTTTGCTATAAAATTACTTAGAACCCACAAACCTTATATATATATTTTTTCTAACACCCTAGAGAATAAAATGGCGGTCATTGCAAAACTTTGTCACACCGTATTTGCGCAGCGGTCTTCCAAGTGTGCTTTTTTTTTTTTAATAAATTCAGTTTTTTTCATTAAAAAATAAGAAAACAGTAAAGTTAGGCCAATTTTTCCATATTGTGAATGATAAAGTTACGCCGAGTAAAATGATACCCAACACGTCATGCTTCAAAATTGTTGACAAACTTTGCAGCTTAAAAATCTCCATTGGTGACGTTTAAAAAATTCTACAGGTTAGCAGTTTCGAGCTACAGAGGAGGTCTAGTGATAGAAATGTTGCTCTCGCTCTAACGATCGCGGCGATACCTCATGTGTGGTTTGCACACCGTTTTCATATGTGGGCGGGACTTACGTATGCGTTCGCTTCTGCACGCAAGCTCGCAAGGACGAGGCGCTTTACATTTTTTTTTTTTATTATTTATTTTACTTTTTATTTTTACACTGTTCTTTTTAAAAAAATAAAAATGATCACTTTTATTCCTATTACAAGAAATATAAACGTTCCTTGTAATAGAAAAAAGCATGACAGGTCCTCTTAAATATGAGATCTGGGGCCAAAAATCTCATATTTACACTAAAATGCAAAAAAAAAACAATCTGGAAAAACTGACAGAACAAAAAAAAAAAACGGTCCCTTTAAGACCGTTGGGCGGACATCACTTCTGACGTAATTTCCACCCTGCTGTACTATGGAGCCGAGTGAGCAGCTTCAGCCGCTCACTCGGCTCTCGGACACTGGGGGGGACAGATCGGATTGGGATCGGATCGGGTCCGGTAAGCGGCGGAGATGACCGGAAAGCGGCGGGAGGGGGCACCTCTCCCGCCGCTGATAAAAGTGATCTTGCGGCGAATCCGCCGCTAAGATCACTTTTATGTTGTTCAGAATCGCCAGCTCTAAAAAACAATATCTGAATGGTGGCACCATTCAGATATCCCTTCTCAAAGGTAGCGACTTCATATGACATCCACCCAACGAGAAGTGGTTAAAGCGGAGTTCCACCCAGGTAAAAGTCAGCAGCTACAAAAAGTGTAGCTGCTGACTTTTAACAATCGGACACTCATCTATCCCTCGCTCCAGCTATGCGGTCGCCCGAGCGCTCGCTCTTCTCCCCCTCTCCTCGGCGGCGCCAGGATCACAAGTGTGGGCAACCCGGATTTGAATAGTCGCCGCCCTCTCCACGGGGGAGGG
>BLSH010197098.1:102429-118258 GCA_018402905.1 Glandirana rugosa | reverse complement strand
GGTTGACAGGGACTAGTAAGAAATTTGGGTTTTTTTGCAAAATTGTCGCTCTTCTTTTGTTTATAGCGGCGATCAGAAATGACGCAGCGGTGATCAAATGCCACCAAAAGAAAGCTCTATTTGTGAGAAAAAAATGACGCAAATTTCGTTTGGGTACAACATCGCACGACCGCGCAATTGTCAGTTAAAGCGACGCAGCGCCGAATCGCAAAAAGGGCTCCGGTCCTAAAGTGTGAAATCCTTCCGGGGCTGAAGTGGTTAAGGGGGCTGAATAATTTTGCACGCCCAATTTTTCAGTTTTTTATTTGTTAAAAAAGTTTGAAATATCCAATAAATTTCGTTCCACTTCATGATTGTGTCCCACATGTTGTTGATTCTTCACAAAAAATTACAGTTTTATATCTTTATGTTTGAAGCCTGAAATGTGGCAAAAGGTCGCAAAGTTCAAAGGGGGCCGAATACTTTCGGAAGGCACTGTATAGTTATATAGGTCAGACCAAAATGAGGGACAAATGAGGAGTAAAGAGGGACAGAGGGACTTTAATCCAAATGAGGGACAGTCCCTCGAAATCAGGGACAGTTGGGAGCTATGAAGTCTGTCACCTGTGGACCAGGGGCATGCAAACTGAGCTCCCGATGGGAGTCCAGTTCTGGGCATTGCTATTTCCAAAAGGCGACAGAGTAACATGCTGCTAGAATAAATAACATTAAGGCACACAGTCCTATAAGGCTCAATATAGAGGGGGGGGGGGGGGCAAAAAACAGCATATAGGTCTCACAGAATGTAACACAAAACCATGAAGTTCATACAGAAGGGACATGAAACAGTAGGGGACTAAATCCTATGTTGCCTTCGCAAATGCACTGTGTAGGTGAATAGGTTGGCCAGAGGAACTCAGAGGCGTCCGGGGAGACAGTGTTAGAGACAGGACCAGATTCGGAGTTGGTAGTATCAAGGCCAGTTATGAAAGGTACATGGGGAGAACAGTGTTTTAATATGCCCGCAGAGTACCTGCAGTGTATTGTACAAAGGGTAGTCAGGAACTGGGCACAGGGGAAGACAAGCAGATTCATGGTATTCAGGACTCGTGTGTGCTCAATGGATGGAGCTCGGGATCTTCTCCTTGATCTCTGCAGACAGGCCTGTGAGAGGCCCCTGGTTGAGGTAAGGCCTGAGCGGCCCGCAGGGCGTGGAAGGAATATGAGCCAGTTTGGAACCTGGATAGGATTTGCATCCAAAAAAGAGAAAAGGGCTGGCAATTCCTCTGGCGTGTGTAGAGTAAAGGACGTTGTTACTTTACGGAAAGTGACCGCCAGTGGGTAGCCCCAGCGGTAGGTGCAGCCCTGTTGTCTTGCTCGTTCCAGAATAGGTTGCAGCAGAGCACTGTGCTGTAGTGTCGCCTGTTAGAGGTCGGTAGGATCTTGACTGTGGCTCCATCGAAGTCCACATCTCTGTGTTCCCACGCTTTAGGAAGGATGGTTTCTTTTTGTGTATAGCAATGTAGCCAGCAGATGACATCACGCGGCCTATTAGGGTCAGGTGATCTAGGGCCCAGAGCCCTGTGAACCTGATCCAATTCCAGTGACAGCGGACGAGGGTCCAACACCCTGTTGAAAATGGCCGTGATGGTCTCCGTCAGGTCCTCGACACCTGTAGCCTTCAGGAGACCCCACAGCCATAAGTTATTATGGCTCCGGTCCTCCAGGTGTAACTGTAATGCCAAGTCCGTGTCCATGTGGGATTCCTGGGAGCGTTCTAAGGCAGGCACTCTTTGTTCCAAGGTGGACAATGAGGCCTCTTCCGAGGAAACCTTGGCCGAGAGTGATTGTACGTCATCCTTGTCCACTTGGATGTCTCTGCGATGCGTCTCCTCAAGCCGAAGGGTTAGGGCTTCAAAATCTGTTTTGGTGGGGAGAGCCTGCAGCATGGCCCGGATGTCTTGATCCAGGCGACTCATGCCCGTATGGAGTGGAGAATCGGTCATGTCCGGACAAAAAGCTGCCGGCGTCTCTGGTAAAAAGTCAGAGGCAGTAGAGGGACTAGGAGAGGGAGGTTGGGTATGAAAGGCCTGTGCCTCCTGTGCGAAGCCACATGGAGCCGCCACCTTTGGCCTGGGGAGAGTCTCTGTAAACTGGAGAAGAAACGGTGAAGTTCTCCCTTTGTAGTGTTGTAATGGGTTACCTGGGTGGACAATCTCGTTCTGTGCCGTTTAGCTGGTGGCATGCCTGTAAAAGCTAGCTGATAGAGCAGGGATGGGCATAGAGAAGCCAGGAGCTCACACAAGACGCGTCTTCACACAGCCATGTCCAGGTCACGCCCCCCCCACCCCTTACATTTTTGTAAATATTTTATTCTATCTTTTCATGTGACAACTCTGAAGAAATTACACTTTCCTAAAGTGTAAAGTAGTGAATGTACAGCTTGTATAATAGTGTAAATTTGCTGCCCCCTCAAAATAACTTGACACACAGCGATTAATGTCTAAACCGCTGGCAACAAAAGTGAGTACACCCCTAAGGCTGCATTCACACCTGAGTGACACGTCTGAGCTTTTTCCGGTGCTTTGATGCACGACTTTGGATCGTTTTTGTGCGTTTGTATGCAGCGTTTTTGGGCTTTTGGCATTTTTGTATTAGCCAATAGAGAATACTACAGGCGATCCCCTAGTTACCAATATCCAACTAATAAACGACTCCTACTTACAAACGGAGGGATACAACAGGAAGTGAGAGGAAATCTCCCCCTAGGAAGGGAAATTCATTCCTGTAAGAGTTATTATGGGAAAAAGGTGTCTCCATTGAGGCTTTATCACCAAGGTTTGTTTCCACTACAACCCAACATTTTCAAAATCCAATTATCATTGGGACAGGAAGTGAGGTGAAATCTTCTGAACAGAAACATACACAGCAAAACAAACATTACAGGGGTGTTACCCCTTCCCCATGCTATCCAAACAGCTTAAAAATAGTTTTTTGGGCTGAAGCTACACTTAAAAAATGTACCTGTTCCGACTTACAAACAAATTCAACTTAAGAACAAACCTACAGACCCTATCTTGTTTGTAACCCGGGGACTGCCTGTATATCTATTGCATCATTTATTGGTAGGTAGTTCAGCTTTTTTTAGCTTTTATTTCAGCTGAAAATCGCGCAAACGCGCAACAAAATGCGCAAACACACCCGAATCGCTCGGTTCCATTCATTTCTATGGGATACAAACACTGGAATCTGCCCGATTTGCACAACAAAAATACCTCCGGAACTTGTTTGAGCTTCAGGCTTTTGGCTTCAGGTGTTTTTGAGTGTAGATGTGAACCCTCTCCATAGAGAATCATTGATTTTTTTCCCCTCCAGCATTTTGTAGCTTCAGGCTTCAAGCATATTGAAGCTACAAAAAGGTCAGGTGTGAATGGGGCCTAAGTGAAAATGTCCAAATTGGGCCCAATTAGACATTTTCCCTCCCCGTGTCATGTGACTCATTAGTGTTACAAGGTCTCAGTTGTGAATGGGGAGCAGGTGTGTTAAATTGGGTGTTAGTACTCTCACTCTCTCATACTGGTCGCTGAAGTTCAACATGGCACCTCATGGCAAAGAACTCTCTGAGGATCTGAAAAAAAGAATTTTTGCTCTACATAAAGATGGTCTAGGCTATAAGAAGATTGCCAAGACCCTGAAACTGAGCTGCAGTACAGTGTCAAAGACCATACAGCGGTTTAACATGACAGGTTCCACTCAGAACAGGCCAGACTTAGTGGAGGGAGATTTCTGCAGCATAGTTGGCAAGTAAGGAATCACAGTATATATAATATAACATGCAAAGTGGAGGGAGGGAAGCTTCAGAATG
Organism: Glandirana rugosa; assembly: GCA_018402905.1. Taxonomy (NCBI): domain Eukaryota; kingdom Metazoa; phylum Chordata; class Amphibia; order Anura; family Ranidae; genus Glandirana; species Glandirana rugosa. The sequence goes on along the minus strand of BLSH010197098.1, from coordinate 114,414 downwards.
GCAAATATGTTTTATTTCAAATTATGTGAGCAGGCTGCAGTTCCTCTTTATGCCCTGGTTCACATTGACACGATTTGGCATGCGTTTTGACATGTCAAATCGCATGCCAAATCAGCGGCAATAGCCGGCAATGGAACCGTTCTAATCGGTGCGACACTGCACTTGCGGCACTGCACCGATTTAAAAAAGTAGTTCTTGTACTACTATTTGTGATTTACAGGTGCGATTACCATAGACATCTGTGCAGAAACCCGCACACATGCCTGTGAATTCGCTGCAGAAATCGGGACTGACATGCGGGAATGAAATGGTGAGAGTTCAGCTGAACTCATATCATTTCATTCCTGCACTCAGTGTGAACCAGAACTAAGACTGGGTTCACACTGCAGCGATGAGGGAACCCTGCAAATCCACTGCGGGTTCTTGCATCGTTAGCCTCCCGGTGGCAGTTCACACTGCCATATGCAAACTGAAGGGAGGTGTCAGTACATTATTAACGACACCCCCATATCAGTTCGCATATCACAGTGCGATCTGCAAACTCGCACAGGACTCGGATCACATGGTGTGAACCACCATGCGATGCAATTCTGTCCCTGTGAACAAAAGGTGTCCTATGCGAGTTTGATCCGAACGCAATGCGATCTCAGCCATACTATCTCTATGGCTGAGATCGCATTGCAGAGAGATCGCATGTGACTCACACTGCAGTGCGGTGCGAATCACAATGGGTTAACCACTTAATAACCGGCCCATTGCCGAATGATGGCTACAGGACGGCTCCTTAATCCTGGGAGGATGTATAGTGACGTCCTCCCATGAACGCGCTTCCCACGCTCCCCCTGGGGTGCGCACACGGGAACATCCATAACCGCCGGGTCCAGGGGACCCGGCCCCATCGCTGTTTGCGGTGAATGCCCGCTGTGAGCTGCCTTTTGCCACGTGATCACTCCGTCAAATTTCTCTCCCCTCTCCGTACCGATCGGTGCATTGTGAAAGGAGTTGGGGGAGAGAGAAGACGTGCTGCAGCACTGTGGACGATGTGTAGTACCCACAGCGCTGCTAAGTGACACACTGCAACCTTCACCATCCATCCAGCCTCACCAATCACCCAGCCATCCTCACCCCATCCATACTCACCCACCCAGCCATCCTCACCCCATCTATGCTCACCCACCCAGCCATCCTCACCCCATCCATGCTCATCCATCCATGCTCAGCCACCCATCCAGCCATGCATGCTCATCCACCCATCCATGCTCACCCAGCCATCCATCCATGCTCACCCACCCAGCCGTGCTCACCCAGCCATCCATCCATGCTCACCCATCCATCCATTCTCACCCAGCCATCCATCCATGCTCACCCAGCCATCCATCCATGCTTACCCAGCCATCGATCCATACTCACCCATCCATCCATGCTCACCCATCCAGCCGTGCTCACCCACCCATCCATGCTCAGTCATCCCCATCCATGCTTATCCATCCCCATCCGTGCTCATCAAACAACATCCGTGCTCAGTCATCCTCTTCCGTGCTCAGTCATCCCCATCCGTGCTCATCCATTCTCATTCGTGCTCAGTTATCCCATCCGTGCTCATCCATCCCCATCCGTGCTCATTTATCCCCATCTACGGCTCTTCCATTCCCATCCATGGCTCATTTGTGCCTCATTCATGCTCATCCATACCACATCAGTTCTCATCCATGACACATCCATGTCACTACAGTACCCATCTGTACCACTACACTGCCCATCCGTGCCACTACAGTGCCTATCTATGCCACCACAGTACCTCACAATAGTGTAAAAGATGGTCAAATTAGATTTGAAATGTATGCCCCTAGAACACCTGATGGTGCTCCCTACATGTTGGGCCTCTGTATGTGGCCAGGCTGTGTAAAAGTGTCACACATGTGATATCGCCATAGTCAGGAGGAGTAGCAGAATATATTTTGGGGCGTCATTTTTGCTAGGAACATGCTGTGTGTTAAAAATATTGTATAAATGGACAACTTTGTATAAAAAAAAAAAAAAAAAAGCGTTTTCATTTTCTTTCCACATTTTCCAAAAACTTGTGGAAAAAATGACATGTTCAAAAGACTCATCATGCCTCCTAGAATATACGTTGGGTGTTTACTTTCCAAAACGGGGTCATTTTTTGGGCGTTTCCATTGTCCTGGTGCTCCAGGACCTTCAAAAGTGCAAGAGGTAGTCAAGAAATTATATGTGTAACTCATGCTCCTAGAACGCTTGATGGTGCTCCCTGCATGTTAGGCCTCTGTATGTGGCCAGGCTGTGTAAAAGACTCACACATGTGGTATCGCCATACTCAGGAGGAGTAGTAGAATGTATTTCGGGGTGTAATTTGTGGTATTCATATGCTGGGTGTGAGAAATAACCTGTTAACATATGATAATTTGGTGAAAAAAAAAAGAAAAGAAATCTTCATTTTGCAAAGAATTGCGGGAAAAAATTATAACTTCAAAACATTCACCATGCCTCTTACTAAATACCTTGGAATGTCTACTTTCCAAAAAGGGGTAATTTGGGGGGTGTTTGTATTTTCCTGGCTTGTTAGGGTCTCATGAAATGAGATAGGCCGTCAGTACATCAGGTGTGATCAATATTCAGTGATTGGCACCATAGCTTGTAGATAACCTTCACAAAGACCAAATAATATACACTCATTTGTTTTGTTTTTTTTACCAAAGATATGTAGCAGTATAAATTTTGGGCAAAATTTATGAAGAAAAATTACTAATTTGCAAAATTTTATAACAGAAACAAAGAAAAATAATTTTTTTTACAAAATTTTCGGTCTTTTTTTAATTATAGCGCAAAAAATAAAAAAGCCCAGTGGTGAGTAAATACCACCAAAAGAAAGCTCTATTTGTGTGAAAAAAAGGACGCACATTTCATATGGGTGCAGTGTTGCATGACTGAGTAATTGTCATTCAAAATGTGAGAGCGCTGAAAGCTGAAAATTGGTCTGGTTGTTAAGGGGTTTAAGTGCCCAGTGGTCAAGTGGTTAATTTCTCAAACAACAAGTCTTATGCCCGTACACACCATCCAAAAATCGGACGACAGATCGTCCGTTTTTTTTCGCATGCTAATCTCAGATCGAATCGGAAGTCGTGAAAATTCTCGTACGACAGAATAAAAGATCGGAAGTGATGTCATGTGTTGTATTTGTATTGTATTTTCAGATGACAACTGTACTGATTAAACGAAAATCGTATGATTGGCCACCACGCGAGAACATTTTTCGTGTTTGTCCAATCTAATAATATCAGATGAACTGTCGTGATCGGCTCTCCGAAGCTCTGTACTAACAATCTGATTATCGTACGATCGCTACAAAGTGGGATTTTTCGTCCGATTTTCGGATCGTGTGTATGGGTCATAACTTTCGTGACATTTTATTTGTTACACAGACATGAGGAATTCTCTGAGCTGCTCGATGCAGCCAAGGCGTCAATGTAACTTATGGCCACAAGAGGTCGCACTTTGGTTTCTTTAGCTGCACTAACACCTGAGGGCTGTGGATCTGTGGAAGAAGCTCAGTGATTGGCCCATGAAGTGCTGAGCGCTGATTTGCTGTGCCGACCTCGTCGCCGCCTCCTTCCTGTAGCTCCGTGCGGTGTGCATGTGGATGAGGAGGGCTGTGCGGTGCGGTGACCCCAGGGTGTCTATCACTTGTATGGTGGTCACAGCGGGCGCTCTCATTGCTTATTACAGGCTGTGCTGCTGTAGTGTGCCGGCTATGGAGGAGAGGCATGGTAAGCTGAGCTGGGTTCTTCTCCTGCACCTTTCTATGGAGAAGTCACTGTAATTCTGGAGAATTATGCCGAGGACAGGCTCTGGGCCCCTCACTTTCCTTCCATTAGGCCCCCCATTCACACTCCCTGTAGAAGGAACTTGTGTCCCCGCTTGCGACTTTGTGTGGGCGATTTGGCGTGTCACACATAGGGCGTTCAACTTCAGTGGGCTGCCCTATCTATGCGCCTTGTCACCCAAAAGAAGTTCCGGCAAGCTGGGCAACAAGCTTCAGGCGATATTTAACCGCTTGCCTACCGGGCACTTTCTCCCCCTTTCTGCCCAGGCCAGCTTTCAGCGATGTCGCACTTTGACTGACAATTGCGCGGTCCTGTAACGCTGTACCCAAACAACATTTATTTATCTTTTCACACAAATAGAGCTTTCTTTGGTGGTATTTAACCACTTCAGCCCCGGAAGGATTTCCCCCTTCCTGACCAGAGCATTTTTTGCGATTCGGCGCTGCGTCGCTTTAACTGACAATTGCGCGGTCGTGCAACGTTGTACCCAAACAAAATCAATGTCTTTTTTGCCACAAATAGAGCTTTATTTTGGTGGTATTTGATCACCTCTGCGCTATTTATTTTTTGCGCTATAAACAAAAAAAGAGCGACAATTTTGAATAAAAACGAGAATATTTTTTACGTTTTGCTATAATACATATCCAAAAAAAATATAAAAAAACGAATGTATTCCTCACTTTAGGCCAAAATGTATTCTACATGTTTTTGGTAAATTAAACGCTTATTGCGATTTTTTGATTGGTATGCGTAAAAGTTATCGCGTTTACAAACTTGATTTATTGGGTTTTTTATTATTATTGATTTTTTTTACTAGTAATGGCGGCAATCTGCGATTTTATTGGGCCTGCGATATTGCGGCGGACAGATCGGACATTTTTGACACTTTTGTGGGACCAATGACATTTATACAGCGATCAGAGCTAAAAATAGCCACAGATTACTGTATAAATGTCACTGTCAGGGAAGGGGTTAAGCTGTAAGGGGCATTCAAGGGGTTAAGTGTGTTCCCTCACTGTTCTAGCTGTGTGGGGGCTGGGCTGGCAGGGGCATGACAGATCTAACTGATCCTGATCACAAGGATCAAGTAGATCACTGTCATGTCCCCTGACAGAACGGGGAACCGCTGTGTTTACATTGGCAGTTTCCCGTTCTGCCTCTGTATTAGGCGATCGTGGGTCGCCCGTGGACATCAAGTCCGCCCAACCTGCAGCCACACTGATGCAACGTGCCTGCCCGCAACTGTGGCTGCACGAATTGCCGTTCATATACGGTGCCACAGTGCAGCATGAAATGTATGCTGCACAGTCGGGAAGCAGTTAATCGACACTGGGATTTAGTTTTTTGCTAAACAACGAAAAAAACAAAAAAAAAAAATGTTCTTATAGCAACTCTGACGCTAGATGGAGGAAAAAATATAAAATAGAGTTTTGCTTGCAAAGAAAATATTTAAATTGGCTATAAACCCTTACTTATACCCAGTGAAGGGACTATCTTCAGGTGATACACAGAGATTAAACATATCTTGCTACATAAGTTGTACCTGTTTATCTATAGTCTTCTGTTCTCTAAAACCATTCAAAGTGCTGAGTTTTGTATATAATTCCCCTTTCACATTGGGGCCGCCGGTCCATTCGCGGTAAAGCGCCGCTCATTTTAGGCTTTTTGGCCGCTAGCGGGGGCGCTTTCAACCCCAAAGACGGGTTAAAAATGCCTGTGTTGCGGCACTTCGGAAATGCTGCCCATTCGTTCCAATGGGCAGGGGCGGTTTGGGAGAGGTGTATACAGCGCTACCAACCCACCCCAAAGATGCTGCTTGCAGGACTTTTCCTAACGTCCTGCAAGTGCACGGCCCCAGTGTGAAAGCACTCGGGCTTTCACACTGGGGCTGTAGAGGAGGCAGTTGTCAGGCGCTTTACAGGTGCTTTTTCTAGTGCTAAAACGCATGAAAACTGCCCCAGTGTGAAAGTGGTCTAAAAGTTGTCCGAAAGTGCAGAAAAAAGGGAGTCGGAGAGTTGAAGTTACACTTTGCAAAGCTCAGTGAGGAGAGGTCTGAGAGCTGATTGGAGGAAAGAGACACGCCTTTCTTAACACAGGAACAGAGCTGAGGCTATCAGTCAGCTGGAGGTCTATCCCCTGTCACCTTTCTTTCTTGGGGTCAGGAAAACTTGTCAGAAGTGATTCATGCTGATAGCAGAGAAAGGAGGCAGCAGACAGAAATTACTCTAAGCCCTGGTTCACACTGACACGATGTGGCATGCGATTTGACATGTCCAAAAGCATGCTAAATTGGCGGCAATAGCCAGCAATGGCACCGTAGTAATCGGTGCGACGCTGCACCGATTTCAAAAAGTAGTTCTTGTACTACTTTTTGCGGTTTTACAGGTCTGATTTCCATAGGCATCTGTGCAGAAACCCGCATAGATGCTTGTGAAATCACAGCTGAAATCGGGACTGACCAGGGCTTAGACCCCTTTCACACTGAGGTGCTTTTCAGGCGCTTTCACTCTAAAAAAAAGCGCCTGATAAGCACATGAAAACCTTTTTCTATTAAAATCAATGAATATATTCACACTGGGGCAGTGCGCTGGCCAGGGTGGTGAAAAAACTCCCCTCTCCATTGAAATTAATGGAAAGCTCTTCAAAAGTGCCTGAAAAGCTCTTCAAAAGCGCTCAGTGTTTTACTGGCAGTTTAGAAGAGCCTCAGTGTGAAAGGGGCATTAGTGCTCTTAATTGAGGCAAGTACACACTATGGAGGGATATGTTTTGTTCATATTTAATCTCTGAGGTTTACAACCACTTTAAAGCCTAAGTTTAGATTTAAAAAAAATCTATGAATGGAGGGGGAAGGAATTGAATTCATCTACCTGTCCTCCATTCATAAATTGTTTCATTCATGGAAGTATAGTACGACTTCTATGAATGGAGGAGGTGGGCAGACATAATCTGCACTCTTGATGAGTGCATTTGACAGGTCTATTAACCCCCACCACACTGGAAGATTACAACTGGGGGTAGAAAGGGTAATGGAGGACAGAAGATTGCAAGTAAAACAGCAGGAGGGACATTTCACATTGATGGAATTTCCCTGGTACTGATTTATTTATTTAAACTTTGGCTTTAAAGTGTGACTCCAGCCACAGACATTTTTACAACTTCATAAAGGCTCCTTTTACTCCGGGGCTGCCTGAGCGCTAGCGGTAAAATACCACAAGGGGTTAAACGGGTTAAAAGTGCCGGTTTGCGGCGCTCCCGAAGCGGTGTTCAGCGTTTCGGAAGCACTGCCCTGTTGTTTTCAATGAGTAGGGGCGGTATAGGAGCAGTGAATATACCGCTCCCACACCGCTGTAAAGATGCGGCTTGCAGGACTTTTTTACCATTCTGCAAGCGCACCGCCCCAGTGTGAAAGCACTTGGGCTTTCACACTGGGGTGTATTGGGGGGAGTTTTTCAGGCGCTTTTTAGTCGCTATTTTTAGCGCAAAAGTGTCTGAAAAACGCCTTGGTGTGAAAGGGGTCAAAGGGGGAAAGAAATGGACATCTTGTGTTAAATACCCATCTCAGCCCTGTTTTCTGTATAATCCATTCATTTGTAGCAGCTGGATAACACAGACAATGTTGTACTTTTGGCCTTCTATGAATGGATGTGCGGAAAGGAAGGCAGATAAATGACAGGATCTATTTACTGTTTAAGGGCCTAGGATCTTGTCCAGTCACAGAATGCCTTGTATTGTACAGCCCCATATAAGCTCCTATGTTTTGGAACCTACACAGGGTTTTCTTTGCCTGGTCCTGGCAGATGAATGGAGCAGCATGCTGCTGGTGGGAGGTAAAACTCATCTAGGGTCAAAATGCAGAATCCTGTATTCATTTCCACATTGTATTTCAGTTATTGCTAGCCCACTCCTATTAATCTGAACCATCTTGAAGTTTGTAAATTTACATAGTGAAGATCCCCACACATTTACTGCCTTGACGTTTGTGACCTGTATACTCTATGCTCTACAGCAGGGGTGTCCAACCTGCAGCCCATAATGGCTGTGAATGCGGCCCAACACAAAATTGTAACCTTATTTAAAAATGTTGATTTTTTTTTTAAATTGTTAATACTTAGCGAACACACAAGGCCGAAGAAAAAATTGACAGTGTCTCTCTCTACTGGACTTTTATAAGTTGTATCTTCCCAAAGAAAAATATCCCGCTCTTCATAATCCCACCCCATTCATGTCATCAGTGTTCAGCAGTACCTACGTATATTTGTGAGCAGCTATTTTCTGGGATGAAGCACACAAAGGGCTAAATTACTAGAGGTGCACCAAAATAAAAATTTTGGTGCCGAAACAAAAAATTCAGGATGCACTTGGCCGAACTGTGATGAAAAATTACAGTTTTCAAGAAAGATTATATATATATAATTGTTTTATATTCTACTCCTTAATAACATGAATTTAAATGAATATGAATTTATTGTCCACCGTTATCACCACCTTTAATGCAAGAAAAGCTAAAGAAAAATGCATCCCGCTTGCTGCATTTTTGGTTAGTTAACAAAAACGCACCTCCCTGTTGAACTTGAAATGCATTGAAAACGCAGCAAGAACACATCAAAAACGCAACAGCGTTACGCTGTTTGATGCAGTTGTTGAGTCACAGGACCTATGAAAAACACACAACAAGCATAGTAAAAGTGCGGCAAAATCTTGTGCGTTTTAAGTGCTTTTATCGGCGTCTTTTTCTCTATCTGTAAAATGTTGATAACCCGATCATTTTTTGTGCCTGAAATTTAGGTGCATCTCTAGTTAGAACAAAATTATCTGATGAGCACCTTGAGAATGCATTGAGAGTTGCTATAACATCCATCGAGCCAGATATTGATGCGTTAGTTTATCAAAAAACATTGTCAAATATCACACTAGTTTTATGTTGCCCTGTTTTATTTTTATAATAAAAAATATTACCAAAAATGAAGCTTTGTTAATCAGATAAGTACGTTATTCATGATCGTTAACTTGTGATCTGCCTGACTTTTTCTGCTCATCAGCTATCCTTATTGTTGTATTTTATGTGTGACCCAAGACAATTCCTCTTCATCTAATGTGGCCCAAGAAGGTCAAAAGGCTGGACACCCCTGCGCTACATTGTCACACATTTCACAGAGCCTGTCTTCTAAATTACAGAGGTGGTGAGTGGAGGAGTTTCAGAAGGCGGAATCAGTACAGCTTGCAGGCAGCAAGGTACCATGAGATATGTAGTCCCTAGAAATTGGCGGGAGCCAATGTCAATCACAGCCAGTGAGAAGGGAACAGGTCTGAGTCCCGTTCTGTGTGTCTTATGGTCACAGAGAGCAGGGCTCAGGAGCAAGCATGCATGATTGCCCCCATAGCCAGCAGCTTAAGAGGAGCCAGGAGCACCGGTGAGGGATCAGAGAGGAGGATAATCAGGGCTGCTCCATGCAAAACCACTGCACAAAGCAGGTAAGATATATATATATATATATATATATATATATATATATATAATTTTTTTTTTCTTTTAAATATAACTTTCATATCAAGGACATACCTGGTAAAACAAAAAATATTATCAGAGGACGTTATAACAAAATCATATTTTTAAAAGTTTTTTTTTTTATGTTGAAGCAGGTCCATGGGGTGAAGATATCTTAGATTATTTCCTGAGTAAAGGACTGATAAAAACCAAAGATGGAATAGAAATTCTGTGGGAGCATGCTGCAAACAGCAAGGACAAGTTACACCATGCATTAGAGAGTGAGTATGGCATTGCACATAGATGGTGGGGTATTGCATGCAAGTTGTTTTCTGTCAAAATAAATGATTCTGATACATTGCCAGAGTAGGTGGCTGTGTCACCAGCTGATCATTGCTTGAGGTATGGAGGCTGCCATTTGCTGAACTTCCCTTGTGGAAATGTTAGTTGCTTGGCTGTTCTGGTTTTCGTTCTTAGACTCATTGACACTAGTATGCAGATCAGCTATTTTGAAGTTTGTGATCTGAAACTTGTTCTAATTTCCATAAACTGTATTGAAAGAAGGGGCCCAAAATAACAGCCTGTCAACTGACCTTTTCAGTCAGTAATGGCAGCCTCTATATTTCTTTCACAACAGCTTTCCTTTTAAAAGATTTAAAAAATCGAACTGCAGTTTTAGAGAGCAGATAACCCTCTATGTGTAAAAAATAGTTCGGGCCCATTCACACTTGTCCATTGTGTAAACATGCGCTAAAACATGCGTTACTAAAAGACACAGCAATATATCTGTCATTGGCACCCCCAACACGTTGTACAGTAGAATGTAATGCATGATGCACCGCAGCACATCACAAAGCATGGTATGTTCATTGCAGTGTACTACGCTTCCAATAAAGGGTTATCTGCATTTTTGATTTGTTGTGGTGCTTTAGCAATAAGAAAGAAACACTACTCGAGAGATGCTAAAATTCACATTTACTTTCTTAACCTCCCCAGAGAGCAGATATGACTCATATGCCAACAACTAATTATTCTGGTTGTCAGGTTTTCTGTACTGAAAACTTAGATCTCAGATGATACAATTATTTTTTACAATATATTTGCACATGTTTACAGCATGGTCATGCAAATGTTCATTGCTTTTAGCTTGTATCTGAAATTCTTCTTCTTAAACACCTCAGTACCCATGTATGTACAGTGGGGGGGGGGGGGGGAGGTGGATATGACCCCCTGCTGATTTTGTACGTTTGCCCACTGACAAAGAAATGATCAGTCTATACTTTTAATGGTAGGTTTATTTTAACAGTGAGAGACAGAATAACAACAAAAATATCCACAAAACACATTTCAAAAAAGTTATAAATTGATTTGCATTTTAATGAGTGAAATAAGTATTTGACCCCCAATCAATCAGCAAGATTTCTGGCTCCCAGGTGTCTTCTATACAGGTAAGGAGCTGAGATTAGGAGCACAGATTGTTACCTGTATAAAAGACAACTGTCCACAGAAGCAATCAATCAATCAGATTCCAAACTCTCCATCATGACCAAGACCAAAGAGTTGTCCAAGGATGTCAGGGACAAGATTATAGACCTACACAAGGCTGGAATGGACTGCAAGAACATTGCCCAGCAGTTTGGTGAGAGGGTGACAACAGTTGATGCGATTTATTTGCAAATGGAAGAAACACAAAATAACTGTCAATCTCCCTCGGTCTGGGGCTCCGTGCAAGATCTCACCTCGTGGAGTTTCAATGATCATGAGAACGGTGAGGAATCAGCCCAGAACTACCCAGGAGAATCTTCTCAATGATCTCAAGGCAGTTGGGACCATAGTCACCAAGAAAACAATTGGTAACACACTACGCCGTGAAGGACTGAAATCCTACAGCACCCACAAAGTCCCCCTGCTCAAGAAAGCACATGTACAGGCCCGTCTGTAGTTTGCTAATGAACATCTGAATGATTCAGAAGAGAACTGGGTGAAAGTGCTGTGGTCAGATGAGACCAAAATCTTTATGTATCAACTCAACTCGCAATGCTGCCTTTGACCTCAAGAACACCATCCCCATCGTCAAACATGCAGGTGGAAACATGCATTGGGGGTCTTATTCTGCTAAGGGGACAGGACAACTTCACCACATCAAAGGGACAACGGACGGGGCAACAAACTGTCAAATCTTGGGTGAGAACCCATTGAAAATTGGTTGTGGATTCGTATTTGAACATGACTCAAAACACACAGCCAAGCCAGAGAGTGGCTCAAGAAGAAGCACATTAAGGTCCTAGAGTGGCTTAGCCAGTTTCCAGACCTTAACCCCATAGAAAATATGTGGAGGGAGCTGAAGATTCAAGTTACCAAATGTCAGCCTTGAAACGTTAATGACTTGGCGAGGATCTGCAAAGAGGAATGGGACAAAATCCCTCCTGAGATGTGTGCTGATGGCCAACTACAAGAAACATCTGACCTCTGTGATTGCCAACAAGGGTTTTGCCATCAAGTACTAAGTAATGTTTTGCGAAGGTGTCAAATACTTATTTCACTCATTAAAATGCAAATCGGTTCATAACTTTTTTTAAATGTTTTTTTCTGGCTTTTTTTGTTGTCATTCTGTCTCTCACTTAATGAATCATGAACTACCGTTTTGGGAACAACCGT
>BLSH010197098.1:86176-101386 GCA_018402905.1 Glandirana rugosa | reverse complement strand
TCTCTAGGGCCTCTGCTTAAGAAAATATATCATGTTTGGGGTTTCTAAGTAATTTTCAAGCAAATAATACAGATTTTTACATTTATGAGAGAAATATCAGACTTATCCCGACGGGCAAGTGGCTAAACGAATTGCTTCCAATACTATTTAGATATAGTTTAAAGTGGGGTTCCGCCCACATAAATTTTCTTTTTCAGGCATCCCCTCTGTCTTTATACATAAGATAGAAATATATCTATAGTTTTATTTATCCGGTTAGCATTCATATATATATATATATTTTATACTCACACCCTCTTCCTGGATAAGGTGCATGCTGGTTACCCATCATGCACCTCGATCTCGCGCATGCGCATTGCACCGGCCAGCATAGCACTGAGAGTACATCTCGTTGCCATCAATCACGTCAGTTTCTGTAGGGAAATAACGCAGTTTTACAACTCAGGGATGCCTACTGACTCCTAGGAAATGATGACTTGCATCTCCCAGGAGCCCAGGGCGAGGCAGGAAGTGGAAGGGGAAGATTACAGGGACCACATAGCAACAGGGCACGTAGGGTGAGTTAAAAAAAAAAAATGTTTTCACCAAGTGTGCTTCCTATTGATTAGAGGACTATAAAGTGATTGTCAAGTCATGAAAAACACTTTAAACTACAGGTAAGCCTATAATAAGGTAGTAATGTGCTGAAACCGAAAATGCACTTAGCCGAATGCCGAAAACCGAAATCGAAAATGACCGTTTTAAAAAAATATTTATATTTTTATATACAATTGTCATATGCAGCCTACCTGTGCCTGGGCACTGACAGGCGGCACTGACAGGCGGCACTGATTGGCAATGATAGGTGACACTGGCACTGATAGGCAGCACTGATTGGCACTGATAGGCAGCACTGATTGGCACTGATAGGCAGCACTGATTGGCACTGATAGGCAGCACTGATTGGCACTGATAGGCAGCACTGACGGGCACTGATAGGCAGCACTGACGGGCACTGATAGGTGATATTGATTGGCACTGACAGGAGATGAAGTGGCACTGATTGGCACTGACATGTGCCACTGAATGGCATTGACAGGTGGCACTGACAGGTGACACTGGATGGCACTGACAGGAGATAAGTGTGTTACATTGCACAGATAGCGTGGCTTGTAAGAGCCTTTCTGTGCTTGAAACGATCATTGTAATTTCACTGCTTGCAGAGAGAAAAAAAAAAGGTTAGTATAGGAACCCACTGTTAAAACGGGACACTTTGCAGCAGTCAGTGGGCTTAAGCACTTCATGGCCATTCATTGTGACCAAACCCCCGTATTCTTGCACTTTTGCTATATACGTTTAGAAGCTTTTAAACGGCCTGGCAGGAGTAAGTATCATGTGTGCGCTGTAATATGCATTTGTTTGTCTATTAGTCTTATAAGCAGCACCATGCGTTTGGTAGGGTGTTTCCCCCCCAAATATGTATCTTTTTGCTTGCAGAGAGAGACACACAAGCTGTCAGATTTCACTGCTGATGTCGAGGGTGGGCGGGACCGAACAGCTAACACCCGCCCAGCCCCTATCCCATTGGCTGGTGTTTGCTAGCTGTTTGGTCCCGCCCACCCTTCATCAGCAGTGAAATCTGACAGCTTGTGTCTCTCTCTCTCTGCAAGCAGTGACATTACAATGATTGTTTCAGGCACAGAACGGCTCTTGCAAGCCGCGCTGGGTATGGAGATGAGGAGTGTGTTACATTGCACAGATAGCGCAGCTTGTAAGAGCCTTTCTGTGCTTGAAATGATCATTGTAATGTCACTGCTTGCAGAGAGAGAGAGACACAAGCTGTCAGATTTCACTGCTGATGAAGGGTGGGCGGGACCAAACAGCTAGCAAACATTAGCCAATGGGATAGGGGCTGGGCGGGTGTTAGCTGTTCGGTCCCGCCCACCCGACATCAGCAGCGAAATCTGACAGCTTGTGTGTCTCTCTCTTTTTGCAAGCAGTGACATTACAATGATCATTTAGAGCACAGAAGGGCTCTTACAAGCTACGCTATCTGTGCAATGTAACACACTCCTCATCTCCTCCATACACACGGACACCCGGGGCTGAACCCGCCCCCTTTCGGTTTTTTCATTTGGCAATATGCCGAAAACACCATTTTTGGCCGAAATGTTTCGGTTGCCAAAATTTTGTTGCATCCCTATAATAAGGCTTACCTGTAGGTCCCAGGAATATCTCCTAAACTTGCACAGTTTAGGAGATATTCCCTGTATCTGCATGTGCATGACGTCATCGGCACATGCGCACTGAAGAATCGGCCCCAGGGTGCCGTTTCTTCAGTTAATGTGCTGTAACCGGCCGCTCCTGCACGCATGCGCAGGAGTGACGTCAGCGTGGCTCTGGCCAATCACAGCATGGGGCCCGCGCTGTGTTTGGCCGGAGCCCACGATCCCGGAAGAAGACTGAGACAACATGATGCCGGTCACAGTTGTTATCGGGGACCGCTGCAACAGCGTTGATCTAAGGTAAGTATTTCATAATGAGCTAGTATGCGATGCATACTAGCTCATTATGCCTTTCTATTGCAGGTGGTGTTTTTTTTTTTCTTTAAGGAAGATCACCTTTCTGTCAGTAGGGAAGGCATGGACCCTGTGTTCCTGCAAAGCAGAAACATGGATCAGTGCCTTCCCCTAGTAAAAGCACCTCCCCTAACAGTACACAAGCACTGGCTAAGCACACAGTTAACCCTTTGATTGCCCCGATGTTAACCCCTTGCCAGACAATGTCATTAGTAGCATATTTGTAGCACCGATCACTGTATTAGTGTCACTGGTCTCCAAAAAGTGTCAAAAGTGTCAGTCAGTGTCCGATGCAATATCGCAGTCCCACTATAAGTTGTTGATTCTTGCCATTACTAGTAAAAAATAAATAACTACAATTCCATAAATATATCCTATAGTTTTGTAGATGCTATAACTGTTGCGCAAACCAATCAATATGCGCTTATTGGGATTTTTTACCAAAAATATGTAGTAGAATACATATTCACCTAAATTGATGAATCAATTAGATTTTTTTACCTGTATTATTGAACATATTTTAGAGCAGAAAGTAAAAATGTTGTGTGGGTTTTTTTTTTTTTTTTTAATTGTCCTGTCTTATTTGGTTTTTAAGTAAAACCGCAGAGGTGATCAAATACTACCAAAAGAAAGCTCCATTTGTGGGGAAAAAAAGAACATACATTTTATTTGGGTACATTGTCGCATGACCATGCACTTGTCAGTTAAAGTAACGCAGTGCCGTATCGCAATAAATGGCCTGGTCATGAATGGGGGTAAATCATCCGGAGGTGAAGTGGTAGAAGTTCACCAAAAACCTAACTAACTCTAAATCTACTTGCAGCCACATTCTAAGACTAATCTAATCTACATACCTTTTCTGCAGCCGCTAAGGCCCAGTCCTATGCTGAGCTGTCAGTGGCGGCTTCTCAGTGTAGGTGTGTGCAAGAGAGGCAGCCGACAACGGAAGCCCCATAGTAACTCTATGGGTGATGTCACTTCCCAGGCATTTCACAACCGTTGTAGATTTTCTCCTACACACAGCATTTGCCACTGGAGACCGGACTGGATTGGCTTCAGAAAAAGTATGTATAGCGATTTCTTCTTTACTGGGTTAGATAAGTCAGTTTTTAGAATGTGTCTGTCAGTAGATTTAGAGTTAGGTTTTGGGTGAACGTCTACTTTAAGATGCTGATTTACTAAAGTGTAATGTGGAAATATTCACTTCAATTATCCAGTCATGTAAAAAGCAATTTACTGTTCACTTTGAATACCCAATCATGCACAGATGAGCATGTAACTAGGTTTTTGGTTTATCACATGACTAGTTAATGTGAAGTGAATATTCACACAATTCATTCAATTAAAGTGGTTGTTAAGCTACTCTGACTAATTTTATATCATCCACTCTGTGTCCTAATCCTGTGTCCCCCCCTGTGTGTGTGATTTATAAAAAAAAATGCTAATTATACCTCATTTCTGAGCACCGCTCGGTGCTCATGTGGCCAGCCGGCTCTCTCCTTTCCCTGTCTGACAGCTGCAGTGGGGGGGGGGGGGGGGCTGAGATTTTTCCGCCGACGTCAGGCGGGATGAGGAGAGAGCCGGCCGGTCAAGTGAGCGCCGAGTGGCGCTCATAAATGAGGTATAATCAGAATTTTTTGTAAATAAATGACACACACACAGGGGGACTCAGCATGAGGACACAGAGCGTATGGTGTTTAAATAACACTGTTATTTCAGCAGCAGGAGGGGCAGGGACAAGCACTGTCATGAGCTGACAGGTACTGACCACAGTGTCAGGGCTCAGCAGCCATGTTATATATACTGTGGTCACTTTACGGGGGGTGGGTAGAAACTGGCAGGATCAGCCAGGTATTTCAGGTGTTCAGGTTTTTTTAACAAACGCTTTAAGATCTTTAAGATGCATAACTCCTTTAGTAAATCAGGTAATGTTAGAGTTGAGCATATGACCGTTCATGGATTCTTGATATGCGGGTATATCAGTGTGAACCCCTGAATATGACCAGCCCTGTGCACCAGGTATGTAAGCTGTCACGTCTGCTGTGTAGGACCCCTTGTGCATGGGGCTGTTCAGCTGCAATATATCCCTGGAATTTTAGTGTGCCCAGGAGCGACAGGTGCCATGTCCAGCACTTCTGAACACAGCCTGTCAATGTCTGGCAAGCTGTGGCTTGATGGGGCTGGACGCTGCCCTGAGCAGTACCGGTGTTTAGGATACTGTACATTGAGAGATGAAGTTATCGTTTTGATCTGCAGATGAATGAAACAGAGTTGATACAAAAGAAACAATGTATGTAATTATCCTGCATCTGAACAGTGTTTATAAACATATTGTCAGATGGTCTGTTTTCCATAATCGTATTTCAGGACAGCCACCTCTGAGAGACCTCGCTTCCTCTCTTCACAGGAAACACCGCTTTAGCTTCAAGATTTAAGCCCCTCCTGTTCCCCTGTACCTTCAGTTTCAGTGTTTCCTCCAGTGGGGAGACATCGCTGGGAACCGAGGCTGTTCAGCCGGGGAGGTTGAAGCCGGTTTTCACTGGGGGGAGAAGCTCTCCTCCTATCTCTATATTTTGGCAAAACCCTGGGCCTTGCGGAAAGGTCCGCCGCTTAGCCAGCCCAGCTTCTCCTGAGGGTAGGAAAGAATCTTTGGGGGCCCGTTCTTATGCTGTCCAGGAGGGCGTCGCCGGAAGTGCACCGGTCCTCCCCACGTTCTGCGTGGCCAGTGAGGGAGCTTGAGGCTGGGTCGGAGGACGTGGTGACTAGAGGTCCGGTGGAGGCGTGCACTTCTGCTGTGGCCGCGGCTTTTGGTTTATGAGAGAGGGTCAGGCTGTGGCTGGTGCGAGCCTGTAATGCTGGAGGGTCAGCGAGCGGCTCAGAAAGGCGGGACCACCACTCTACTCAGCGGGAGATGTTTGGGACAGAAGCGGCCCAGACTGCTCCTGGTAAAATGCCAGCACCAGCCACTCAGAGGTAAGAGGAACCCTGGGGTGAGTGTTCCCTTACATTTTTACCCGAAAGCTCGACAGGTGTAGACTCCTCTTGGTGGTTCAGGGGTTGGGAATGTGATCCCGGGGACCCTGGTGTTGGTTGGTCCTAGGGACACTCCTGGTGACACTCTGCTTAGGAACATGGCCTTGCATTGTTTTGAAAGGATGAGCTGCGGGGACTGCAATGCCCAGCATGCCCTCTGGGCAGTGAGCCTGAACAACGGCAATATAGAACTGGCCATCTGTGCAGTAAGCCTGAGGAGCTACAGTTCCCAGCATGACTTTCCCCAAGCTAGCCAGCTCAGCAGGCCGAAATAGTTTAGCAGAGTATTGCACCAGCCCTGCCGGTCTTACCTTCGGCTGGTGGAAGGGTACCGGGGGGGTGAAGCAACCATAGCTCACAGGTGAAGTACTCTGATAGCTCATGCAGCCATGGGAGACTTCCTGACAGACATGGGGTTGAACCCACATATTGGACTTCACCCCTCACACACTAGTGAGTAGCTGCGGAGGAGCAGGTTAGCGGAGCTGTAAGGATATGGTGACATCAGGTCCAGTGGAAGGATGCACTTCTACCAGGGCTGCAGCTTTCGTTCAGCTGATGTCTGAGGGCTGCTTGTAGCAGAATGCCACCGCCAGACACTCAGAGGTAAGAGGAACCCTGGGGTGGGTGTTCCCTTCCATTTTTACCCGATAGCTCCACGGGTGTAGACCCCTCTTAGTGGTTCAGGGGTTGGGAGGTGGTCCTCGGGACCCTGGTGGTTGGTCCTAGGGAAACTCCTGGTGACACCCTGATTAGGAGCATGGTCTTGCATTGGATGAGCTGGGGGACTGCAATTCCCAGCATGCCCGCAGTGAGCTGGAGCAATGGCAATGTGGAGCATGCAATCTGTGAAGTAAGCCTGGGGAACGGCCAGCATAACCTTCCCTGGGCTAGCCCTGACCCAGTTGAGCAGGCCGAAATGGCTCAGCAGAGTATTGCACCAGCCTCGCCGGTCCTACCTTCCGCTAATGGAGGGGCATGGGGGGGGGGGTGGTGAAGAAACCATAGCTCACAGGTGAACTACTCTTACGGCCCATGCAGCAGAGGAAGAATTCCTAACAGACAGGGGGTTGAACCCACTTGTCATCCTTCACCCGAGCCACCCCTCGAACACTAGTAAGTAGCTGAGAGGAACAAGCTGGGCCGTGTAGAGGCCAGTGATGGAGCTTGAGCCGGAGGATGTGGGGATGTCAGGTCCGGTGGATGCTTACAGTTCTGCCAGGGCCGAGGCTTTCTTTTCCAGCCACGGTCTATGAGAAAGGGCTAGGCTCTGGCTGCTGCAAGCCTGTAATGCTGAAGGGGTCAGCGAACGGCTCAAGAAGGTGGGACCACTGCGCTCCTCAGCGGGAGTTGCTCGGGGCAGAGGTGGTCCAGTCTACTCCTAGCAAAATGCCAGCATCAGCCACTTGGAGGTAAGAGGAACCCTGGAGAGGGTGTTCCCTTCCTTTTTTACCCGATAGCTCCATGGGTATGGACCCCTCTTGGTGGTTGAGGGGTTGGGAGGTGGTCTCTGGGACCCTGATGGTGGTTGGTCCTAGAGACACTCCTGGTGACACTCTGCTTAGGAGCATGGCCTTGCAGTGGTTTTAAAAGATGAGCTGGGGGACTGCAATACCCAGCATGCCCTTTGTGCAGTGAACCTGCATAACGTTAACGCAGAGCATGCCATCTGTGCAGTAAGCACGAAGAACGACAGTGACCAGCATGCCCTCAGTGCAGTAGGCCTGAAGAACTGCAGTGCCCAGCATGACCTTCCCCAGGCTAGCCCTGTGCCAGCTCATCAGAGTATTGTACCAGCCCTACCTTCCGCTAATGGAGGGTGAGGGGGGTGAAGCAACCATGACTCACAGGTTAAGTACTCTGACAGTTTGTGCAGCCGGGGAAGACTCCTGACAGATGTGGAGTTGAATCCACATGTCGGCCATCACTGATGAAGGAGCCACCTCTCGAACGCTAGTGAGTAGGTGAGGGGTCTGGGAAGGTCAGTTGGAAGCCTTCAGAGAATGGCAAGATCTGGAGAGGAAATCCTTCCTTTTCACAGGCCTGGAAGTGTAGATTTCCTTCCATGGAAGACTCTCCCTCAGTCGGTAAGGTACCCAGACTGGATGTAGTCGTCTATCAGGTTTCAGGCATGCAGACCTTACCCTAGAGAGATCTTGTGTACAAGAGGATGGATCTGCTCTAGAATGATACCTGAAGTTCCACCCTGAGGGGAAGGGACTGGGACAGAGACGGTCTGGTCACCTTTTTTTCCATGCTCATGCGGATGGCATAGATTGCAGATAGTTCAATGGAATCACTGCGTCTGGCCGCCAGATTCTCAGCCCTAATTATCTTAAACCATTTTGCCAGGAGGCATGGAAAAGGCGGCAGCCTTACTGCCCTCCCTGTGAAATCCCAAAACATGGTATCAACAGTGTGGCTTAGTGGCTAGCACTCTGGGCTAGCAGCATTCAAACCATGAGTTTATAACTCAAACAGGATATCACCTGCATGAAGCTTAAAAAGTGACAGCAGAATATACTGAAAATAGGCAAATGTCTAATTACAGATGCCACATCAGCATGTTTAGAAGGGTGTTCCCGGTCCAGGAAGTTTGGTTGGGAAGGGACCCTTCTTTTTAAGGGGAGGTGATGGTGGTGAAGCCAGTTAGTGCTTCTTCAGGCTCCCAGGTGGAGTCAGAGGAAGAGGGGTTGGATGGTGAATCTAGTAGATCCTCTCGCTACAAGCTTTCCCTGGAGGAGATGGGGAATCATCCATACCACCCTGGGAATCCAGGAGAAGAAGAAGAAGCCGCTATCACTCCATGAATGTGTCCGGTAGACCAGGGAAGGCATGTTCTTTCAGGTTCAGGCCCTCCCCTTGGTCCGATCCCTTTCCCCACGCAATTCTACCAGGGTCAGGGCATTGCGGCTCAGGGGCGTTCAATAATCGCCTATCTGGGTAACTTGTTCCTATTTATCCTCAAACCAAGGGGTTCTCGATCCGGAAGGGTCTAACGTGGAACCTCCCCTAATGCTGCCAATCCGTGGAAGCCTTCGTCGCAGGGTCCTTTCGGCTGTCCCCAGGTGGGTGCAGTCTCACTGCGGGCTTCTGAGTAAGAGTTGCTAAAGAGCAATATTAAAGAGTATATTCTCAGATCAGTTGGTAGCTCTAAGTAGCAGGAAAGAGGAAGCATGCTCCGTTTACTGGGACACTGAGATATTTCAACAGCTGGTGTGCCGCAGAAGGCTCTTCCAATCAGGGCCCCATTTCTACTAATATCTCCGTACCAGGGGGTTTTCTAAGACAGTCTGACTCTGCGCTGATGGGGGTCTTGAAGTCTCACAGAGGCCTAGGAATGAGTTTGCCAACTTTCTGTTCAAATCCCGTGGATAAACAGGAACCAAATTTTTCATAAGTTGGACGTTTAGTGGGTGGTAGTATCTTTTGTCAAACACTAAAGGTTGCACCTGTTAGCCACTAAGAATCAGACCTTTGGGGGGAAAAAGGGTCCTGCAAGCGGTGGTCCCACCCTGCGGTTAGGTACTCGTTTGTCCTCTCAGAGGTGGCTGTCCTGAAAGACGATTAGGGAAAAACTGAGTAACGTACTGGTAACGTCTTTTCCAGGGGTCTTTCAGGACAGCACCGGTACCAACCCGAAAGATGTATTTGCAATAAAAAGTCCCTGGCAGGACAGTCAGGAGGATTAGGTTTTATGTCTGTGACATGTTCTTGTGTCTCCCCAGCTGGCAGGAGGTACTTTTGGAAGACTGAAGGTCCAGGGGAACAGGAGGGGCTTAAATCTTGAAGCTAAGGCGGGGTTTCCTGTGAAGGGATGAGCCCACGTCTCTCAAAGGTGGCTGTCCTGAAAGAGTTTTTTTTACTTCAGCAGCTTCTACAGTTCCTGTATTTATACAGCAATTCCTGGCTGTCATTTTGACAGCTGAGATTTGCCTGCAAGGGCGTTAGGTGGGGGAGAAGGCTAGATGTAATGCACACGCCTTGTGTACTTCATTGAAGTTATTTTGGGCGTTAGCCTACCCAAGGGGCACGACTGGTTAGGCATACAACATTTATCGGGTAAGCCACATCTTTCCTCATAAGGCTTACAGCAGGGGTAAGCAACCTCGGCATTCTAGCTGTGGTGAAAATACAAATCCCATTATGCCTCTGCCTATGGGAGTCATGCCTGTGATTATCAGGGTCTTGCAATGTCTCATGGGACTTGTAGTTTCACCACAGCTGGAGGGCCGAGGTTGCCTACCCCTGGCTTACAGGTTTGATTGGTGCATGGATGTCAACATTAAATGTTTATCTTCTCTGTATTCGCAGGTGAGGCCCATATGATTGAGGCAGATGTAATTCTTCGGGGGTCAGGTGACGGAGAGCCAATTATGGCTCATCCTCCTGCTACTGAAAGTGATATAAACCTAAAAGACTGGCTGACTGCTGTCTCTGATTCTAACAAGGGCATTAAGCTTGATTTTAAAAGGTAAGATGGGGTGAAAAAAGTTTTCTAGTCCAATCATTTGTTGAGCCTCCTGGTACAATGGTGTCTTGAGAAACAACTGATCATTCCCCCTTAGTTAACCAGTAGGATCTTCCCTTTCCTTCTCACAGTGCAGTATAGGAGCTTGAAGGAAATAATTATTTGAATACTATGGGCAGTAAAGGCTGTTTGAAACAATTATTCCATTATGAAATATGGAAGAGAGATGAATAATGAATGGTATTATCATCTTTACTTAGTACAGCCTGCTGGTGCTCAGAATTGTGGAGCTGGAATTGGCTGCAATCACATTGCTCCTGGAATGTTTGGCACCAATAAACTATGGTAAATGGGCTAACCATGTTTCTTTATTAAATATACAGCCTGTCTGGTAAGTTCATGATAAAGCCTTTGCTCCCACAAGTATTGTAATCCATTCTTTCTGCAGTAGTAGATATCCTTTCTTGTTGGTCAAGGGGTAAGATCAATGAGTGTTTCTGTATTTGTATGCATTGTATAATGGTTTGCACTAAACGTAACAGGATTCATTTCTGAATTGCTGTTTTAGTGTTAAATAAATATATATCTAATGCCATTTTTTCCAGTTTTCAATAGGGAGACAGGGCCTTCGATAGAGGGGTGCAGGTAGCCCTCTTGTACTGGGCCCAGGCCCCATCAGGTCAGCGAAAGGGCCAGGGTGCACCAAAGGCTGTCTGGGGCAAACTCCGTGTAGTATCATCAATTGTTATTGTGAACCCAGGCAACTCTCCTGGAATCTGAAATTCTGGGCCTGCCCACCTGTAACTGACTGGAGAGTGCTGGGGACCACCCATTTAAACTCCATAGCAGAGCTCTGGGCCCGTTCACATGCTGCTAACTGAAGGAGGCGGTGACTGGGGCCTGGGGACCACCAATTCAGAATTCTCCAGTGTGTGTCTGTGAGTGTTTGTGTGTGTTTGTATGTGAGTATGCGTGTTAGTTCTGCTTGAAAAGCGGTGCCCCAGCTGATATGAAGGTCCCCTATGTCTGGATGACCTCCCCTTCCTGCATTTATACATCTCTGGATCCTGCTAGCTCTACTCTGTGGGGGCTGGGATGTAGATATGTGTGAATAAGCATGTCCATCACCCCAGAGCAGCTGAAGCATGGACATCACTTGTGTAAAGCATGTGTCCTGCTTTTTTTGCCTGTTGTCCAATGTACATTACATTCTTCTGAACCTCTGCACCCTGTACATCCCACACACATGACATCGGAACTCTGTACATTCTGTACACTTTCACACTATGTACAATCTCGCTACATTGAGCCACCTCATTTCTTTTATCTCCTGCCAACCAATAATCCCTCCAAATGCTTACAGCCATGGGGGGGGGGGAGACATGATTTTCATTGGTGTCCCTGTAGAGAAAGTTGTAACCCCTGTCAGTTGTTTTTTTGCTGTCTGTGTCCATCTCCCCCCCCCCCCGAGGAAGATTCACCCTGTCTGCCCTGGTTGCCCTTTTCAAAATCCAAAATTTAGAATTGTAAGCAGAGCAAAAATAGAGCGGGAGCATGTCTTCTGGTGACACATTTCTAAGAGGGGATTTCTCTAAGAGCGATTTCTTGTTGCTTCTTCTTATGCTTACAGAATGTTTGAAACAGATCAGCTTCATACTGTAGCATCTCACCTTGTGACTTGCTACAGTGTTGTAGTGTGGGCACTAGGGAAGAGGAGACTGAGGAAATACATCTTCCAGCCTGCAGTACACCTATGATCTCATCTCAGCCCTGGTAAAGTCACTCACCTGCTGCTCAAGGCTGTCTTTTACGACAACATTTTTTGTTGAACTGGCTCCAGGGATCCCAAAAAGATATATTTTGGAATAAGACTTCCTTGAGAATCCTTCTCAATATACCTTGCTGTATTTCAAGGGTGCATGATTCTTTAGTAACCTTTTCTCCATGATCTGATAATGAGGCTGTGATCAGAGGTGGGGTTCTGACTCCTCTTGGAGAAGCCTGGGTGAAGAGTTGATGCATACTTGGTGATGTCACGTTTACCTGCACTGTTAGTTTTGCTTTGTGTAAAATTCATATATTTTATTTTTAAATACTTGATGACCAGCGACATACCAGTACGTCGCTGGACTTCAAGTGGTTATACCGGGATGATGCCTGCAGCTGTGGTACCGTTTTTTAGAGCCGTCTCTCTTGTAAAAGCAATCCTAGCGGCTAACTAGCTACTGTATTGCTTTTGCAGCTTCAGCGGGCTGTCCAGTCCCACCGGGACACCCGACCGACCAGCCGGCTGATCATATAGACAATCTCCATACCTGTCACATACCTATTGCTGTCACGAGGGATGTTTACATTCCTTGTTACAGCAATAAAAGGGATTAAAAAAAAAATAATAATTTTATTGATAGTGTAAAAATAAAGTGTTTTAAAGTGCCCCCCCCCCCCCTGGTGTTTTCGCGCAGAACGTACAAGTCGGTCCTGCACACTTGCAAACAGCTATCGTCCCACACATGTTGGTTATCACTGAAAATTACAGATTCTAGGCAATATTTATAGCACCAGACCTCTAAATCCAAGGTGGTAACCTGTAAAGGCTGCATGGGCATGCACAATTTTAAAGTGTGGCATGTTTGGTATCTATTTACTCGGCTTATCATCTTTTATATTTTATTAAAATTTGGGTTATGTATTGTTATTTTTTTGTGAATTAATATTCAATAAAGCATATTTTTTCCACAAAAAAAAGTGTTTGAAAAAAACTGCCACACAAATACCGTGTGACATAAAAAAATTGCAACACCTACCAATTTATTCTCTAGGGCTTTGCTTTAAAAAATATATGGGGGTTCTAAGAAATGTTCTAACAAAAAATACTGATTGTTACGTGTAACCAAAAAGTGCCAGGTCTGGAAGTGGTTAAACGCAGTAAAGTACTATAAACCCACCAAAACATCTAAATGCATTTTAACGTGGATCTAACATCCAATGTATTTTTTAGACCAAATAAAGTGTAAGTTACCTCTGAGATCATGCTGCTATCACTGACATTGCCTTCATTTGCTTTACTCATCAGAAGGCATGCACCTTCTTTGTTTGGGCATTATCCAAGGTCAGCACTCACTTCCTAAACTACCTTGAACATTCCTACATTATGGGCAGAGCAAGAGAGGAGACTGAGGAAATGCTTTCTCCTGCCTGCAGGAGACTGGTGATATCATCATATGTTAGGCAAGGTCACTCACCTAGTGCTCAAGAGCTGCTTTTCAGTGATAACATTTAGAGTTTTTTTTTTTTGTTTTTTTATTGACCCTATTGTTGGCTTTTGTGACATATTAGGACATTTTTCATGAAGATTGTAAAGAGCAAAACACACCCATTTTTCTTCCAGATGCATGAATTAAAATTTTAAAAGGCCTAGGTCTTTCCTAATCCTATTAAATATGAAAAGGCTTGAGCTGTGCCTTATTGCTACTATTTAAAGATCTGGTTGGGGGCGTGGTTTCCGCTGAGATGGCCGGTCGCACTTAGCGGGAACTCCGGGACAAGCTTCTAGTATCCTGCTTGCTAACGGGGATTCTGAGCACACTGTTGGGAACCAGATAGTTTCCTGCACCTGTACAGCATGACGGCGAAATACAAACAACACTTGGCGGCCGAAAAATTGAAAGAATTCGCCCTGTCTGACAAACAAGATGGCCACAGTGGTCCTCCTACCAGGAGCGGTGCCCACGCGGCCTGGGACACTCCTAAAGCATCCTCCTCCCACGCGCATGAACAACCAAAAATGTGCTGGAACAGGTAAATACTCAGCTTTTGGCAGCTATTACCTTGAGTAATACTGCGCTGATGGGGAAGATGGAGGAGATTAAAGTGGATTTAGGCCTCCTCAGGCATGATATGCAGAATATCAGGGAGAGGGTGGCGGAGACAGAGCATAGGATTTCATCAGTGGAGGACGAATTGGCCCCCCTCCCTTGCAAGGTCTCCGCAGTAGAAAAGTAAATCTCCTTTTTATACCAAAAAACAGATGACTTAGAAAATTGACCGAGGAGGAACAACATTAGAATAGTGGGCCTTTTAGAGCGAGCAGAGGGTCAAAACCCGGGAGACTTTGTGGAGCGATGGCTGTGCGAGACATTTGCAAATGTTGCATTTACTCCTGCCTTTGTGGTGGAGAGGGCCCATCGGGTCCCAGCTAAACCCCTGGCTCCGGGAGAACCACCTAGGCCTCTGGTCTCATGGCTCCTTAATTGTAAGGACTGAGACCTTATTCTGCGTAAAGCGTGCCAAAAAGGCACGATCCGCCATGAAAATGTCACCATCTCTATATTTACGGATTTTTCCGTGGAATTACAGAAGCAACGTGCCACATTTGCGGATGTGAAGAGAATGAGAGAGCTTAACGTTATCTACTCCATGGTATATCCTGCCAGGCTTCGTGTAGTTGATAATGGGAAAGTTCTTTTCTTCAATACACCAGATCAAGCTGAAGACTGGCTTCACCTGCAACGCAGACGTCCTGATTAAGAAATATCCAGACAAGTTGTATGGTTCTTTGTGTTTGGGTCCAACAATTATTTTTCTTTGTTGTTTTTCGCTTACTTTGGATTATTGGAGGCTGTAAGTTAAATCCTGGCCTGTGTGACCTCTTTAATGGATGCGAGGATGTCATGCTCTTGCTCTTTATGCAACTGTTTTGGAGCCCGTGACACTGCATACATAACCGCAGGCTACATAATAACTGTATTTTTTACTAAGGCATCTCGGATGTACTAAGCGCCACCTCGATTGGAGGGTTAAGACCTCTCGGTGCACCGGGTTTACTTGCAGCTCCAGTAACCTGCAGAACCATACAGTAACCTATTGTTACCGGTTACAGAACGTATTGATTTATCACTGGAACAGAGTTATAGAGGCTATTTCTCCCACAAATTGTCTGCATAAATGCAGTTGCACTGTGTCGGCAATGCCCTATTTCTTAACCACTTCCCGCCGGTAGGACGTCCATGGACGTCCTAGACTTTGAGTGGTAATATCTGAATGGTGCCAGCAGCTAGAGGCACCATTCAGATATCATTTTTTACAGCTGGCGATTTTGTACACCACAAGAAGGATCATAGCGGCAGTTCATACCACGGAGATCGACGA
>BLSH010197098.1:40669-52521 GCA_018402905.1 Glandirana rugosa | reverse complement strand
TTCATGGTCTCGTCGGAAAAGTGGTCGACCCCTGTCACACACTCAAGCTCCACCCCTGCTAACCTGCTGGGTCCCTGGCTTGGCACTCTGCTGAAGCTTTCTCACTTCTTCACTGTCCCCAGCTGGTGAAAAGGCTGCTCTGGTACTTCAGACTTCCATAAGCTGGTCTCTGATAACAGGAGTGCTTGTCCCTTGGTGGCAACTGCTTCCCTTTTACGTCTGGCATTAATCCTCACTTGCCCCTGGCAACAGGAGTGGTCGTCCCTTGTGGTAACTGTTTCTCCCTCACCGCTGACAACAATCTGGTTCCCCGCCCAGCGTAGCCTCTGCAACTTGGGCTCCAAGCCTGAAGCCCCAAGCCTGCGCTGCTTCTCTCAAACCTGTATAGGCCTCAGATCGCCTAGCAGCCAGCTGCTCCCGGGATAGGCCTCACGTCCACCCAGACAGCCGTCTAGGTGGCACAGAACTCCGATCACCTGACTCCTTATGAATAAATATGCTCTCCCAGAAGGCCAAGAGGCCAAAGAAAACCCGTGCCAATTGGCTGAGACAACCTATTCACTCCTAGTCTGAATTCAATATGCCCTTTTCATCCTAATGTTACAGGCAACAATGCCACCTAGTAACAGAAGAGAGAGATGCATCAAATACAGAGTTATGGAAAAGTCAATGGACCCCCCTAACAATTAGCTAAATTACCTAAATTTGTTTGCAACCCAGCTGAATACCAGGGTGCTACATCTAAAAGGCTACATGCAGAAGCCCAAAAATAGAAAACTTTCTCTTCCTCTGATACCCTCACAACAATGCTCTCAACCCCGACAGGGCCATACCCCGTCTTTATCTTGACGCAGGGCCTCTAGCAATGTCATTGTATTGTTATATCAATTTTTTTCTTTTTCAGAGTGTTTTCCCAGCCATTCTTTCCTCCCTTTTTTTCTTCCTTTCTCCCTCTTCTTTCCCTTTCTTTTGGTTCCCTTTCCCCCCGTTTTTCTACTTCTTTCTATTTTTCTTACAAGAACAGCAGATCAAAATTTCTCTGGTGTTTTATAGTAACCCTTTTCAAGGTTTTTATTCTGAACTGTTAATATGTACATGTCTTGCTATGGGCGATAGCCACTGAGCAGACTTGCTGATTCATTTCGCTATAATAGTGTCTTACTTATGTGTTTTTACTGTTTTTAATAAAAAACATTTTCAACCTTAAAACTTTGCATATTTTCAAATTTAATGAACTCCCATAGACCACTCACCCATTAGGGTGTTTTCACCATAACCAAACATAGTATACTACAGGACCCTGGTAATAGGCTACCTTGGCTACATGCAAAAGGCCTATTACATACCCGCTTTCTGGCAAAGAATGAACTTTCATCATACAGAGAACTTCCTGTGAGGGAATGATTACATACATTTCCCTGAGATGCAGAGAGATAGGTAATGTACCAGACTCTGCAGAATGGCATATGAATAATATAAATATGGAAAAAGAAAAATGTAACAGGTTTGCATGTGTGCACTATTGCAATTTTTATGTGTTTGCATTAAAAAGATAATCTAGTGCTATAACAGTATTTTAAATATATACTGTATTCTAAAGCCACTTTGGAGAAAACAAGCTCAATTATCTCTTTGGGCTTATTACACAACCAATATTTCCTAATATGCCAGAGTTTTCTAGTTAATGTTTAACTAGACCTAGCACTAATATTTAACTAGAGCTAACGGCTACATACAGTAAGCGGTGCCATGTTCTAGCAGCAATACAGGTGACTTCCCATATGCTGCCAGAATTAGTCAGGCTTAGTGCTTGTCCACCTTTCAGGAGATGCTTTGTATTTTTATCATTGAACACAAGGCTTCCTTTGGTTGGCCAAGGTGGAAATTGTAATGTCCACCTGCCTTTCCACCTTAACCATTCAAAAGAAGCCTTGCAGTCATTAAAAAAAAAACAAGGCTTTTCCTGAATGGCGGCGGGGAAGCACTCGGCCTGACTCTCTTTAGTTCCGTCATCAGAAAGTCGCCTGTACTACTCCTGGAACACAGCTGTTTACTATATTTGCAGCTACTACAGTCCATTACAGTACACACAGCTGCATTGTTCTGTAATGGAAATGGTTCATTTGCACCAGCTTGACCCAAACAAACTATATAAAGTAAAATTAAACCTGGAATTCAGCCATAGTGCAGAACTGTTTGACCTTGGAAGATGTCAGAAGCCTCTCAAACTAGTTTTTCAGAGGCAGAACGTTTCTATTTGGCTGAGGAGAGCCAATAGGTTCCATTGAGCTGATTGGCTAGGGTCTTATGAATGACCCCCGCTCCTGGACGCTAACCCCCTTTACTGAAGGGTTTCCGCACTTTTTGTAAAACTGAAAACAAGCCCTTTAAGTATTATAATATGACTCATTTTTTAATTTCTACATTCTAAAATGAAACATAAAAAGTACAACATGAGGTAACAGCAAAGTAAAAGTCATTGCCTTCAAATCTTTTTCACGTTTCCATTGTTATTACCGTGACCACCAATACATGTCATTATTGCTGGCCTTTGAGGCCTTCTGCCTCCTATTCCCGTGCCTGTCATGTGAGTCATTCAAGTGCAAAGTAATTCTGGTCCCGGCGGCAGCACAGGGGGGTCATGTGATTCGTATAGAATGAGGAAGCCATGACAGCCTAACAATTTCTCTTCAATTACTGTTTAAAATAAGCTTTCAAGCTGTCAACTTCTTTAATGCTGCAATTTATATTAGTCGTATATGCAATCTACACCAATTACCAGAGTTCTGTATCTCTACAACACAGTCAATCTTCTGTTACTCATCTACTTTCGCATAAAAGGTGAAGGTCGACAATTCACTAACCTTTAATATTCTCTAGAAAATTACAATAAAATGGTCATGTTTTTAGTATCTGATTTTTAAACTAATCAACATCCTAGAATGCAGATAATTATCATTTATAAAACAGAAACTGTCCTAGCATACATAGTAATATATCAAAGGGGACTTGTCACTTTGTTGAAGATATATTGCTACAAAACAAGCGTGGCAAGTGTTAAGTTACTAGAAATGCTGTTTATTCACTTCAGCTTGAAGCCGTTGCCCAGGTGCCCCCTATATTTTACAATGCAGTGCGCGTGCCTTGGTGACTGATCAGGTACATATGTTATTATTATATGATATATATATATTTTTTAACAGGTGGCTTAGTGGTTAACAATTCTCACATGTAGCACTGAAGCTTTCGCTTCAGGTCTCCAGGACACCATCTGCATGGAGTTTGTATGTTCTCCCTGTGCTTACATGGGTTTCCTCCAGGTTCACCAGTTTCCTCTCACACTTCAAAGAAGATATCTAAGAATAATTTGAATGATCTAAGAATAATTTGAAATTATTTATTTTAAATCATTAAAGCGGAGCTCCCCCCCCCTCCAAAAATTAAGTCAGCAGCTACACATACTGTAGCTGCTGACTTTTAATATTAGGACACTTGCCTATCCTGGAATCCAGCGATGTTGGCACCCCAGCTGATGTTTCGGTAAGGAAACACGGCAGTGAAGCCTTTCGGCTTCAGAGCCGGCTCCCTGCTGCGCACTCTTACTGGCCCGGCAGCAGGGAAAGGAGGAGGGAGGGGTGCCGCACTTCTGACGTACCTCGCCGACAAGTCCCCCCCTCCCCGAAAAAGGTGCCAAATGTGGCATCGGATGGGGGAGGAATCTGATAAGCGGAAGTTCCACTTTTGGGTAGAACTCCGCTTTAATGTTAAAATAAATAATTTAAGTTGTATTATGTATGTGGCAGGTTTTGGAACCTCCTGGACAGATTTGGAGAAAAAATGTACATACCAGTGTTAACCTGACATCTTTCTTTACTGCTGCTAGTACGTTTTTAGAGCTTGTTCACCCTGAAATATGCACAGTGCAAAGAGCATACTGGAAACCGTTGTTTTCTATGTGCCCTGTGCACACTTAAACGCAGCCTAAAAAAAAGGTAAACTGTGCTTTAAAAGCACAATGCACCACTGACCGTAACCTTCACCTCCACCTCCTTGACAGTAAAACACACTGTTTTACACTCTGAAATTAGTTAATTCCTTGCTGACCTGGCCTGTTTTTTGTTTACATTAGACAGCTGACAGGATGTAAAGATTCTGTTCTTTAGTGTGCATGATCTAGGCACAGGATCACTTTAAAGCACTATTTAAAGGGTTTGTAAACCTCTGAAATAAAGCATATACTTCTACAGTGTGTACTTGCCTTGATCCAAATCACCTACTGTGATTTCTGCCAGTCTATGCAGACGCCAAGCAATTCCGGGAGAAAGATTTGCCTCCCCCCCCCCCCCCCTCCAGCACAAAGAAGATGATTGACAGTCTTAGCTGTGCATGTTTCTCTATGGGACAGTGTAGGGGGGTGTCCACTCCCTTCATTCAGGTCTCAGATTACACTCAGCTCCCTGCTCTATGCAGTGCAGATCCCTGCCTTCTGGTGCTCGAAGATGCTGTCTAAAATGTGTACTTTAGGAGGCTGTTGAGGAGAGAGGGCTGCAGATAAAAAAAAGTACAGCTTTTATGCTGGAGGATTTATTTTATCTCTGTGTATCACCTGATGCTATTCATTTCAGTGGGTATATAATATGCAGGGTTTACAACCACTTTAACCCAAAAAACAAAAATGTACTATATTACAGCTTAACAATTCTTTTTTTAATCAAGTCATTTTTATTAAAGTTTTAACAAAACATACAATACTATAAAGGAGTGCAAATATCATAGGATTCAAAGCAACAAATAAACATCAACACAAATCAATTAACCACCTCAGTACTTGGCACTAAAACCCCCTTCCTGTCCAGGCCATTTTTCAGCTTTCAGTGCTGTCACACTTTGAATGACAATTACCCCTTCATGCAACACTGTACCCATATGAAATTTGCGTCCTTTTTTTCACACAAATGGAGTTTTCTTTTGGTGGTATTTAATCACTAGGGGTTTTTTTTTATTTTTTTTTGGCTATAAATAAAAAAAAGATTGAAAATACTGTGAAAAATTGCCTTTTTCTTTGTTTATGTGATAAACTTTTGCAAATTAATAATTTTTCTTTGTAAATTTTGTCCAAAATTTATACTGCTACCTATCTTTGGTAAAATAACCCAAATAAGTGTATATTATGTGGTCCTTGTGTAAGTTATAGAGTCTACAAGCTATGGTGCCAATCACTGAAAATTGATCACACCTGATCACACCTGATATACTGACAGCCTATCTCATTTCTTGAGACCCTAACAAGCCAGGAAAGTACAAATACCCCCCAAAATGGCCCCCTTTTGGAAAGTAGACATTCCAAGGTATTTAGTAAGAGGCATGGTGAATTTTTTTGAAGTTGTAATTTTTTTCCCACAATTCTTTGCAAAATGAAGATTTTTTTTTTCCCCCACAGAATTGTCATTGTAACAGGTTATTTCTCACACACAGCATATGCATGCCCCAAATTACACCCCAAAACACATTCTGCTACTCCTCCTGAGTATTGTGATATCACATGTCTGAGACTTTTTCACAGCCTGGCCACATACAGAGGCTCAACATGCAGGGAGTGCCGTCAGGTATTCTAG
This sequence comes from Glandirana rugosa, assembly GCA_018402905.1. NCBI lineage: Eukaryota > Metazoa > Chordata > Amphibia > Anura > Ranidae > Glandirana > Glandirana rugosa. The sequence continues at coordinate 46,906 of BLSH010197098.1, read as the reverse complement.
GGATATAAATTACACATCTAATGTCATGACGACCTATCACATTTTTGAAGGCCCTGGAGCACCAGGACAATGGAATTGCCACATAATGACCCCATTCTGGAAAGCAAACACCCCAACAAATAATCTATGAGGCATAATGAGTCTTTTGAACGCAAAAATTACACCCCAAAATACATTCTACTACTCCAGCTCTACTAGCAGCAACAACACACTTATTATGTCTCGTAAAATAATGATTATGAGCAAATGCAATACATTACCAATTCTTAACTGTGGTAGCTACAATTTCCTTTTTTTCCTTTATTTTTACCTGCTGATCTGGCTAGTAAGGGGGTTGAGACAATCCATTAATACTGATGGTGCAATATTCCCAATGCACACGTTCCTGCAAAGATGGCTTTATTTCAAACGGGTGCTGAAGCGACCAACGGCTGGAACCGTATGCAATCAGAGCAAGTAATGCCACCAGCACACCAGGATCTCCAATCCATGATCCCATCGTTACAGCAGAGGGTGACTTTTCGGAGCCACGCAGGACCCCTTGATCAGGCATGTGACCTTCACATGCCTGATCAAGGGGTCTTGCATGGCTCCTAAATGTTGCACTCTGCTGTAACAATGTGATCATGGATTAAAGCTTTGGACTCATTTTTGTTGATCCTGGTGTGCTGGTGACTACTTGTTCTGCTTACAGTGGTCAGCTTTTAATCATTAACCTCTTGTCACACGCATATGTAGCCTGCTCGTTGGATGTGCATACCGTAAACAACTTACCGTGCTGAGAGCATGCTCCCTGCACACTCCCAGCAGGGTAGCTGGCGGTGATCCATAAGCTTTCTGATCATGTGGCCACTGTGACAGCCAATCACAGCAGGCACATGACCCGAATACTCGCCTCTAAACTGTGCTGCAACTGCTTAAAAAGTGTAGCTTGGAGTTTGGCTTTCATTTTTTGCTCAAGTCTATCTAACCTTGTTAGTGCATTTAATACTACCCTCTCAGCAGATTGGCAATGCTGCTGTCCAAAGATGTCTCCATTGCTCCTCCGTCCAGAGGGTTGACACACTTAGGCTCCATTCAGCCCTGAACATATCAATTTACTGGCATTTTTATGGCGTTTTTTTAACCTTTTTTTGCAGCTTTTTAAAATGTATTGCACGCGTTTTACAGCTGTAGGTGTTTTTGTTTAGCCAATGGAAAGCACTAGGGGGAGGAAAGGGAGAGGAAATTATGGGTGGAGAGCTGCTATTTGAGCGTTTTATGAGCGTTTTACAAGCGTTTTTGTGGCTTGTCAGGCGTTTCAATTGAAGTCTATGGGGCCAAAAACGCTTGTAATCTGCCAAAAAGAAGCTCATGTCCTTTTTAGAACTTCAAGTGTATTGCTTCAGGAGACAGAATGCTCGTATTTAAACAGGGGCCATTGAAATGAATGGGATTTTGCTTGTTGGGCGTTTTGGAGCTTCAGAGCTGAGCATTTTTCAAACTGAAAAACGTTCAGGTGTGAATGGGGCCTTAGACATAAAGTGCGTTGCTGGCTAGATCGCGAGGCTAAAATAAAGCAAAAAAGCCTAAAAGAAGAAAACTAACACAGGCACCACATTTAGGAATTGCTAAACTATAACATATTAAATATTTGTTTGTAGTTTTAACCGTTGAGAACTCAGATGTGGTGTTTATCTAAAAAGCTAACCATTCTCAACCAGGGTTCCATGGAACCCTGGCGTTCCTCCAGAGGTTGCTAGGTGTTCCTTGAGCCGTGGCTGATGAACCACCTATTTGATGATGCTTACAGAGATCAAGATTCAGCACCACTTCCCAAAGCCAGCAGCCTGACACCAAATATCTTTTTAGCTGTCTTTAAGGGTGGCATTCTGAGCACCACTTTAAGGGAGACATTCTTCCTATTAACCAGCAATATAAGGAGCATTGTCCCTATTAAGCCCTGATGAATTGGTTTTAGTAAGGGTTCCTTGAGACATGAAAATTCTTTTTGGGGGTCTTCTAGGTTTAAAAGGTTTAGAAAGCCCAGTCTAAGCTAAGGCTACCACCAGCAAAGCAGAAACAAATGTCCAAAGATACTTTATGACTCAATTTTTGTGAAATGTTTTGTATCAGACCTAATATGAATTAGTTACAGTTTGGATATTTACCCTATAAGAATTCTGTGCCGAGAACAATTTACTGAGAGCTCTCTTGCACCAAATGAATTAAATTGTAGAATATTAACTTTAGTTGTGATTCCCTTTAACATCTTTAAACAAATTAGAAGTTATTCACTTGCCTTGATTTAAACATTGATGCTGAATATGTATCCCTCAAAATTGAGTACACCCCTCACAATTTTGTAAATATTTTATTATATCTTTTCATGTGACAACACTTAAGAAATTACACTTTATTATAATGTAAAGTAGTGAGGTTACAGCTTGTATAACAGTGTAAATTTGCTATCCCCTCAAAATAACTCAACTCAGCCATTAATGCCTAGACCACTTGCAACAAAAGTGAGTACACTCCTAAGTGAAAATGTCCAAATTGGGGCCGAAGTGTCAATATTTTGTGTGGCCACCATTATTTTCCAGCACTGCCTTAACCCTCTTGGGCATGGAGTTAGCCAGTGCTTCACAGGTTGCCACTGGAGTCCTCTTCCACTCCTCCATGACGACATGAAGGAGCTGGTGGATGCTAAAGACTTTGTGCTCCTCCACCTTCCATTTGAGGATGCCCCACAGATACTCAATAGGGTTTAGGTCTGGAGACATGCTTGGCCAGTCCATCACCTTTACCCTCAGCTTCTTTAGCAAGGCAGTGGTCGTCTTGGAGGTGTGTTTGGGGTCGTCATCATGTTGGAATACTACCCTTCGGCCCAGTCTCCGCAGGGAGGGGATCATGTTCTACTTCAGTATGTCACAGTACATGTTGGCATTCATGATTCCCTCAATGAACTGTACCATAGACCATGACACTCCCACCACCATGCTTGACTGTAGGCAAGACACACTTGTCTTTGTTCCCCTCACCTGGTTGCCACTACACACACTTTACACCATCTGAACCCAAAAAGTTTATCTTGGTCTCATCAGACCACAGGACATGGTTCCAGTAATCCATGTCCTTAGTCTGTTTGTCTTTAGCAAACTGTTTATGGGCCTTCTTGTGCATCATCTTTAGAAGAGGCTTCCTTCTGGGACGACAGCCATGCAGACCAATTTGATGCAGTGTGTGGCGTATGGTCTGAGCACTGGCAGGCTGACCCCCCCACCCCTTCAACTTCTGCAGCAATGCTGGCAGCACTCATACATCTATTTCCCAAAGACAACCTCTGGATATGACGCTTAGCATGTGCACTCAACTCCTTTGGTCGACCATGGCGAGGCCTGTTCTGAGTGGAACGTGTCCTGTTAAACCGCTGTATGGTCTTGGCCACCATGCTGCAGCTCAGTTTCAGGGTCTTGGCAATCTTCTTATAGCCTTGGCCACCTTTATGTAGAGCAACAATTCTCTTTTTCAGATCCCCAGAGAGTTCTTTGCCATGAGGTGCCATGTTGAACTTCCAGTGACCAGTATGAGAGAGGGAGAGCAATCACACCAAATTTAACACACCTGCTCCCCATTCACACCTGAGACCTTGTAACACTAATGAGTCACATGACACTGAGATGGGAAAATGGCTAATTGGGCCCAATTTGGACATATTCACTTAGGGGTGTGTGTTGAGTCATTTTCAGGGAACAGCAAATTTGCATTGTTATACAAGCTATACACTCCCTACTTTACATTGTAGCAAAGTGCCATATCTTCACATGAAAAGATATAATAAAATATTTACAAAAATGTGAGGGTATACTCACTTTTGTGAGATACTGTATTATGTAAGACATATAGTAAAGCAGTGCAAAGAACTAAGTGCACCAACCCATGTACACCAACCCATATCAACAAATGGAAATCCATCTTGCACTGGTGTAGCTGCAAAAAGCGTTCACTCTTATTGTTATGGGTTACTCTCCTTAGCACTTTGTTCTTTGCATTGTTTATTGAACAAGCTCTTTCCATTCATAGACTGACATTGTATGTGCTAGCTGTATTTGCTGTAAAAACTAAAGTAAAACATCAAAGGTAGAGTGATAGTTTTAAAGCAGTTTTGTTCCTATTAATGATCTCAGTGCATTGACATGTTTTTCAAGTTAAGAAAACGTAGGCTGTACAAAATTATTTTGCAGAAAGATCTAGAATCTGTAGGTGTTTTGTGAAGGATTTTAGTCGAAAAGAAAATGTCACTTTTGAAATTAATCCAGTAGAACTTGTCTTGTGTTGTGAATCGACATTATATAACTTGAAAATTTACTGCATTTTATTTGTGATTTAAATTTGCATCCCACCTTCATCAGAAGCTTCAGCTCTATACACAGCACTACAGATGCGTTTACTCATAGGAAATTAGCAACATTGACTGCAATGGAATTCTGTGTTTTTATATATTCTGTAATAATCTGATCTCAACATATTATTTTATTCAAGCAAACTGGCCCCCTCTTGGAGAACAACTCCATCCTAACAGCGTAAAACTCTGCATAAAGGAACTTCTCAGCTTCCCGTTTTTACAGTAGTGCAGATACGCTTGCCATCTAGGCGGATACAAAGCATAAAGCAGCATATATCTGTGGCGTTTACTTATATCTCTCCACAGCTCTAAGTGTTGTTTCTCTCTGGTGCTTCGTTCCTCTGCTATCAGCATGAGTCAGTTTTCCCAATACATGAGATACGCTTGTGTCTGGGGGGGCGTGGGCGGTTAGTTCAGAACAGAGCTTGTCTATTCAGATCACCAATCAGCTCTCACACACTGTAACTGCAGTCTCCTCTGTGCTCCTGACAGTTGAAGAAATAATTTTTTTTCCAAACTCTTTATTGTTAAATATTTCATCAAAGCATGTACATACTATTTCATAATAATTCCATTATTAATTCTTCTTACATACACCATTCACTACAACGTACAATGTTATTATCATTAATTTCTCACAGGTTGACATACTACCTACCATTTAATCCCATTTTCTTCTTTTCAATCCCAGTTCTTTCTAAAGTCATAGGGGAATTACACCAGGTATCCCATATTTTATAGTACTTTTTGAGTACTCCTTTGTGTTCATACAAAATTTTCAGGTATTATCTGATTAACCGCTTTAAGCCATTAATTTAAAATTGGTGCTAGTGGTTGCATCCATCTCAATGTTATTTGTTTACGTGCTAGGAATAATGTTTCTTGTAACATAATTGTATTATACTCCAACCACTCTTCCAACTCCATTAATCCCATTCGACAAACTCCTGGTGTATAGGGTACCTGTCTACAAGTAATATTAGATAGTATTCCTATCGCTTGTTTCCAATAATCCACAATCTCAGGGCATGACCATATCAGATGTATAAAATCTGCCTCGGGATAGTGACACCTTAAACATTCCGATGAGGTCATTCACCCCATTTTTTACAGGCTTTGAGGGGTAAGGTATGTTTGGTGTACGATATACAGCTCAATCAACTTATTATGGATATTGGGAGAAGCTCTCAGATGTGAGGTGCAAATCTTTTTTTTAGTTCAATCTGATTTTATTAAAGGAAAAAGCATTGTACAGAGTATATCGCAATCCACAAGAGAACAAAAGAAAACGTTAAATCGACATACAGTACAAAAGATCTCAATGATTGTCTGACAGATAACAGAGGACTATGATAAATGAATCCGACATACCTATGAGTCGTATATGGCCCAAATCTACTAGAAATTCCGGACTGTAGATTGTGTGCACCGCTTTCAGCAGTTTGAGCGATGCTCACTTCCTTATATAACATATACGCTCACATTAGTATCTCTAAACTATATAACAGAAGAAGTATGATGGCAAGGCTGCAGTGGGCCTGCATTGAACCTATAGTTGGGGCGTCCTCATACTCGAAGAAGAATAATGATAGAAAGAAGGGCGGGGGAAAGCTTTAAAAGTAAAAGAGGAGGAGTATAGCGATAGGGGGGGGGCGGGAAGAAAGATAGTAATAAGAAGAAGCTCATACTCCTGCGGGGTTGATATCCAAGTTACGTCCGGGTGACGTCGGAACGGTAGTATGAAGAAGACAATATATCAAATCTCTATGATTACACTCGCATATACAATATATTCCTTCACTCGTAGCGAGTTTGACGACTTTCGCCACGTGTGTTAGATGTCAGGCCTTAAA
>BLSH010197044.1:352224-364186 GCA_018402905.1 Glandirana rugosa | reverse complement strand
CTGCGCAAATACCGTGTGACAAAAAGTATTGAAACAATCGCCATTTTATTCTCTAGGGTGTTTGAAAAAAATATATATATAATGTTTGGGGGTTCTAAGTAATTCTCTAGCAAAAAAAAATGTTTTTAGCTTGTGACCACCAAATGTAAAAAAGTGGCCCGGTTGGTAAGTGGTTAATACCAATATGTCCAAAGAGAGTGGCAGTTAGAGAAAGAGGATTGAGACAAACCTTTTTAACACTGAGAGGGGTGCTCCACTTTTATTCATTAGCTGTAGTTAAAACCTTACCTCCTAAAAAGAAAGAAACACTGTTTCTGTAACCACTTAAGAAGTTTTAGGTGAAGTTTGATGTTCATTTTTAGTGATTTCTGTAAAGCCTTGGGATTGTACATCCCATTAACACCCATCATACCATAAGAGCATACCTGAATGATAAAATAGACACACAACAAGGATTGTGGAAATGTTTAGGTCGCGGCCCCTTTTTTGGGTTTAAAACAAATTTAATTAGGAAATGAACTTTAACCTTTAATACCAAACAGAATCACTGTTAACAATTAACAGACCAACATGCTTATCACTAAGACTCAAACAGCAATATCTTATACCAACCAAATAACAGTTTACCAACCACTGTCTACCCACAAAGTGGGCGACATTACCCAAAAAGTTTGACCTTCAATATCAAATGGAACTGTTGTTTACCAATAACAGACCAACATGCTTAGTCACTAAGTCTCAAACAGCAATATATTATACCAACCAAATAACAGTGTACCAACCACTGTCCACCCACAAAGTGGGTGACATTACCCACATAAAGGTGGACCATATTGAGGGGAGATAACAAAGGGGAGGGAGGGTGGGATAGCAGGTCAAAAGATCCAGAAGAAAGGCTGAGGAGAAACCAGAGGTGAGTTCAGCTGACAGACCTGAGGTAAATTCTGTCTCCGCCCAGTGACAGGAGAGGATATAAGTAAAAGGTTACACTCATTGGCTAGATGCTTCCCACCAATACAGTGCTCAGCAGCTGAGGTAAATCTTCCTAGCAACAGCAGGCAGCAAAGCAGCCATAGAGAGACATGCACTTAACTATCACCATAGCCCTCTATTAAGAATAACATTTATTTATAAAACAAATGGGTGTTAGGGGTGACAATCCCATTGGACCACTTCTTTATTTTATTCTTTTCTGGCCCTACCAATCTAACGCTACTATTTTGTCTACCCCTTCCACAGTTTGACAATACAAATATAAAGTTGGAACATTGCTCCTTGATAGATACAATGGAGAAGAAAGTGTAGCCACCCTAAGAAGTGTGCTACGGGCTAGAACACCAGGTGAAAATAATGAAAAGAGAGCTGAAAAAATAAAACCAATTCAGCCATCATACAGTATTTAAAGCAGAGTTCCACCCTTTTAAAAGTCAGCAGCTACAGAAAGTGTAGCTGCTCACTTGAAATAATCAGACACTCACCTGTCCCACGCTCCTGCGGCCACCCACTGCCTTGCTTCTCTCCCCTCCTCCATGCGGCGCTGGCATCACAAGTGTGGGCTGCACACTGCACATGTGTGAGCTGCACTGTGCGCTGTGAATGGCTGACGTATCTTCTGGGACCTGTGTCCAGGATGGCAGATAGGTGAATGTCCTTCCAGTTCTGCAGCACCAGGAGTGAAAGGGAAGCTAGGACCCTGTTAAAACAGGGTCCCCGCTCCCCCCTCCCCAAAAAAATGACATGCCAATTGTGGCATGTCGTGGGTCACCTACACTTAAAGCAGAAGTTCCACTTTTGGGTGGAACTCTGCTTTAAGGATTGGTAAGCTGCAATATATAACATTTTTGTTGGGTTTACAGGAACCTGAACATTTATAAACAACCTTTCTTTTTAATTGTTTTATACTTTCAGTGATTTTCATATGTATACAAAAATGCAGACTCTTTTGAAGATGCATTTCGTATTAAGCTTTCCTTTATGTGGTCGTACATACATACTAGATCAAATGATTGACATATTTTGGTTGAAAATGGTGCTGGAATAGAGAAACACAGACATATAACATCTGGAGAGTCATTTGCTATGTCTAAGTACATTTTATACAAAGGCTTATTGCATATTATCAATATGGAGTATCCCCTGCTCTTTCTACTGCGCCCCAAGGCATAAATTAAAATGAAAAGGCATGCTGTGAGGAGCATGTGTAGGACATTTGCTGTAACATTGACCAGAACATAGGCTGTATGACTCCTAAATCATGACACCATTTCATCATTTAGTACTGAGGAAAGACTACAGTAAATGGGCTTTAATTTGAAGAAAAAAGTACAAGCAAGCTGGCTCTAATGAATTGTCAAGCAGGTTCTCATGGATTATTCAAGTAAAGTACGCACTCAGCAATAACAGAGCTTAGACAAAAATAATGAACCTCTTCAGGGAAAAAGTACTAAGTTAGAAAAATAGATTTAGCTTTTGGGTATGTCACTGAAACAAGCAGGATGGCTTTTTGTTAGTGAACTAGAGATTTGGCTTTGTGTGCATTAGACAGCAATGGAAGCAATGCTTCCGGCTTTTATTATATTTCAGTTTGTCCTTCTCATTAATACAGCAGATGTGACCTCCATAACTTTTATCATTTACATACTGTGATGAAAATATCTCTAAAAACTATATTAGTGAAGACCAGCAGTGAGTACAGTGCACACGTAAGTATGTGTAAGGTCACTCAAAATGTTTGTAATATTTAGGAACACAGCAGAAAATGTTCTCTTTAGATCCTAATGCCAGACTTTCTGTCATCTGTTTGGTCACATTGTATACATGCAGCTCTGTCATGTTTTTATTGTTGTCAGTGTAACCATTGAGAAGATTTTTCCCCACTTCCTTGGTCTCGGGCATTTATAATAAAAAACTGGAGAGTTTAAATATTTTTCCAAAATCTTAGGATTAACATTTCCTTTACTTAAAAAGGTCCAATGAGAATCTTCATCTAACTTAAAAGATTGTTAATTCTTTTAAGGAATTATTCTTAAAGATATACTACCAGAAAGCAATTCTATAGATGACATGCATTTTAAAGAGCTGCTTTACCTGCCAATGGCTTTGTATTTTTGTCTATCCACTCCTGAGATTTACACAGCCCTGCCATAAAGCACAGCTGTCAGTTTCAGTTAAGACATACCATGCCCCCTCCCTGCAACATGTGATTGGCCAGTGAAAAAAGTAGCAGTAGATGAATGGGGTCCTTTTTCTGCTCAGGGGATTGCAAAAGGTTGTTACAAAGTCAAATATGCGTACATAAACAATGTGAATTAAAAAAAAATCTATGTTATAATTTATTAATCAATATCTACCTGCATTAATATGTGCTGTTCATATCTGCCTAGAGTTTGCATGTATTCTTTTGCCTTATAATGCATTCATCTATTATTCCAAAGTCCTCTTATTACAAAGCTGTATTATTTGTCTTAGTGGTACAAAGGCACATTTAACATTTTTACATTGCATTGCACTTCACATCATGACTTTTTTTGGTGCATGACGTCTTCTTAACATTTGGTATGTTGTCATTCCAAATATACTGTATATTGTAAGGAAAAGGTTAGTGCATAGTTTTTGATAATATTCTGGTTGGGTACATGTACTGATCAAATAATATAACAAAAGTCAATGGCACTACTTAAAATGTATTGTTGCTGACTGTACAGACCTTATTTCTCCAGATGACGTTTGTGAATAATTTTTTTTTATCTTTTTTGAACATAAAACATTATCTCTACAGGAATAACTTTTATTAGACACAATTATTTAAGCAGTGAAAGATTTTTCTTTCTAGGAGACAAAACTGACCTTCCAATGCAGACATTTGACATTTTTGTTTAAAGCAGAACTAAACCCACCAATTGTTTCCCAAAAGAACGCTCATGTTAGAGTTGCTCAATAAATTTTATAAAAATTCTTACTCGAACATAAGAAGAAAAAAAAATCTGCAGTGCCTTCATTTACTTTCTGTCTACTAGCACATGTGTAGTGTAGACTACATTTAAGACGTGCTTCTAGTGATAGCCGTCACAGTTACCAGTGTGCTTATGATATCTCTCAAATGAACTTCCAATCCCTCAAATGACTTGTGTCATAGCTGGTCATCTCTACAATACTATGTCAACTGGAGATCTAAATAAATGCTAAAATGGCACTATCCTTGATGGCTGGAATAATTGGAGTGTCTACTTCTACTTTAAAGGATAAGTTCACATTAAAAAAAAATAAATAAATAAATGCATATTTTTGCAGTTAAAAAAATGTGCAAGCATTATTTTTTATTGCAGGAGCCTGGAAAGCATTGCACCAGCGATCAGAAGATCAACAGATTGCTGATGTAATGCAGTTCTCATGCACACTGTCAGTGTATTGGCTTACCCATGCATCCCTTACAGGTAAGCAGATACTTCCTGTAAGGAAGACTCAATGTACTACCCTGGCGCTCCACAATGCCATGGTAGTACATTGGGAACTACAAGCTAACAGCCGCTAAAGATGTCAGGGCTTGTAGTTCATTCAGACACACAACTCTGTGTCTGAATGATGTGGCCGTGTCCCCATACTGCTGGCACAGGCGGGGGGGGGGGTTGGGGGGGTCTGCAGGCAGATGCAGAACTGGGAACACTTAATATGTTCCACCCTAAAATCGGATGAAACATGTTCCCAAAGGTGAACTTAACCTTTAAGTGTCCATTGTTTGTCCAATGTAATTACACATTATTTGTTTGATAAAAGACCCTCAAACATTGCAATATAGACATAGGGGTTGATTTACTAAAGGCAAATCCACTTTGCTCCACAAGTGCACTGCTAGTGCTCTACAAGTGCACTTGGAAGTGCAGTCGCTGTGTATCTGAGGGGAAGATCTGTAATGAGGGGAAGCTCTGCTGATATTATTATCCAATCATGTACAAGCAAAAATGCTGTTTTTTATTTTCCTTGCATGTCTGCCTCATATCTACAGCGACTGCACTTCCAAGTGCACTTGTGGAGCACTAGCAGTGCACTTGTGGAGGAAAATGAATTTGCCTTTAGTAAATCAACCCATAGTCATTTATCTAGTACTTTGACATGGCTATTTCTTTCTTCAACAATACAGTTTATCTGTTATTGATTGGGAAATCATTGCATCATACAGTTCTACAGTAGTGAAAATTGTATTAACCATCACTGTCTACAAGAGGAGGGATAAATCAATAACAACTAAAATTTACTGCTTCTAAAGCTAAAGGCAGACATAAAAGATGCAAATAAATGCAGCCCAATATTCATTAGTACCTCCTTAAATGTATTCTTCAAATGCAAGCAGTGGACGTACTTGAATGTAAACTGGTATAAGTCTCTTGAAATCCCTTGTTCAGCAGACACCAGACTGGGGAAGAAAGACGTAGCACTAGAGTCCAGTCGGAAGTGCACATAGGAGGATATAGCAGAGTGACAGAGAGATTAGCTCATCAGTCTGCTGCTTCTCTGTTCCCTGCCCAGTCACAGACTGGAAAGGGGACCTGTAAGTGTAAAGCCTAGTAAACACAGGCCGAATGTTGGGCGATGTTCGGCCGGCTTCTGTCGGATGTGCATGCTGGAAAACCAGCAGCCGACCAGCTCCCGATCAGTGCTCTCTGACAATGGCTGAGAGCACTGATTGGAGTATTCTGTCGGGGGGGCATCCCCCGTCAGAACACAATAGAACAGCAGGGGAGATTGCAGTACTAACATTGGATAATTAGTACAGCAGCTCCGACAGGAGCCTAGTAGTGGTGTGTACTAGGCCTAACTGAACTGCATCAGAGAAAATACAGGTTTCCCACCTTGCCAGACAAGGCTGTGTCACGTGGCATTGCTGTGTAAATCTCTGGACCGGACAGGCAGAAATAAAATCCTTTGGCAGGTAAAACAACTTTCCTTTATGCATACCATCCATGTATTTAGCTGTATTCCTGGAGTTCAGCTTTAAGATGCTTACAGACATCAGTGTCAAAATATAACATACATCTTTCAGATGTGCTACAAAGATGGTAGCATACATTTAGCCCCCAGGCAAATAATTTACCATTAAATAATTTATCAGGAAAACAGTATATTTCAAAGCACACTATGGATAATTCATAATTTATATAACATATATTTTTATACCTAGTGGATGTGGGAAAGACGTAAGTGGGTTAGTAATGGTGGATATGAAGAAATGCCTATTGTTTAGAGGAACATCCCTTTTACATTAGGAGAAAATGTGCTATTAATTACCTCCCTCATTAGGTCATTATGCTTACTGGACTGCTATTGCATGCTGGCTATTTTTCTTGGTAATAGTGCATTAGGTTTTATTAATCTAGAATCTGTAAGATTTACATCTTAACAATGGAGGCACTCTCTCTAATCAAAGCGCTAAGAGAACAGGAATTAATGTTTCATTTATAAACACCAAGTTAAGACAGACTAGACATTTATAGAACCGAATACATGGAAAGTGGAAATTAAATATGGGGAAAAACAAGTCTTTGAGTCTGCATTTGCATTCACCAGCATTACAAGCACTGCCTTTCAGACACTGTACATGTGACAAGCATACTAAACCCATTTCACACAACACCATATCCATATGCAGTGCTTTGATCATCCTCTATAGCTAAGTTACAAAGGCTTTCTAGCTGCAGGCCATAGTCTCAGGAATCATTCTCATGTAAGAGATATTATAAACACACAATTTTTCTATGCCAAAGTCTAAAAGTCGGTGCATTCATCTCATGCTCACGTATAAACAGGTATCTGTATTATGTAAATAACTTTTCAGATTATGTCTATTTCAGGCTGAGGAAAGGAATGCAGGATGTTTTACAAAATGTATTGTAGCATTTAAAATACCATTATAGCTGAAGAGTAAAATAAATCAGTACACTGCTTGACCATATTGTTATAAATATAGTTGCATATTGCGCACTCTTGGATAATGTGTTGGTGGTTTCCCAGTTGGCCATTACTGGTTGGATTTCAGCCTGATGCCACCCTTCAGGTTCTTTTTAGACCCTGTTTGATAGGGGTTTGTTCCCTTCAAATAGGTTTTGCATTTCTATGCAAGTCTATTAGTATGCAAATTCTGTATGAAGCAGGTCAAATGCACGTGGGAAGGAGGTCAACTGCAGGTTAAAAGCACCTGTCAATGAATTCTGAATTATCTCAAAAGCTTCTCAAACTGACGCCATGAATGTGAGATCAAACAGATGTGTTCATGCATATTTCTTTGGAATTACAGTAGATTCTGTTTGTGATGGAGAACAGACTATGCAGGAAATGGGATTTAGTAATGGAGACATAGGAAGGAGGCATTGTCAGGGCACATGAAATAGGTAAGGAGATGCCACTCTAGTCCCACAAGTTTATTTTGGCCATTTCAGCTTCATCAGAAATATAGTTATATTTGGGCTGCTACATATCTAAATGCTTGGATAACATATCTACATATTAAATAATATGATCACATCAAATATAAGTTACGTAAAAACAAAAAAAAAATAAAAGGTAATATAGGGATATAGGGATAGACACATAAAGAACTTACATTAACTCAGTAAAAAATGTAAAATAAAAAACTGCAGTCTTGTTGTGCAGTTCCATATTTTGAAAGCTTATACAATATGCTTTATTTTCTCAGTGAATATGATTACCCTGACGAACCTTCACCTTCATTTAGTCTAGCTCTGGAACTATGTCACTGTATGAAAGATATGACAAGCACACTGGAATTGTACATAATAACATCTTATATGCATTCAAATATATTTCCATCATCCTTATATATTTATTTTTTTTCTAGGCTGTTTATGCTGGCTGGAACGGATAACTTACAGAAAGATCATTACGTTTCTTACAGACTAGGTGAGCCTTACTATTTGTTCTTCAGTAAACATTTGGATGAAATGGAATTGTCAATTATGAGTATTCATTTTTCAGAATCAATAGTATATCACTGTTGCTGTATGGTCCAGAAACGTTTACATAAGCACTTATTTTCAAAAGCTAGCATATAGGAAAAACGATTTGCTGTCCTCTGCACCTAGTATTGCTTGGTTTTCAAGTACAATTTCAAAAGATAAAGGCAAAGCTCACTGGTGGCTGCGGGGACACTATCTTTCATTAGTCTATTTATGGGAAAAGCTCATTATAATGTGTATTTATGTTACTATTAGAAATTCTGCTTTAAAGTAACCCTGTCTTTTTTTCACATTTAGTGAAATTATACACTTTGACAATATAATAGTGTATCTATTTTATTTCCTCAAGTCTATATAGGCCGTGGAAACTGACCAAATGTTTCCTTTTGGCCACATAAGATTTGTAATCACGTGGATGTTTTATGGTTGTTGGTCTAAACTACATACAAACCTCAATGTCAATACACAAAAAAAAAAATCCTTTTCACTTCTTGTCTAAGTAACAGGGTGTCATAGGGATAGGAAATGATGGGAATTTATGCACCGGAGACAGGGTGGCAAAAAAAAAAAAATTTTCATGGAGAAGAGTTGAGTTTGAAGCTTTGTTGTCTGGGTCCTGTCTCTTAGCGTCACTTTTTTTTCCTCCTGTTATCAAAGTGACAGGAGGCAAGGGAAATACTCAACAGTGGAGCCAGAGACTTCAATGAACTTGACAGAAGTTTTGCATTCTCCCTACTATTCAAAAACAGGTTTTCATGGAGTTGAGCTTTAAAATGGAAACCTAAAGTTTTTTTTCTAGATGGAGTAGGGAAGGATCAGATCCTGTGTCAAGTTTGTATTGCTGTCTGTGTCCTCACTAGGTCAATTTACCATTTATATTTGTCCTGGGGACCATTGCAACCGAGGGGTTGATTTACTAAAACTGGAGTGCAAAAGTGTGGAGTGCAAAATTTGGTGCAGCTTTGCATAGAAACCAATCATCTTCTAGGTTTTTTGTCAAGGCTTAATTGAACAAGCTGAAGTGCACAGCTGCACCAGATTTTGCGCTCTCCAGTTTAAGTAAATCAACCCCAGAGCTCAGTGCACGCATTATGTCACTGAGGTTGACAGCCAATTAACAGGCAAGACTACTACAGTGATGTAAGTCTGCAGACAAATGATCAGTGTAAACTAAAAGTAATGGGAAAACAGAAACTTTATGCCACAATTACACAGCTGGTTACCTGTGGCCACCAGATTTCAGTGGCAAGAATCAGTGGATTCTTGTGGTTGGAATGACTGAGGCATCTGATTACCACTACACTAGTTTACAGCATTCGTAATAATATTGTCATGCAGTCAGCTGCATTCAGTCTCGGACATCTGTCCCTAACTGCAGCTATCCACTCTGTGTGGCTACATACGAACAGCAGTAGCCGCTGTCAGCCCACCATTAGATCAAATAGCTGAGCTGCCATTGGCATGTAACTGCACACAGAGTGTATAGCTGTGGTTAGGAACAGATGTTCAAGTCTGAACGCAGCTGACAGCGGGACAATATTATTATAAATGCTGTAAAATGTAGTCATAAATGAATCTTTAAAGTAAAACTCCAGACAAACAGAAAGAAAAATAAATAAATAAATAAAATACATCTTTGCAAACTCTTTCACCTGAAAAAAGAATGTGATATTCCAAACTCCCATAATGCCCGATCAGAACACTTTTATAAGCATATAAATTATAAAGTTTAAAGATTAATAAAAAGACCGCTTTTAATAGTTGGTACCTGTTATGAGATATGAAAACGTTGTATTCCTTTATCTCTGTTTGTACTAGATAAACTGAGTGTGGGATATTGGGGTGTTGAATGCATTAACATAATTTGGAGACAGTAGACAATGTTTTACTGTCTGTTAATTCATTATTATACTTTTATTTGTTTATCAGCATTCTGATTAATCTGAGTTTTTGGAGCATGGAGTTCATTATTTATCTCTAAATGTATTTGAACAGCTTACTAATGAATTCCTAAAGTGGCTGCCACTTTGTAAAGATCAAAAAGATGTTTGCAGAGAGCACAATGTGAAACAAAGTAAACTTTTATCAGCGTATACTCTCTTTAAAGTGCAGTCCAAATGGCTGCATGGTGCAGTCACAGCGTTCTCTGTGAATTTAATCACATTGGAGTTTCTGGCACGTAAACGCACATACTGCAATTAGTGTCACTTTGTATCTGGGAAATTTGGATCCAGTACTGGTGTGTCTGGAACAAAAATGGGCATTGGAAATTATCTAGAGCTAGCGTACAACAGTACGTAAGTGTTTCATCTGTTTAACGATCATCATCCTTGTTCAATCCTCCTGGCTATGCTGCTGGCAAGCTTGTACAAGTGTACTATCCAAGCAATTGTACTCACTATGGGATAGGACATCAATTGATTCAATTTGATTTTGAGGTTAAGCATGGTAACCAAGAAGCTAGGAAAGCACACTATTTAGAATACAATGGTATAATATGTGCCCAACTTTAATATCTTCCTGCTGTAAATATCGTGTGGTGAATTGAGTAAATTTAGTTGATCGTGGTTTTAAATTGCAGTGTTAGAACTAGAGAATGTATATTTTGTGCCAAATGGAATATTTTGAAGGTTTGTTGTCAAATAAAGATCTGTGAGTGTTTCTTTGTGATTAGAGCAAGCAAGCGTCCTAAAATCCGGGAGTCTGGCAAGCAGATATGGCATCTGTGAGGTGATAGAGCTTAAACAATCATAGCACTCAAAATACCTTTTTCACCTAGTGGAACAGGTTTATAATTGTGTTAAAATCATAATAACACATTAAAGTTTTCAATTTTTGATCCACAAGGTGATATTTTTTTCTGTGATGATATTGCTTGCTATACCGTTTTTCTAGGTGGTATCACATATTACTCCTTGATAAATAAGGACCAATGAATGTGAAGAAGAGAGAATTCTTGGTAGTGAATGGGGGAATTGTCTGTAATTCGGATGTAGTATTGATGACAAAGGTATGTCAGTAAATTAGAACACATAAGCCCTCAGTTCACTGTGGCATGGTCTAATTCTGACACTGAGCAACACTGAGAGAGACCACCAGTGCAGAATATAGTGAGGAAAACAGTGATCTATACACTCCTGCAATGCTTTTATATGGAACTACTGATAAAACTATGGCAAATAGCAACCAGGTACAGAATAAGACAAAACATATGCACGGAGGATTGTGATAAACATTATCAGGAATTTAAGATGGTCAATTTTTTGGCCAAATTCTCATGAATTGCTACCATTTGGATTGACATATAATTTAAACAAATTGATCTATTTAATTTACCTGTGGTGCCTAGAAAGAAAAAAATACATGTGCAATTCATTTTTAAGTTACAAACCTAGCCCTAAGGGCTACTGAGCAACGCTTGTCCTCTGGAACTGCCCTGACCTTGCAAATACCTCGACCCTTCTGACATTCTAGGTTCAGACATGAACTTGGCAAACAGAGTTGAATAACCTTGTCACACACAATACCCAGCACACATCTAAGACAATGGACATGGAGTGCAGCAAACACTGTTGTAATGAGTAGAGTTGAGCGAACTTCTGGAAGTCCGGGTTCTGCTGGTTCAGCTGAACTTCGGGACAAAGTCCGGGTTCGGGTCCAGACAGAACCCAAACTTTGTCCCGGACCCCGAACCCCATTGAAATCAATGGGGACCCGAACTTTTAGGCACAAAAATGGCCCGTGAACAGGGTGGGAATGGGGGTAAAGGAAGGAAAACGTCTGGAGATCCTGAAAGGTCCTGAAAAATGTCGGTAAAAACACGGATTTTCAAGCCCAGGGGTAACTAAAGTTACCCCAAGCCCCAGGCCCTGTTTCAAACCCAAGACAGACCTGGGCTTGGGCCTGAAACAGGGCTTCAAGTCGACTTGGTCGTCTTGGGCCTGAAGGTCTTCAAGCGAGTTGAGATGAGTAATGTTGTCACAAACGACGTGAGG
>BLSH010197044.1:319139-329694 GCA_018402905.1 Glandirana rugosa | reverse complement strand
CTAAAAGGCCTGTAAGGGTTAGAGTCTTGATAATGAAAATGGTGGAATCGTTTTGTGTCAATATCCTATCGGGTCGTCACCCTTGAGTGTTGAGGAGGAGCCCCCGACATAGAGTTGTGTACTAAAATATTTACTAGTGCAGCCATATACCAGATCCATGAAATACAGCACATACCAGTCCTATGAAATACAGCACACACCAGTCCCATGAAATACAGCACATAGCAGAGTCCTTAAAATACAGCCTAACCTGTGTCCATGAAATGCAGCCTGACAGAGCTGAGAGGGAGATTCATATCTCCCGGCACCGCTGCGCTGTGATGATGTCATCACACTGCGCCTAGTGGAGCTCCACTCTGCAGCCAGATCCCATTCAGAAAGAAGACAGAGCAGCTCCAGCCGCCGCAGTACTTCATTCGGCCACTGGGGCCGAATGAAGCCCCAGTGGCCAAATGAAGAACTGTGGCTGCTCTGTCTTCTCACTGTGTGAGATCAGAGCAGCACTCTATGCTGCCCAAGGGCCTGCAGTGTAATGCGAGCTCCCGGCGGCGATGAGGGGGGGCATTTTTTTTTCAGGTATTCGCACCATAAGACGCAAGGAGACTTTCCCCCACTTTTTGGGGGAAAAAAAGTGTGTCTTATGGTGCAAACAATACGGTATGTATTAAGAAAATTTTAAAGATGGAATGTATGGAATGCATATATTGTTTTGTATAAAGTTTGAATAAAGAATTTAATTATAAAAAAAAAAACTGGTGTGGCAGTGATCAGGGGCACTGACTGGTAACAGTACAAAAAAAAGTTATAAATGTAAAAAAAAATGCATTTGTTATTTTTTTTATACTTTTTTGTTTTTTTTTTATGATTTATTTTTAAACACGCTGCATCCAGAGTGATATAATGTTGCCATAGTAACATTGTACTGCTCTGGGTAAGTGATCAGGATTTTTTTTTACACATTATGTTTGTATTACATTGCTATAAGCAAGCATTTTACTGAATGAAACTGAATCATTCAGCCTGTTTTGTTGTGATTAGCTGTGATTGATCAAATCTAATCACATGGTACAGATGGGTTGTGATTGGCCCTGTCTGTACCATGTGATCAGATTGACCAATCACAGCTAGCAACACATGTGTACACATTGGATGGAATGAAAGAAAGCCATCCGTTGTGTACAACTGTCATGTTATGTGCTGTGATTTGTCACGGCGGTCACATGGTACTGACAGTGAGCAGGTACTCTGATCGGTCATCGGCTGTGCCCCATGGATATGGCCAAAGACAGATCATGTTTTAACTGAACCCACAAATTGTAATGTAATTTTGCAAAATATAAACTATCTAGGTAAAATTATAGGATGATTTTGGCATTTTGTACTTCTGCAGCTCAGCATGCTGAATGTGGAACGTGTTCAACGGATGCCAGCACCAGAAAATGTATATATATATTTTTTTTTTCTTATTTGAGCCAATTCCCTATTGTCCTCTTCAGGCAGCTGTTGCGTGGTTCAGCACATTAAGGTTACATCACTGTTGCAAGTGAGACCCACAGGAGGATGAGTCATTTCAGCATATTCTGCCAGGAACAAGCCTTGAAAACCCATGCCCTAAAGCAAATCGATTCACAAAACAGGCAGCTCAGTTGCTCCTTTTTAATATATCTGGATTCTTGTTTTGCTGATTCTCTTCAGATCAGGCAGATATGCATGGACACATGTAGCAAGATCAAACGTTTGTCCTTTGACCATTCTCCCAATATGATCGTTATTGCACATTGCATAGCATGGTTGTACATACTGTAACTGTAACATTTTCAGGTTAGCTGGCTTCAGACTCATTAAGGAGTCTGCATGTATGCTACCAGAGTAAGGTATTATTTATGAAGCAAAGAAAAAACACCCCAAAAAGGAGTGCAACTGAGTGCTAAAAACCTCTACCTGGAGGATATAAAATACACATATACTTGTACAAATAGTATATATCAGCAGTAAGTAAAGACAGGCAATGATAAAAACTTCAGAGTCTCATGAGCAGTGAGCTAGACACTGCTAGCAACAGATAGGCATTGGTTAAAAGTATTTTTTCTCCTTCTCAGTGACCCTGTTTGCTGCATGCACTTTTCATAATTAGGTGAGGCTGCTTCTGGAAAGGGCCGGGAACCTGGGAACAATGCAATGAAAACTGAAAGGAGAGGAACAGAAGAGCCAGACCATATCTAGTGCAGCATAGTTTATTTTGCATAAAATGTGTAAAACCAGTATAAAATGCACTCACACAGTGCTGTGTAATGAATGCTTATCTGGAGCGGTGCTCTGCTGAGCCACCAGAGGTTCCTATGGACCATGGGGAAGGGGGAGCCGCAGGTGTCCCCCGTCAGAAACCCGAGCTCAGCTGGAACAATGCCTGTCTCTGGTAGCGGCCAATCAGAATGTGTTTCATAGGCTAAGGCCATGCCTCCTTCATCAGCTGATCTGTCTGATGCTGGCCAGGATCTTAAATAGAGGAAGCAATTACGTGTGTGGAGACAGTGTAATATAGATAAACGGGTTGGGTGAATCGCTCAATCGAAAAAATGTACCTTCTCCCTCATATCTTATACATGTTTCGTACAATTCCCCTCCCCCTTTTACCCACTCAGTTACATCAACTGCAAAAGATAATTAATGTGTTCATCTGGCAACACAAAAAGCCCAGGTTCAAGAAAGACATTCTTCTCACTCCTGTGAAAAGGGGAGGTCTGGGAGCACCAGATATTCAGGCATACTACAGAGCAGTGATTCTTGACCAACTAAAAGAATGGTGGGTGCCTAACTCAAGCACAACTTGGACCCAAATTGAAGCTACAGTTATCAAAACAGACTTGAAAAACTTTTCCTTTCTGCCATCACACTCAACCTCAAACCACAGCATTACTATATGGATACAATTACGGCTGCCCTGAGAGTATGGTCTGCATGTATACAATGAGACAAAGGAATCCCCAAAAAACTTCTCTCTAACCTGCCCATCAAAGAGATAGAATTATTATCACCTGATCTGTCCTTTAACGTTTGGCGTCAGGAAGAGCTGAACACACTTGATCAATTATTCTCCAAATCAGGATTGCTGTCATTTTTGCACCCACTTGATTGAATGATGGAATCAGCAGAATGTCGCCTTTTCCACTAAGCTAAGGGAAAATTCCATTTGTAAAATTAAAATGTAATTCGTGCAAATTGAGCTGTTTATTTGCCTTTAGGGAATCAACACTAAGAGGTATTATTTTATTACAAGAATGAATAAACTGCAAATGATGTGTAAATGTGATCAGGAGCAGGACAATTTTGATGAATGCTTTACTAGAAAGAAAGAGCATGGGCTGGTGTTTTACACAGAGCAGGACCTGGCTGTCAAACTGACAGTTGAGCCCCACATACTACATGGGGATAGTTGCTCTCCTTATGTAGCCTGTGGGGCTTGACTGTCAGTGTGACAGCTGGTCCCATTCTGTGTATTAGGTGGGGCTGCCAGTGCTCCTAGTATGATAAGTTTGGGCTATTTAACTCAGTACAAGCAGATGCATGCCATTAGATGGATAGGCAGACAGACTTATGCATACAGTATATGTTAAACATTTGTGGAAGTTCAGTGGTTTTATACAGACTCTGGACCAATTCTCCGTTCAGACCTGATAATGTTGGAGATTTAGTAATGTGTTACAATGACATATCAAGACACAAAGTAATTCAGACAAGCTGTCTACAAAATGTATGTCTAAGACATTGGTAGTTCTTTGCAAAGTACGGTTAAGTCCTCAATTCTGATCTCATAACTTTGATAGTTCTGCAGTATACTACATCATATATAATATACTTGAGCACAGATCTCATATGGTGTAGCCAGCTGCTGGGAGTGAGGTCATTTACCACACTTCTTTTAAAGTTTAGCATCTAAGGTCTGTCCAGGGGGATCAGTCTACACTTTGTGAAAATGTTTAATGACCAAATAGTAGACATATAAGCACATTTTCCAGGGAGGCAAGTTCTCCTATTTTTCACCCCCTTTGGATGTCCATGTCCATATTATTGTGCATGTCAACTTGAAACTACTGTTACAAATGTACCTTGAGTCTTTGGAAATGTGTAATTTTGTATTAGTTTTACTTTAATATAAAGTGTATGCAGAGAAATCTTTTTGCATTGGTAGTGAAATAATTTATCCTCCTAATGCATTTTTATCTTGGTAAGTAACTACTTAGAATGTTTTTTTTTTTTGCTTTTTTGCTTTTTTTTTTTTTGTTCCATAAATTTATGCTTTTTTTAACAATTGCTATATTTATGTCTTTAAGCACCCATGTGCTATACATTTAGACATTCAGATTGTTCCTACAGGATTTGACCTCTAACAACCATTTTTTATTCCAACATGCACATCTACTGGATGGTGCATACTGGATAAACCTTCCATTAGAGAATAACTGTGATGCATGCTTATATATATATTGATCAGTTAACCCCCCCCCCCCCCCCATTACAACTTTGCTGTTGCTCATCAGCTGTGATCAATGGGTGCCGGCCATGACCGCTGATCTGTGAGGGAACAGACTGGACGGAGCTCTGCATATGTAAACAATGCAGAGCTCTGTCCTGTCAGCAGGGATGTGCTGGATTTTGTTTCCCTGCAAAGGGAATAATATCCAGCTCATACCTTAGTGAAAGCAGCACACTGTGTATACAAATACACTGGTTAGGCACACATTTAACTCTTTGATCACCCTAGATCACCCTAGATGTTTAACCCTTTCTTAACTAGTGTCATTAGTACAGTGAAAGCGCATATTTTTAGCACTGATCGCTGTATTAGCATCACTGGTTCCCACAAAGTGTCAGTTAGTGTCAGATTGTTCACCACAATATCGCAGTCCTGTTATAAGTCACTGATTGCCACCATTACTAGTATAAAATAAATAAATATATACAAATTCCAGGATATACCATAATTGTAGATGCTATAACATTTTGGATAGCCACCCAATATTTTTTTTTTTTTATTGGATATGTTTTATAGCAGAAAGTAAAAATTATTGTTTTTTTTTCAGAATTGTCAGTATGTTTTTGTTTATAGCGCAAAAAATAAAAAAGAAAGTGGTGATCAAATACCATCAAAAGAAAGCTCTATTTGTGGGGAAAACAAATTTAATAAATTTAATATGCGTACAGTGTTGCAAGACCACGCAATTGTCAGTTAAAATAATGTAGTGCCGTACTGCATAAAATGGCCTGGCCATGAAGGGGAGTAAATCTTCCAGAGATCAAGTGGTTAAACAGAAGAACCCAAAAAATTTCCAGCCCGGCTGCTGTAAATGTTCAGCGTGCGTGCGTAGAGGAGCTTGTCTCAGTCTCTCTCACACGACACTTTTTTAATTTTTTTTAAAAAATTTTAAAAGATTAAAGATCACTTTGGCTCATAATGGCTAAGAGTTTTTTTCTATTGTTGTGTAGGTGGAAATAACAGCATGTGGTTTTGATGGGTATCTTTGTTATACTTTAATATTTTAACATATGTTTTTGCTTGAGCAATTACTATTTGAGATCTGAAGGTTTCTGTGGTGTGATAAAAGACACGGACTAGAAGAAACTGTAAAAAATATATATTTTTTCATTTAAAAGAAGATAAAAAAAAACACTGGTCTTCTAATGGTTGGGAAGCAGGACTTGTTATTTTGCCGCTGTGTGTTTGAATGAGTTGAGTTCTGAATGTTCTTTCATTTTCTTGATACTGCAGTAGACCATTTTAGAGCATTGCATTTCATTTCCTTTTACTGATATTTCAGAATTCCTTGTGAGGCCTGTGGTTTTATTATCCCAATTCTAGTAAACAAATTAGGTTGTTCAGCCTACAGGGGTTTGTGTTTTTTTCTATTTTACAGGCCATCAATAGAGCATCTTCATTTTATTTTGATTTTTTTTTCTTTTACAAAAAAAGAAGCATTGCTGTCATTAATTTTAACTTACTATATTCTGCATTGAAGGCATAACAACCTGAAGATATTTAATCAGCCTTATTCAGGGACGCAGAAGCAGTCACAGAAATCCCTCAGTCAGCTTTATCAAGTAAAATATATATAAAAGAAAATATTTCAGAAAGCAGTCCAACGCAAACCTTTGACATTCAATAATTAATCTTTCCAGTGTCTGAGTGCCTGAAGCAGCGAAAATGAATTGTTGAGTCTGGAGAGGTCCTTTCAGTTCCAGCAGCATGTATGAAATGCAATTCTCATGATCTTCAGGAGCTGTGATAAAGCTTGTTACGGATATTGCACAGTGTAATGAACATATGTACAGTACCAGAGCAATATATATAGATTAGCAACACGGCTAGGTGACCTGGGAGACTTCAAAAAGCCAAAAGTTGAAGGAATATTACCAATTGATACTAGTTTTTCATTGAAAACTGTTTTAACACACTTACATTTGATTAATATTTATTCGAGCAAAGTTCAAGCATAGATCAGTTAGGTACCTGGCAGTAACTGCATATTGGTTTATTAATGTAAATCATAATTCTAACATATTCCAGAAATAATGCAGAGTATTTCAGATGCCTATAGGATGCTCGAGTCATCCAATTAACTTACGTTTTGTAAAAGGCAGCAGAAGAATCAGATAAGCAGCTGGCAATCAACTTGGAGTCAGTCTATGAACATATGCTTATTACCTGTTTTGTCTGAAAGTATACATCATTTCACATCTGTAGGTACCCCAATGCCATCTCAGTTAACTTTTGTAAATGTTAGTACTCCTAATAGCAACTATAAATCAAGCTTCGAGTCACCCTGCATACATAAGCTTACTACCTAATTTTGCTAGAATAGACCATTGTTATCTCAAATCTGTGAATACCACAATGCTATCTAGGTCAGCTTCTATAAGTGCTAGTGCCCCTGATACTTGATTTTGCTGGAACAGTTAGACCATTGCCATCTCACATCTGTGGTTACCCACATGCCATCTAGGTCAACCTCTGTAAAGGAGGAGCTGGGGATGGAAAACAAAGACTTGAGGGTCTATAGTTTCCAAAGATACAGGAGGTTCATTTAAAAGCATTTAATAGTAAAACCCCAACTCAAGTGTAAGGAATTATATCTATAGGGTTAGCATTGCATAGTTGTTATATATGCTTCAAACAATCCCTCTGCTATTGAATTCTGCTGTTGTTAAAGTTCTGGAAGTTGCCTTTTCCAAACTTCTCTAGAAAGTCACACAGCATCTTGCCTTGAAAGTTGATAGCAACAAAAGTTGGGAGAGGCCTTAGTATCCCAAACAGCAGGGTATGCAACTTAGTCTGCCTCGTGCTCTAAGGTTATTTTATGGCTTCACACTATTCCAACATTACTCTTGATTTGGGGGTGGCAGAGTTATGGTCACTGATAGCTCTCCTCTACACTAGGGTATCTAAGCTTCATCCTCATTTTAAAACTAACTCCCTATACAGAGACACAATTGTGACCTGGAGAGAAATTAAATGAAAAATTGATGTCCTTCTCCATATCTCTAAAAACTTCCCCATAATGAGAAATCCTCAGTTTTCACAGGGTCAACCACATGTGAATTACACTTCATGGAGGAACCGGGGTATCTCCACAACAGGTCCTCTTTTTGATCCAGTCA
Organism: Glandirana rugosa; assembly: GCA_018402905.1. Taxonomy (NCBI): domain Eukaryota; kingdom Metazoa; phylum Chordata; class Amphibia; order Anura; family Ranidae; genus Glandirana; species Glandirana rugosa. The sequence continues at coordinate 322,041 of BLSH010197044.1, read as the reverse complement.
CTCTCAATCTTTGATCCCTTCCAGTGTCATGTACCTTAAACAACATATCTCCAAGTCACTGTCTATATTACTTCCAACTAACATGCTATTAGAAGAGTAAGATTCACTCTATTTCCACAAGACTCACCTCCTCGATATATGAGGAACAACTGCACCTGCTTAATCTCTTCTTTATACCTCAATGTAAAATTCCTAATAACACATGAAAAATGAATGTACTCAAATGGCTACACAACTACCAAGCAGATGATATCAGGGATTGAGTATTGCAGGGCTGTCTACAAGTCTAGAACAGTATTGAAAATGAGACTGCAAGAGAAACCCAAATTCAGATATTACATAGAGCACACTATGCAGTTATTTTTTTCAGGCCCCTAATTCAAGTGTACCTTGATACATGGCCCATAAGACTGCTTCCACATCTCATGCTTCTGGGATTATGTAATAAAGTATCTAAACACATGTGAATGTGTTAGGGCTTAAGCCTTCATTCATTTCAATGGCCAGAATAAATTTATATTATGGCCAATGAAATTAATAAACACCCAAACATCTGAACACACCTTCTTAATGCTGCTTTTCTTCTGCCAGGATTAAAGGCATTCAGAAGAGTTGGGCAAATGCCCAGTGTGCATGAGGCCTTAGGCCCCTTTGCCGCAGATCCTTAGAACAATGACTTAATTGATGCACACAGTTCTTCTTTTAGTCCAGAGAGAAATAATGACTCAATGGTTGTCACCCAAACCACGTAATAAAAAGGTCTCTTATTGGACATCCAGACTCTGATTTCAGACATCTCAAAACACATGTTGAGAGTTACAAATGTATTGAACATTTTTTCCAAATAGAAGTTATTCATGTTATATGCATATGAAGACCAAGACATTGTTAACCTAGTTCAACTTTTCTGGTACTCTGAGTGGTATGCTGAGGAAATGTGGGGTGGCACACATATTATACCCACCACACCTATTTCATGAAATGTAAACTGCAGATTTGCTTAGTTCTTTTTATGTATTTACTCGTTTGTAATACTGATGACATCTAGGTCAAACTTGTATACCAAGTGATAGCTGGTAGTCAAGCTTGGGATTCAACCATAGGCATGAAATCATTATGTAATTTGTCTGAAAACAACTGAAACTGTCACATTTTCTCATAATATAGCAAGCAAACCATTGATAAAGGCATTTCCCATTTCTGTATATGGAGGAAATATGACAGTGTTTCACAATGTACATCATATAAATGATTGAACTAACAACAACATTTAATGCATTTTTATATAATGCAGTTTGTTGGTGATGATGGAATTCTGATGTTTAAAACAAAACCAATTACTTGACACGTGCCTTGCGGATAAACAATGAAATGAATACCACAAAACAGACAGGATAAGCAGGTTATTTGATGTCCTGTATGTCTCTTACTGTGTCACGAACTTCATGTCATGTTATGATCCCAAAGAAATGGCTTTTTTCATTTATTTATTGTTTGTTTTGCAAGCATTATCATTGTATTGAAAATAAAGACTATTGTCATAGCTATTCATGTGTCTGTCTGATTAGAAACCTGCCTATTGTACAGATGTAAATATTCGATAGCATGCAATCGGTTCAACATAATTAAACTGGAACTGTTCCAGTTTTCATTTTTCGAAGATATGAAAATATAATTTGTAATGCAAACTTTTGAAGAACGAATTGTGTTCATTTGGCATCTAAGTTAGCTATAAGATATTCTGCATATGAAAGGCAAGGAATTCTGTTACAATTTTATTAATAACCAAGATTTTTATATTTTTACTTCAGCTTTTATTGTCAAAGAATCTGCTTGTTTTAGCAAACAGAAACACTAAGTAATGAAATACATTTTTTTTATAGCTGCAAAAGGCACTATATTTAATTTAAGACATGTAATAAAAGAAAATGTATACTAACTGATAGCAGCCTTTTAGAAACCTCTTTTATTGTTCTTAGTGCTCCAATCTAATGAAATGTGATCTTTACACTGCATTAAAGGTTCCTGAAAATTTTAACTTGCCTTTAGAAACTTTCTGCTCATTCTGCAAATGCCAGTTGCATGGGTGTCTTACTGATCCTCTTGGTTCAAACAAGCATGCACATAAAACCTCTAACTTTTCCCTGACTTTCCTAATGTGAATACTTTTTTTGGGTCAGTGACTCATAAATAGAGTTGAGCGAACACCTGGATGTTCGGGTTGGGACGAACTTCGCGGAAACGTTCGGGTTCGGTACCGAACGTTATCCGAACTTTACCCCGGACCCCGAACCCCATTGAAGTCAATGGGGACCAGAACTTTTCAGCACAAAAATGACTGTAAAAAAGTACTGGAAGGTGCTAAAGGGCTGCAAAAGGAAGAAACATGGGAGATTTAATTAGATCTGCAACCTGTCCCTCAAAGCAGTAGTAATCTCTACCTAGTCCAGTATCAGATCGTTCTGTAATCAAATCGTTCTGTAATGCAGGATGAGAGATCGTTCTGTAATGCAGGATGAGATGTCTCTAATGATGACGAAACTCCCTGTCCAACGTCTAGATTAATTTAGAGGGTACAAAGAAGGAAAACGTCGGGAAATCGTGGAAGGTCATGAAAAAATGTCAGTAAAAACACGACTTTTCAAGACCAGGGGTAACTGAAGTTACCCCAAGCCCCAGGCCCCATTTCAAGCCTATTGCAAGCCATGGCTTGGGCTTGCAAAGGCGCTTCAAGCAGGGTTGGGCTTGTAGGTCCACAAGCGAGTTGAGATAAATACTCAGTGACTGGGTTTTTTTCATAAGTGTAATCCTTTCAGTCCCTTTTCAATCTCCAAAATACACGTACGAACAAACTTGGTTCTCCTAGTCATTCTGTGGGTACGTTGACCGTAAACGTCTTACT
>BLSH010197044.1:290270-307978 GCA_018402905.1 Glandirana rugosa | reverse complement strand
TTATTATCGTTAATTTGGAAAAATTTTAATTTGGTTCGTTCCATTCGTATAGATGTGGTATTCATTATTTTTGGTAATTTGTGAGTTCGGAGACATTTGAATTTGGTTCGTTCCATTCGTATAGATGTGCTATTCATTATTATCGGCAATTTGTGAGTTCGGAAACAAATTTGTTGTTTTTTTAAAGGAAAAGCCAATATCTAACTAACTTTTTTTTTTTCCTTTTTTTTGTCGTTCGGATTTTTGGTTATGACCGAAATCCGTTATTTCAAATAAATTCATAAATTCGGAAACATTTGAATTCGGTTCATTCCATTAATATAGATGTGGTACTGTTATTATCGGTAATTTGGAAAAAATTGAATTTGGTTTGTTCCATTCGTATAGATGTGGCATTCATTATTTTCGGTAATTCGTGAGTTCAGAAACATTTGAATTTGGTTTGTTCCACTCGTATAGATATGGTATTCCTTTTTTGCAGTAATTTGTGAGTTCGGAAACATTCGGTTTGTTCCATTTGTATAGATGTGGTGTTCACTATTATTGGTAATTCGGAAAAATTTGAATTTGGTTCATTCCATTCGTATAGATATAGTATTCGTTATTATCGGGAATTCAGAAAAATGTGTTCACTAACAGGAAGACAAATTTGAAAGGAAATGCCAATAGCTAACTAATTTAACAGTTTATAACTATTATTATAGTTTTTATTATTATTAATAAATAATAATAATAATAAAAAAACTATAATAATGGTTAAAAATTCATTATGTTCACTAACAGCCAAATTTGAAAGGAAATTCCAATACCTACTTATAATTTAATAGTTTATAAATATTATTATAGTTATTAATAATAATAATAATTATTATTATTATAAATAGCTATAATAATGGTTATAAACTATTAAATTATAGGTAGGTATTGGAATTTCCTTTCAAATGATATTATTAGAATTATAATAAAAATTATCCAAACGTTTTTTGTTCTTTAGGATTTTCGAATTTTTGGAGTTTCACTCTTATTTTTGGATTTTTGTTCTTTTGTATTTTCATTCTTATTTTTGGATTTTCGTTCTTTTGAATTTTTGTTATCACTTTCGGATATTTGTTCTTTCAAATTTTCAGATTTTCGATATTTTGAATTTTTGGGTTTTTCGAATTTCGGATTTTCGTTCATTCGGATTTTAGTTTTTTCTGTTTTTCGTTCTTTTCAAAAATGAGTTTTCAGAAAAATTTGAGAAATGGATTTTCTTTAGTAAGACTTTTCCGAAGTTAAGAAAATTCCAAATTGTGACGAAAAAAAGAATGCGGAACGAAACTAATTGCATGTGTCTACAGAACAACTCCCACTCTCACCAACTCCACAAGGAAGAGAGGTTCTGAAGTTTATAGCTGTGAACAGAACAGAGCTGATAATGTTGCAGAGTGCCCAGGGGATTACAAGCTCACTAGATTTCTGCCAAGACTAAGACCCCTTTCACACTGAAGGCACTTTACAGGCATTTTTGTACTAAAAACAGCACCTGTAAAGCACCTCCAAACTGCCTTCTAATGCATCCCCAGTGTGAAAACCGGAGTGATTTCACACTGGGGGGGGGGGGTGTGCTTGCAAGAGAGGAAACAAACTCCTGCAAGCAGCATCTTTGGGGCAGTGCGGGAGTGATGTATACACCACTCCTACACCTTCCCTCTCCACTGAAATGAATGGGCAGCACTTCCGAAGCGGGGGTACACCGCTCCAAGAGCGCCATATGCCGGCACTTTAACCCTTTCTTATGGGTTAAAAGCACCCCGCTGCCACCCGAATAGCAGCGCCAAATTGTCGCTATAACAGCAGTAAAACGCCGCTAAACTAGCGGCGCTTTACCGCTGACGCTCCAGCGGCCCCACTGTGAAAGGGGTCTAATAGATATTTTGTAATACTTATTGAACAGAGAAAAAAAATATTTTCAACTCTATGTTGAAAATGGTGTAAAATAAGATTGGTTTATTTTTGGGGATTACTTACCCTTTAACTATGCTCACGTTAAAAATATTACTAGCGTGTTTACTTTGTAGAATGATTTTAAAGCAACATGGAGTGATGTGCTCCAAAAATATTCTCAAACATTTTTTAAATAAAAAATATTTGTACTATATTCAAGTGAATCTGCTATTGTGTTTAATATTTTAAGATATTATAAATAATATTGCTTAAACTAATTGTTTTTAATGACATTTTTTTTTCTGTTTTAAGATTTGACTTAGAAGAACACTTTATATATTGGTCACACATTTGTTTTTAAATATTCATGTTGTGCTTACTATGTAGGACTTAAATCATAGATTAAATAAATAATAATAGCCTATTTCACAAACTACAGGCAATGGAGGGGGGGGGGTCACTAAAACTGGAGAAGACAGAATCTGGAGCAGTTGTGCATAGTAACTGATCAGCTTCTCAGCTTCCACCTTCAGTTTGCTCTGCTAAGATTGGAAACTAAAAGCTAGAATCTGGCTGGTTGTTATGCACAGCTGCTTCATATTCTCTCAGGTCCAGTTTCTCTTCCCCTCAGTGTATCACACAATACTGATAATTTGCCTGCTTTTCACAGTGGTCTTTTTGCACGAATGCTTACTGCACCATAAGGATTTGTCAATCGGAAAAACAAGCCGGAGCTTGACTGCCGTATTCCATTAAATATTCAAAATGTATAGAAATTCCATGAATGATTCCCAGTAATATAATTATGAGCATAAATAATTCTCATAGCCCACAGAGAAATGCGCTGTCTCTTTAAACATCACACACATTAAATGCAATATCTCAAGTAATGTGCACAAATGCAATGAAAAGTGATGAAAATGCTAATAAATTACCAACCCATATATGCAATGCTAAAAAAATACTTAGTAAGTGTCCAAATGCATAGTGAAAGTGCACAGTGAGAAAAAAAATAAGGAATATGAGAATGAATGTAGATAAAAAAAAATATTTAATATCTTTAAAGTGAGAAATCTCAAACAAAAAATTCATCACTAAATAAAAAGTCCATCCAGATACTAAAACCAAAGTGCTCTGTGCCTAAAAGTATATGAAAGGTGCTTCAGTGCCCCTTAGATCAAAGTGGCTGCTTACTAGACCAATATGATTTCACAAAGGGAGATCATCAGCGCTCTGTTATTTTCCACTTTGGAGAACCGACATTCTCACTATTGGATCTCATAGAGGCTCTGCGTCCCCATTAGCCACCTCCAGCCGCAGTGTCCCATTGTAAAAGAGTAATATTTGGTCTAGACTCCACCATCAAGCTCCGGCACGCATATAGATTTATTTAAAAAAAAAGTATTGCACTTACAAAACATGAAGAACATCTAAGCAATAAAACATAATTTGGCATGGCAATAGGTGAATGATCGGAATTATACTGTTTTCCCCCATGAGGGGAAGAGTAGTATGGATTTCTTTTCTTCTGGTTACCTTGTCCTGGATGAAACTCTTCATCCTGGTGAGATCAAACGTTTGTCCCTCAAGGAGTATGCTCTCTTAATGACCGAAATCTGGGGGCCAGCCTAAAATCTGCCACATGTCATACAAAGAAAAGATAGTCATTTCCAGCGCTAAAGGTCCTTCATGATGGCAGGCAACTGGGATACCAATGGATAAAAGACCAGATGAATGCTGCCTTCCTCGGACGAGAAAATCCGCTATAAAAACAAGACAAAAAGGAAGGCGCACACACCTAGTGCATTACCATAAACAATTTAATGGAAATAAAAAAGTTGAAAGTGGATACTCAAAAAATGGGCGTCACAGAGCCATATGAAGACAAGATTTGATAAAATCAGAACACAAGGCAGGGTAAAACTGACACGTTTCATTTTTGTCTCGTTTTTACTGCCACATGTCATCCTTGAGAGACATGATTGCCTTTAATTTAGTTGATAGACCCCCTAAGATCAAACTGTTTGGTAATATGGTAGGATTCTACCTGTGTAGGAGGTGCAATATGTGTCAGTTGTTCTAATACATTAGAACAACTACTTTTACCTTCAGTGCTATTCCCAAACAGTTCACCATTAAAGATATTATTACATGCCAAACCAAAGGGGTAGTTTATCTTCTTTGCTGCTCTTGTGGTCTCCAATATTTTGGGAGTACCACATGAACATTGGGCATTTGGATTGGTGAGCATTTAGCTAACATTAGGAAAGGTTTTGGTGGACATAGCTTATCCCAGCATTTCTCTGGATGCCACAGTAGGGATCCTTCCTCTCTGGAGGTTATAGGAATTGAGAAATATACCCCACATTGGCAGGCTAGTAATTTGAGGAGGCAAATCTCCCATAAAGAAACCCAATGAATTTTTGATTTAAAAACGTTTCATCCTTGGGGCTTCAATATACTGTAGAGTAGGACATCAACTTTTTTATTAATAATAATCAATTACCAAGTACCTCCTTTCCTTCCTTGTGTGTATTTTATTAAAATTTAAATAATCGGGGGGCATGGCTTGACCTTGGCTGAAGATGGCCCCTCAGTTCTAGGGTTCCTGTTGCCGGAGGACTGATTTCAGTGCCAACAGAGGTTTCCTGCTGCTTCTAACCCATTATCCCACTCCCACTCTCCTCAACATTTAAGAGAGATCTTTGTCCTCTACTTGAAGTTTTACGCACCAAGGGTATCCATTACCAATGGCAATTCCCATTTTTGCCTGTCCATCTTGACCCAAGAGTGCACTACACTTCTGCGTGTTTTCCGGAAGACCTGCAGGATTTTTGTAAAGTTCTGGACCTTCTTTTGGTCAATGTGCCAAACTGGTACAGGGACTTTCGTGCACTCACAGATGGATGCTCATCACCACGAGAAGAGCCGATGGAGTCTCAAACAATAGGCATCTCAGACAACGCTCACCTCAGCCACCAGCCCAGCAAGGCCTGCAACCTGGCATGACTGGGCCAGCTTCTCGGAAAGCCAGACAGGACAATTGAAGCCCACCTAAATCCCTTTGACGTATCAGATAAGTTGCCTCACTCTACTTTGTTTTGGTCTCATTAAACCTGAGTTATTTCTTATCCGAGGTTCTCTCCCCCATCCCTGGTTCAATCACCTTCTGATCCTAAGCTCTTCCCCTGCTTAAACTGTATTTTCCATGTACTACAGTAGTGCCCTACCAGGTTATTTAGGCATGTGTGACTATACCGCTCCTCATCATTTTCTATTTGCCCTCTTACACACCCAGTGAGACCTTATTCTGTGCTTTTCCCATGTTTTGGATGCCTTCTTGACCCTTAGTTAGATAGATTTACCATAGCAAGATTTCACAATACATAATTGTTCTGGGACCACTGCGCTTCCATGCTCTGCCTACACAAAGGAAGTTATCAAGTTGCTGGTTATTATGCTTCCTGTTTCAGTTACTATACACTACGTCTGGATGGACTACTGATCCTAAACTCTTTGATACCTTATGCCTCTAACATTCATCAAGGAAGAATGCTCTTCCTCTGGTTCATAAATTAAGAAAGGTTATTGGGCCCTGGTAGACAGTGTAGTGATATGTCGAAGCTTTGGTTACATAAATGAAATATGCCTCGCAGATGGTCCATGGGGAATTTCTGCCCTTTCTGTTGCCCCACTTTTGCTTGCAATGGCGCAGGCACTTGCCCCACTAATTGAAGGTATTATAGACTATTACTACCTCTAGTCTGGTGTAAGCATCTTTGACTGCATCCCTTTTAATTACCCATCATGCATAACATATACCAGTCCTCCATATGGGCTATTTCCACCAGACATATTTTGAGTTTAGCCCACTAAATAAATAGTGTACTTCACGCAGTGGTCTAGGCTCTGACCAGTTTGGCGCTTCTGCAAAGCGGTCTTTATCCCATTTTAATTGATAGACTCATTGTATGTGCTTCAGAAGCCAGCCATGGTGTACTTGAAGTGCAATCTCTCCTGTTGCTTTATCTTTTGTTAAGTTTTGTTGGTATGTCTACAGAAACATTGGGACCTTAGCATTCCTTATATTATGTCGATAACCTGACCTTAATAGGCACTTTTGGGCCTTCTATTCCCTCCCCTTCTCACCCTTCCCCCACTTTTTTTACTTTACCTAACCTGCACTATCTCTTTCCCTTTTTTTTTTTCTCCTCCCTGGGTCACCCCTTTCTCTTCCCCTCCTCTCCTGGACCTCCTCCTCAATTCCAGCCAAAATCTTTTTTCCAACCATTAGAGAGGAATATTCAATTCACCCTGTGCAGAAATTTTGCATTCTTTGACTAACAGGAGCTTCTACCAAAATATCTGCAGCTATGACCCGTCTATCTGCTCATCCAGGTAAAGCGGTTGTAAACCGCTGGACTTTTTTTTTTTTTTACACCCTGCAAGGTAAATGCAAAATGTGCAAGTATGCCTAGCATACTAGCACATTATGTTAAACGTATCTTAAAACGAAGCCCTCCTGTGCCAAGATCTCAAAGCTGCAGCCCATCTTCACCCATCTTGCTTTCGGGTTTGTGGACTATGGCTCTGTGACTAAAGCCAAAAAGTGCAGTGCTATAAGTAATGTTCATGTTGATCACTCTTATCCAGGGGGGTCACACGTTTTAGGGTAAGAGCGGTGTGCTTATGGTGTTGTGTGACACATTGACCCTTTCACCTCGTGCACGGAAGCTGGGATCTCTCCTTCTATCGTCCTTTTATCCTATGAACATTACTTGTAGTTCTGCACTTTTTGACTTTAGATATTTATATGTTCCGGTGTAGAACATTGTGCATAGCAGCTAAAATTTTCCTGCCAACATTTATTGTGCTATTTGATTCTAGTTGTGCGGATATGGCATTCCAATTACGGCTCTGTGACTGCCCGGAGCCATGATGATGTCACTCTGGCGCATGCATGCAGGAGCCGCACATTATGGCACAGAGCTCAGAAAGAACGTCACGGCTGGCCGTTCCTTCAGAGTGCATGCGCCAGTGATGTCACTGGCTGCATGTAATGTAAATATCTTCTAAGCGGTGCCTGTTTAGGAGATATTTGCACTACCTATAGGTAAGCCTTATTACAGGCTTACCTATAGGTAAAAGTAATGTTTCGAACTTTACTTCCACTTTAAGCACAAGAAATGTACATATGCATGGGATGTTGTGCGGGTGACTATTTGATGGCAGAGGGTGCTGGGGGGGGTAGGAAAGGGTTCTTTCTGCAAACCCCCCCCCCCCAACACCTTCCGTCCCTTCTCAAAAACTATGCCTGGTGGACTTTCAGAGTTGTTATGCTGATTTCCACTTTTTTCCTTTGTGGGGATTTTCTTTGTTAATGTTATGTCCATCAGGGTGGCATAATGATGTGACTGAGTGTTATTGTTATGTTGACGATTCAGATCTTGATGCCTCAAAGGTATATCCCTATTTCTATTTCTCTAAATACCAAACATGGGTTTTTTAGTGCCCCATGACACTAGGATCTACAAGTCCTCTATAACCTCTCTCCCTGCTACATACCCTCTCCGTTAAGAGAGAATTCTAAATACTCTAGTAACTTCAACGACACTCCCCCACTCAGTGGTGGCAGATTCAAGCCTTGGGCTGGGTTCACATTAGTGAGAATTGGATGAGGGTTTCCCCGCATCCAATTCACATGACAGGAGATTGTGACCGACTCTCAATGGAGCCACACATCTCCAAACCAGCTGTGGAGGGAATAGCACAGAGGTCCTTTGCATCTTTAGCTCCATTTCAGGTCCAAATTCAGGCAAATATTTGGGCCTGATTCGTCCCTGAAACAGAGAACAAGGGATGCACCGGACCCCTGCTGTCAGCTGCATCCCACTGCAGTGTGAACTCAGATGAGTGTGAAATAATCCTTTTAGATTCCCATTAATACAGGGTAGGTAAGCTGGTTCGTACCTGCCTCTGGATTCTTCTATGTTTTTAAGCTTAACCTTATCCCTTCCGTATACCCTCACCCCCTCTTCTAGCCCTTACCACTCTTCCCTTTTCTCTGATCCTTTTCCTTGTCTACTTCTTCCCACTCTTGCTAACAGTCCTACCCCCTTTCCCCCTGGTGATTTTCTCCCCAGACCATTTTTGGCTCTTTCTAGGCAAACAAAAAAAAAGGAGGGGAAAAAAAAAACAATTTATCATGGCATCCTCATCGGCTGACTCTGATCAGTTTTCCCTAAAGCTGACCTTGCTTAATGTACACAGTCTCAATATCCCCGAAAAATGTTCATAACTTCTACTTGCTATGCTTAAGCACAAGATGGATATTATTTTCCTCCAAGAATCGCACAATCATTCAAATTCCATATCTAAGCTCATCAATCAGACCTACCCAACTGCGTACCATCTACTACTGCTATATGAAAGTCTAAGGGGATTTTGATACTCATTTCTAAACATTGTCCCTTGCAGGTAACTGACATTTTAACAGATAAGGAAGGAAAATACCTTTTCCTCAAGGATGAACTTCGAGGTAAACCACACATTTATTCTCCTAATGTATAACAAGTCTCCTTCTTCTGCAAGCTCTTACAAACTTCTCACATCCTTCCATACAAGTGTTCTCGTCTTAGGGGGAGACTATTGTTCTGCTTAAACCTCTTAGAGATACCTCGGTGGGAACCTCATGACTCCCATACAAAGCCCTTCATTCTATTAAAATGTTACTCTGTGACTTGCTACTTCATGAGACTTGGAGAACCCTATACCCAAAGGAATGAGACTACACCTATTTTTCTGCCCCCCCTACACCATCGCTATACACACCTAAACTACCTTTTCTTGTCCCAAAAGAGACCTACCTCTATTTCATAAGACAACCATTAACCCCATGTACTTGTCGGATCATCATCCAATTTCATTGGCACTCTGTTTCCTAAACAATATTCAGTGCTCTTGGATCTGGAGTCTAGATCCCTCCCGTTTGACGGACCTCGTCAGTGTGCCGGATATCCACAAATGCACTTCCGAGAAAACAGTGTACCCATCATCTCCTCCCTCACGCACTGGGAAGCACACAAATGTGTTATTAGAAGAAAGCTGATCACCTTAGTAGCCCCGAAGCACAAGGAGAAGCAGGCTCGCATGAAGTAATTCCTTGAATGGGTCCAAACTCTTGAGCGGGTGCGTAAAAAATCTTGTACTACTAGTAGCCTACAAGAACTGTTGCTGGCCATATCTTCTCTCCTTGAGGAACTGGGCAAAGAAAGAAAACAAAGATACATTTTAATGCAAAAATTATTCTAAGAGCATGGTAATAAATGTGGAAAGCCTTTAGCCAGAGCCCTTCAGTCCAAGCGTGTGGCCATGATGGTGCACAATATTTGTGACATGAATGGTCGGTCATTCGTGTCTAATGAGGACATAGCGAACCAATTTATGCAGTATTATTCCACTTTTTACAATCTACCACCCCAAGCTGAGGCTCCCTATTATACAGGAGAAAGGACCCAAATGATTGTGGACTTTCTTCAACATCACAGCCCTAAGCCTATAGCACAGCAAGATGCAAAAAATGTAGATCGCCCACTCTCCCCAGAGGAGCTGAAAGTAGCCCTCAAACAACTGAAGGTAGGCAAGAGTCCCACTGATGGTCTAACAATGGCCTATTATAAAATGTTCTCAGACAAGCTTATACTTCCTTTTTTCATAGCTTATAATTACGGGTCCACTCCTACTCCTAGCCCAGGGAATCTCCTTGAGGCCCATAATATTGTTATCCCCAAGTTAGGCAAAGATGCTTCACTTGTAACCAACTATAGGCCCATTTCTCTTTTAAACATGGACCTCAAACATTTCACAAAAATTCGGGCTAACTGTCTGCTGCCGTAATTCCCCAAACTGATCTCATGGGATCAGGTGGGCTTCAACCCGGGCAGAGAGGCTATGGATAATACTCTGAAAGCAATCAACCTTCACCACTGGCTTACCTCCTTGAGTCAATTGGGTTTCTTTTTATTCCTGGATGCAGCAAAGACATTAGACAGAGTGGCCTGGGACTATATGACTGCTGCACTTTAAGCAGTTGGGATCCCTGAGCATATGCTTCAATTTATTTTATCCTTATACTGCACCCAAACGGCAAGAGTTTGGGTCAACAGTCACCTGTCGGATGCCTTCTCCATATCAAATGGGACCCAATAGGGCTGCCCATTGTCTCCTCTCCTTTTTGTGCTGACCCCAGAACCCTTACTTTGCTGCTTATGGGCAAATGTGGATATAAAGGGTACCATTTCTAAATTGGCGGCCTTTGCAGATGATATCCCCCCCTTCCTCTCTGAGCCACATATCACGATCCCCAACCTGCTTATGGACTACCTATTCAAATCCCTGTCAAATTTACTGATCAATTTTAGAAAATCATTTGCCCTTAATGTTACCCTGCCGCAGGGCACACTTAAACAATGCCAGTTCAACTTTCCTTTTCTCTGGAAGCCGGATGCAATTCCCTATCTTAGTATACAGCTGCCAGCTTGTCTTTCTGAACTGTATTCTAGAAATGACTTACCTCTCCTCTGGAACATACAATGAGACCTTACCACATGGACCTCCGGTCTATTTTCTTGGTTTGGCAGGGTGGCCATTATCAAAATGAACATCAAGTCCAGATTGTTATATCTCCTGCAACTGATCCCAAAGCCTTTTTTGCATCTTAGAGGTTGGCGTGCACCTCTTTCCTCTGGGGTTCCAAACATTCCCAACTTAATTATGACACACTTATTGTTCCTAAATTACAGGGGGGAGGGGTGTGTAGGTTTAACAGATGTTCTTAGGTATTACTGGGCATGCCACCGGTCTAGAGTTGTAGATTGGAATGTACATTCCCAAGTGAAGGCATGGGTCCCATTAGAAGACACCTTTGCACAACTGCCCCTACATATTATCCCTTGGGTTCTTCTGCAACGTTTACCGACTACATACAAAGAAAACCCGCATATACCATTCAAAATTTCCACGTGACCTACAACAAATTTGGTATTTTTTGTTCTCCTGGACCCTTGACTTCACTCTGTCACAACCTGGGTTTTTCTCCGGGAATGTCTGACAAATTTCTGGTATTTGACCTCATTCTCAGGTTCACAAGTGAGGGGGGTGGGGGACAGTGGCTTTTGTGGGTGGCGGCGGTGCAACTGAGGAGGGGTTTGTTTGTGCTGCCCCCAAAATATTGAGCACCAGCCACCACTGCTCATTAGTAACAATTGCAAAGAGACAAGCCATGAAAGCTCTTCTTTTTGACTTTACAATCCAACAGAATCTGGTACTGTTGCATTTCCCCGTTGAAGTGGTTGTAAACCCTTACATATACCCAATGACTAGTCTCAGGTGATACACAGAGGTGAAACAACTCCTCCTAATATAAGATGTACCTGTTTATCTGCAGCACTCTTCTCTACATCCATGTAAAGTGCAGAATTTATACAGCTTGTCTGAACTTTCAGAAAGTAGGGGATGGGGAGCTGAATTTACACTCTGCAGAGCTCAATGGGGAGAGCGGATTAGAGGGAAGGGACATACCTGCCTTGACACAGCACACAGGAACAGAGCTGCAGCTGTCAATCATAGGATGTGTGTTGTAGCTCCCTCACCTGTCCCCTTTTAACCCCTTGATGTCAGGAAAACTTTTCAGAGATGACTCATGCCCTGGATAGAGACAAGTACACACTATAGAGGGATATGCTTTGTTCAAATTGCATGTCCGAGGTTTACAAAAATTTTAAATGTGGGAAGCTGTAAAACTGGCTGTATAATGTGACAGATGTGTGTGAATCATAAGAGTGGCTGAACAGAATTATAATTATCTTGACTAGTAAAAAAGTTCACATGCATGTTTTTCAATTGTGCATTTAGCTTTCTGGCTTGATAGCTACATTAAATAAGTACTGAATACAATACAACACTTTCCATTCCAAATATTATAACTGCAAAAGCAAAGAAAGTGTACTTATCTTAGAGACAAATATAAGCTTGATCGACTGTGCTTATAAACAGAAATATAAAAAATATTTCAAGTCTATGATTTATATAATTTTGTGACTTCCCCTACTTAGGCACGCATGTGTTATTTTTACCAAATATATTCTAAACATGCTTCAGTGCTTGCCGTTCTTAGTAATTTAAACATGTGTAAATATATAATCTGACTCTTTGTGATTATAACTACAATAATTCATATCAAACCTAGGGTTCTGTTTATCCGTGCTAGAAACAACAAAAGCTTCTTAACACATCAGAAATTATGGATGCAATAGCCAAGGAAGAATAAAATCACGAATGATCAAGCAAGTCTACCATTTACAGACTTCTGACCTATAATTCTGGAAAACATGAATTAAAAATGAGCTCATTCAATATTAATTGTGTATTGAATATAGAAAAAAGTGCAATGTCAAAAAAGCCTTGCTTATCTAAAAATTCACTTAGGTGACTTACAGTAGGCCTTGTATCGCTTCATAGCTCCTGATCAGAATAGACTAAGTCTGGACTTCAGATGACATGACCTTGATTTCTGAATATATCTGAATATATTTGTGCCACTGGAATGGGTCGTGTATAGCATATTCTAGAAGTCATGGCGATGACATTTTTTTCAAAATGTATTTATTTTTAGTGTAGTTGATACATTTAGAGCTTGGGAGTCTACTGCAATTTGTAAACTACTCATACCTATTTACCTTATGGCTCATGTCCATTTAAACACTGGTCCATTTGAATGCAAAGTGCAACAAAAAAAGGTTATGTTTCATCTGATTTGCCTGCAATCTAAATACACCTTCATAGGACTTGCTGCATTCAAAGAAATGTAACACAAACTAAGTCAAATGCAGCCACTGCATTGTTACCTAAAATATTACACTGAAGTTACTGGGACTCTGTTGACCTGTTTTTACATGTGTTACATCTGTCACTTACAGGGCAGTTAAGTGACACTAATGGCAGTAGGAGGAACAACCAAATGAAGTTTTAGCATCTAAGGAAAATGTAAGCACTGGAGTGGTGTTAGGTGGTGCTCACAGCAGGAGACGTAAATGCTGTGTTTACGCTCTTCCTTACAGGTACATCTACTAAGTACCTTTAAACTTTTTGTGACTAGTGGAAGTATCTCAGTTTTACATGATGTTAGCCTACTCTGCCCTGTACAGAACCCAGACTGGGAGAAGCAGAAGATGTTGAAAGGGCCAATAAGTGGTACTGCAGTGCTTATATGCTAATAAGTGAGGGGAGAGGGATCAAAGTGACATAGCGAGATGAGCTTATCAATAAGCAGCTTCTTCTTTGACTGTCGAATAGAGATGGACCGAACACCCCCCGATTCAGTTTGCGCCAGCACTCTCGAACATTCCAAAAGTTTGGACCTGAACCGCAAACCCTATTAAGGTCTCTGGGTCCCGAACTTGAACAATCAAAAGTCTCAGTTTTAAAAGCTTATATACAAGTTGTTGGCCATAAAAAGGGTATTGGGGCCCAGATATTGCTCTGGGGGCATGTTTTATTTCATTTTAATGATTCTGTAAGTGTAATAATAAAAATTTAAAAATCCTTTGAATATAGTGTATGGCGGATCCCCTTAGTCTGCCAGTAAAGTGGTGCATCTGTACTGTGTATGAAACCTGCTGCAGCAAAACTGACATTTCTCATACTCCAGAGATAAATCTATAATCCTGCCACTTTATAAAACTCTGATCAGGCCACATCTGGAGTATTCCATCCAGTTCTGGTCACCAGTCCTCGGAAGGGATGTGCTGGAGCTGGAGAGAGTCTAAAGAAGGGCAACAAAATGAACAAGGGGACTGGAGGACCTTAATTGCGAGGAACGACTACAAGCACTAAATTTATTCTCGCTGGAGAAGCGACGCTTGAGAGGGAACATGATAAAGATTTAGAAACACCTCAATAGGTATTCCACCGTAGGACAAAAACTATTCAGTCATAAAGAGTGTAAGAGGACACGGGGCCACACAATGAGATTGGAGGAGACCCAGTTTAACCTTAAGCTGTGCAGGGGGTTTTTCACTGTCAGGACTGATGCTGACAGAAATGTAAAAACTGTTAAAAAAAAATTAAAAGGGGGAACACCAGCATCGCAGTCAGAAAAACTGCAGCTGTAGCAACCAAAAAAAAAAAGGGGGTCTACAGCACTGTATACAGTACTAAATGTTATGTAATGCTGTGTTAAATGCTGCACTACACTAACACACTACACTGATACTACACTATACTGACACACTGTACTATACTCACACTATATTGACACACTGCACTATACTCACACTACACTATACTCATAATATACTGACACACTATACTCACACTACACTATACCAACACTACACTCACACTACACTATACTAACACACTATATTCCCACTATACTAACACTACACTAACACTCTATACTCAGAGTGATGATAAGTAAACACACTAACTTGTTAGTAGCAAAGTGAGCCCTGCTTTATCTCCACTCTAAAAACACACTGCAAAACCTTCCTGTGTTTCATAGTATGGGGTAGGATTATGAGCAAAGAGCCGTGATTTGACAAAGTCATCATCACTTTGTCCCATCAGGGCTTTGACAGTGCTCTGTGGTCAGGTGCAAGGTTTCATCCAATTATGGCCCTAGAATGCACTGTGCAGCTGCAGTGCATTGTGGGGCCCTCAGCGGGTGAACATCCTGCCAAGCGTCCCGCAAATTTGAATGTTTGCCGAACGGGTGAACAGGCGATGTTCGGGCCAAACCTTTGCTCGGTCTAAACCATTCGCCCAACTCTATTGTCAAATCACAGGCTGGGGGGTAGGTCAAGACCTATAAAATCTAACTTAAATAAATATTTAAACCCAAGAACAAAAATGTTATTTATTGTGGCTCACCAGACTTTAGATGTGATGGCTGCAATTGTTGTTTTCAGATGTTCCCCTGCTGATATTGACAATAGCACACTTTCTGTCTTAGGGTGACAACATTAAGCCCCTGCTACTTCAGCACAATTTCAAAGCCACACATCATTGCAATTTGCATTAGGATGGGGAGCGCCAGGCCATGCCCTTCCTTTTTGACCCCTCCTACTTTGCATAAGCCCCACCCCTTATAGAATCCACCCACTCCATCCCCTGTATTCCACATATTGTGTCAGGAGTATACAGCTCAGCATCACAGTACACAATATACAGCTCAGCATCACAGGTGGGGTATATTGCAGCAAGTAACACAGTATGCAGCCAGTACACAGGTATTGCAGTCAGTACACAGGTAGCCAGTACACAGGTATTGCAGCCAGTACACAGGTAGCCAGTACACGTGTATTGTAGCCAGTACACAGGTAGCCAGTACACAGGTACTGCAACCAGTACACAGGTATTGCAGTCAGTACACAGGTATTGTAGCCAGTACACAGGTATTGCAGCCAGTATACAGGTATTGAAGCCAGTACACAGGTAGCCAGTACACAGGTATTGTGGTAAGTACACAGGTAGCCAGCACACAGGTAGCCAGTACACAGGTATTGTAGCCAGTACGCAGGTAGCCAGTACGCAGGTATTGTAGCCAGTACACAGGAGTATACAGCTCAGCATCACAGTACACAGTATATAGCTCAGCATCAACGGTGGGGTATATTGCAACCAGTAACACAGTATGCAGCCAGTACACAGGTAGCCAGTACATAGGTATTGCAGCCATTACACAGGTAGCCAGTACACAGGTATTGCAGTCAGTACACAGGTAGCCAGTACACAGGTACTACAGCCAGTACACAGGTAGCCAGTACACAGGTAGCCAGTACACAGAGAGCCAGTACACAGGTACTGCAGCCAGTACACAGGTATTGCAGCCAGTACACAGGTAGCCAGTACACAGATATTGTAGCCAGTACCAGGTAGCTAGTACACAGGTATTGCAGCCAGTATACAGGTATTGCAGCCAGTACACAGGTAGCCAGTACACAGGTATTGTAGTAAGTATGCAGGTAGCCAGTACACAGGTAGCCAGTACACAGGTATTGTAGCCAGTACACAGGTAGCCAGTACACAGGTATTGTAGCCAGTACACAGGTAGCCATTACACAGGTATTGTAGCCAGTACACAGGTAGCCAGTACCTTGAGTCAGGGGAGTCAGGCTGCTCTCTCTCTCATGCAGTGGCAGGAATAACAGATGTGCGGTGCTGGAGTGGACACTCTCCCAGTCCAAGCACCAGCACATCCACAGTCCCGCCTTCAAGCCTTCCTGATCAATAACTGAGGCCAGAGCCCATCAGTGTATACAGTGTATATGTGTGCGCCTCGGTGGCGCACATATATACACTTTAAAGGCCGACCAATGGGCATTGGGACTTGCTGTCAAAAGACAGCAAATTTCCCAAAAGAACCAGGACAGCATGTACCGGTGGCCTGTTTTTTTTTTTCAGAAATCAGTGGGGGAGCACACTGGCGCATTCTATGGAGGACGCTGGCGCCCACTATGGAGGAGCCGCCGCTGATTTGGAAAGGACTTGCTAATCTATTGCTAGTCTTACTAGGCTTCACAAGTTTGTTGCTACTTGTTCCAGCAAGTTTGCATTCCATGATTTCAGAACAACTTTATTTTCAAACATTCTGCAAGTCTGCTGCAAATTCTGTTTCTGTTATGTTGTGCAATAGTCATCCCACCATAGGAGTCACGGTGGCTGAATATTCATCCTTGCTTCCTGCTGTGTCAACTAGAACTTGCGCTTAAAGTGCTCTGCAAGTGTACAACTTGCCAGTGAAAATTTGCAGTAAGTTAACAAGACTTACAATTCAACACTGCCACCAATTTGTGGCAATTTTTTTTTTTTTTTTTTTTTTTTTTAATATATTTATTACTTTTTAACAAAGTGCAAATTACAAAAGTCAGCGGTAACAATAAAACAGAGATGGAAAATAGCAGTACAGATTAATGAGCCTTACTGACATATTGGGGCAATCGTTAGGTTGAATAAAGCAACTGTAAGGCAACGGTGCGGTGTACTTGAGTTGGAAGTAGAAGAGGAGGTTTGGATTGAAACCATTTTTCCATCAGTAAACAAACACATGTTATGATTAGGGCTTTGACTTACAAAGTTAGTTGGTTTCCTAAAGATATAGTAAGTCAGAGGGCCATAATCATGCCTGTTTGACAGAAGGTCAGGGGAAGAGGAGGGGGTCCAGCGCGATCTCATACTCAAAAGGAAAAGGGCCGAACGGCTGGTATAATGAATTGGCGTTGCAAGACGGGGATAAAGCGGTCTTGCAGGTTTAAGAATAAAGTGTGGTGCTTGGGAGATCCCCTTGATGCGCAAGGGAGGTGTAACTCGTGGAATGCCAGGGGGCTTGAGGGGTAAGTATTTTGAGTTTTCCCAAAGTGCCCATGAGGTCTCTGGGCGGTAGGGACGGGGTTCAGTTTTATCGGTAGGTTTTGGAGAAAGCGTAACTTACCGACCCTCGGTAGAGGGTCCTGGTGTTGAGGAGTTTCGCGAAGAAAAGCTCTACCTCCTTTATGTAACTCAGGAGGAAGGGGGGGCTCCTTTAAGTTGCGATATACCATGGGAAAGCTATGTGGCTGACCATAGACTTCCGCCTGGAGTACCCGTGAAACCCTTTTGAGTTTTATGAATGGGGAGTTCGGGGGACCGTAAGGTGCTCAATGTGGAGGGAACGCGTAGTTCCCCTAGAGGGTTCGTGGTGTGAAATAAGAATTTGGACGTTCTGGCGAAATAGGGGCAGAACG
>BLSH010197044.1:260715-278970 GCA_018402905.1 Glandirana rugosa | reverse complement strand
TATTTTCCTTTATACATTGTATAAGCTACAACACATAGAAACATTTGAGTTTGCAGAATTTACGTGCATACATATAGCTTTAAATAGGGATGGGCAAGCAGTTCAGCCTTAGCATGAGTTCAGGCCGAACATTTGCCTGTTTGCCATTCGCCGAACACCCGTATTTGCAGGGTATTTGCCCCGAACAACCTGCAATGCACTGGAGCTCTGCACAGTGCATTCTTTGCCCAATCAGGGCGCAGTATAAGCTGGATGTTAATCCGGGAAGTCTGCCACCACGTCCTTAACAACCGATGAGTTATCAGCTGTCAATGGGTTTCCCCACTAACAGCTGAATAAAAAAAAGTGCTATAAAGGGGGTATGTAAAATGTAATTGGCCATAAAAGGGGTGTGGGGGGTCTAGGTACTGCCCTGAGGGACATTAGTTTGCCTTTACTGAAAATTGCTTATACAGGTAAGTGGCATCTATAGATTAAAAACAAACTGTGCAGTTTCGACAAAGGTTAAAAAATGCTCTTACTATAGATGTAGGCCATTTACATATCTTCAGAAGTGTGGGTAAATAACTCCTAGAGATGGCATCATCACATCCTGCCTTGTTGCTATTGTTGCTAGGATGTTGCTAAGCCACTCCCAGCAGATTTAAAACCCCTCACTTATACTCTTTCCTATGTCACAGTAGCTCTGAGCTCAGCAATGCTGTGATGGCGAAGATAGCGGACCATGCATTTGTTAGGAGCTCACTCCTGTGATGTCCTAACAACAAGGCTGAACAGGATATTGCCATCTCTGGGACTTTTTTGGCCAGGTTTCAGGAGGTTTGTAAATAGCCTACACCTATAGCAAGGGTGTTATCCAACTCCAAGACAATGCTGCACAGTTTTTTTTTATTCATCTACAGGCACCCTTTACCTACATAGGCATTGGTAAAGGCGAACTAAACTTTTATGCTATGGAATGCCTGATGAATGCACTGTTAAGGTATCCTCACACCAAGCATGGCACCCAATCATCTTTAAAGTGACATTAACCACTTCCTGACCAGCGCCGTAAATAGGCGGCGGTCGGGTTTGAGCGGCTCTCCCGGGACATAGCCTGCACCTGCAGGCTATATCCCGGTATAATTTTTTAGAGCTGGCGGTCGGCTATCCAGGGGTAATGACCGATCCGGCTCGGGAGCCACTCGGTCGTTACCTCAGGGGGCGGGAGGGGACACCCCCCTCCGGCCGCTCTTCTCCGGCCTCCCGTCCCACCGGGAGACCGGAGCGACAATCCGGCGCGTCTGTGGCTGGAAGGAGACCTGACAGAAGTCGTAATCGGCTCCGATCAGGTCTCCTTCGGCAAATTCCGGAAGCAACGTCACAACGTCACTTCCAGTTTACACGGCTGCTAACGGCGCCAATTTTAAAAAAGTGACAGTATTCAGAATCACCGTTTTTGGCAATCTGAATACTGTGAAGTTCAAATGAGGGATGGGAGGTCCTGTCACCATATATTACTATCACAAGGGATGTTTACATTCCTTGTGATAGCAATAAAAGTGATCAGATTTTTTTTTTAAAGGAACAGTGCTAAAAATAAATAAATAAAAAAAAAAAAAAAAAAAAAGAGATTTAAATCGCCACCGTCCCCGCGAGCTCGCGCAGCAAAGAAAACGGTGTTCAAACCACACATGTGAGGTATCGCCACGATCGCCAGAGTGTGAGCAGTAATTCTAGTAAAAGACCTCCTCTGTAACTCTAACCTGGTAACCGTTAAAAATTTTTAAAATGTCGCCTATGGAACTTTTTAAATACCGGACTTTGTCGCCATTCCGCGAGTGCGTGCAATTTTCAACTGTGTCATGTATGGTATCTATTTACTTGGCGTAACATCCTCTTTCACAATATGCAAGAACATTGGGCTAACTTTACTGTTGTCTTATTTTTTAACTCAAAAAAGTAAAATTTTTCCCAAAAAATCGCGCTTGAAAGACCGCTGCGCAAATACCGTGTGACAAAAAGTATTGCAACAATCGCCATTTTATTCTCTAGGGTGTTTGAAAAAAAAATATATATAATGTTTGCGATTTCTAAGTAATTCTCTAGCAAAAAAAATGTTTTTAGCTTGTGACCACCAAATGTAAAAAAGTGGCCCGGTAGGTAAGTGGTTAAACAATAGTCTTATTTTCCAAAAATAATCCATATACATCTACTTAAATTGATTATTACCCCATCATTTAATATTGTTGATATGTGCCTGCTGTACCATGTACTTGTATGAAAAATATCCTGTTCTTTGTATTACTTCCTTTGTGTGAAATCACTGGTATTCCCATCAGTCCCTCTACTTTCCTATTAAAAACTGACCACAGTAAGCAGGAGAGCAAAGCATAGTCAATTCTCTAGCTGTGCTGGGTATCTACTCTCCTCCAATGCTTTTCTGCCTTCTTGTAACATCCTTTCATTTCAATTTGTTTGGAACAAGCAGTGCATGTTAGTTGCAGTCTTGTGCACTGCTCTATACACATTACACATCACATAGTCCATCATCCCTACTAGACCTTCTTTTGAGCAAGCAGTAGAGGGTGACTACTCTTATGTTCCTACACACAGTGGGACCATGGGAAATAAAAAACATAGCAACAACAAAAAAGGAGGGCTGAGAGCAATAGAAGAGATTTTTACGAATTAAAAATACTTAATTGAATAGAAGTTTTTTAAATAAACCAGAGTTGGCCATAGATAGAAATCAGTTTTTACTGTAAAGAGACCATGTCAATAGACTATTCCCATAAGATGTGCAGTTACAGTATTGGCAAAGTATCTGACATGTTAGTTACCTGTAAAAGCCTTCTTTGTGTAGACACCCAAAAGTCCTTAGACTGCTGCTGGGAGCTGCCATCTTGGATGCGATACCAGCAGGTTAAGCAGACTTACAGCTGTCACTTAAGTCAGGGCTCGACAAACCGCAGGCGCCAGGTTGCCATAGTGACCAGAAACCACGTCCTGGAGAGCGGCAGCCGATCATTCTCTCTCTGCTCATTCTGACAGCTGTAAACAAAAATCCAGGCCTGCCAAGATATCATTGAGCAGTATAAACATTGTATCCTTTGGTTCTTTTATCAAATGAATTAACTTTGGTCTGTAAATGAGGTCAGTTTAACCACTTAAAGACTAAACCTTTTCTGACATTTGTTGCTTACAAGTAAAAATCTGTATTTTCTGCTAGAAAAGTACTTAGAACCCCCAAACATTATATATTCTTAGCAGAGACCCTAGAGAATAAAATGGCGGTTGTTGCAATATTTTATGTCACACGATATTTTCGCAGCGGTCTTTCAAACAAAAAATACACTTTGAATTTAAAAAAACTAAACAGTAAAGTTAGCCAATTTTTTTTTGTGTAATGTGAAAGATGATGTTATGCTGCGAGAATCGTGAGAGAATCATGATCTTTATTCTAAGCAACAAAATTGTGATTCTCCTTTTAGCCAGAATGAGGTGGAGGAGAGGAGATGAGGCAGCTGGATATGCTTTAGAAGAGTCCTTCAATGTCCTCTGATAAAGCCCTGTGTACCATCAACAATTACCACTCTTTATGTGCAACTGGGTTCCAGTATTTCATGGTGACCGGAAACCCACCAGAGCAATGAATAGTCACACTGCCAGGGAGGATGGCATTTGGACAGCCCATGGGTTCACAGACCCTGACAGAACCTTTTCCCAATTGACAAGGGGTATCTTACTAGAGGTAGACCGTGCTGTACATTACCTGGTTCATTATCAACCAGTTCTCCTTTTCTCTCTATGTGGGACATTCCCATACAGGTTTTTTGCTGCAGTCTTTGTGCACCTCCAGGACACAATCTGGGGTTCTGTTTTACCTCTTGGGTGCTCTTACCAACATCTGGGGCCGTAGTGTGCCACCCTCTCTCCACACCACCATTGGCAGTGTTGTACATCCTTGCACAACGCATGCCTCCAATGAAATACTGCATTTGTTAGTGCATTAGATTAAGGTTATCATTTTTTCTCATATCCTCCCGCTAATACCCCTGATGAAAGGCGTGGGCCTGAAACGCGTCAGTTACCAAATTTTCTCTTCGGATGTTGGAGTGTAATAATGTTCTTTTGATCTTGATATGCACGTACATGGACTATGCTATTGTAAAATGATAACTATGTTTTGCGGTATGCAATCTTTTATGGAACATCACTCAGATGAGTGATACTGTTTTTAAACTATGTTTAAATAAAATTTGATGTTTTTTTACATTTTCGGGTGTTGTCATTACCATTTAAAGTCCCATTGAGGTGGTACATTGTTCTTTCTAAGGCTTCATTTAGATGTGCAGGTGGGTGGTAATTATGTGCAGTCGAGACATGTTTTTGCCACCCACCAACGGCCACCCTTAAGCTGCATTAGGTAGCAGATGGGGGTGTTTCACATGCTGCAGTGACAATGCATTAAGTATAATAAGGAGTTTCCCCCATAACAGGCTTTTAGTGTCACTCTTTCTGGCCAGCCTATAATGCTGATGTAATGGTGTTATGTTGGAGTTATTGACTGGCTGCTCTGCTGTAAATTAGGGTTAGAGGGCGCAAATTACTTGCCTTACCACAGGCGCTGACAACCGACACTACGCTAAAAAAAAAACTGGCTCCTAACCTTTTTAGCTGGCTTCAAGATTCAAAGCAAATTTGTCAAGCCCTGACTTAAGTGATACTCTACAGTATTCCCATTTGCTCCTTGCAGATACATAAAAGGCTAGATTGGGAGGAGAGGGGAGCAGCAGCTCATACAGTAATTAGACACTCCCAGAAAGGAGAGGGCTATAACATTCAAGAAGGGAGAGGGCTGTGCTGGGAAATTGACTCCTCCTGAAGTTGCAAGTGCTAGCAAATAAATAAAACCATTTATTGAAAGGAATAAAATAGCATTTTCACTGCAAACAGATGAAGAAACAGCCAATTGTGTCACAATATAAAATTCAGTCAGAAGAATAGCCAAATTAATAGTTTGATTATGCTGAAAAAGGTAAGGTCAGCTGGTAACATGTTTAACCACCTCCGAACCTCCTTCCACACATTTACTGCAGCAGCCTCCGGGAGTGCACCCCGATTGGACAGAGGGGGAGCCAATCAGTGGGTCCGGCGGACGCGATATGTCCGCCGGCCACCCATGATCGTTCCCCAGATAGTCAGAATGGCGATCTGCCTATGTAAACAAGACAGATCACTGTTCTGATAGGGGAGAACAGAGATCTTGTAAGCAGGAACATGGATGTCTGTGTTCTTTCAGTCAGAGCAATCCCCAAACAGTTAGTGAGCACCCCAAGGGACACACTTAACCCTTTGATCACCCCTGATGTTAACCCCTTCCCTGCCAGTGCCATTAGCACAGTAACAGTGCATATTTTTAGCACTTATCACTGATATAGTGTCACTGGTTCCCAAAAAAGTGTCAGGTGTCCGATTTATCCACCACAACGTCTCAGTCCTGCTAAAAATCAATGATCGCTGCCGTTACTAGTAAAAAAAAAAAAAAAAAAAATTCCACAAAAATATTCCATCAATTGTAGATGCTATAACTTTTGCGCAAACCAATCAATATACACTTACTGAAATATTTTTTACCAAAAATATGTAGCAGAATACCTATTGACTTAAATTGATGAAGATATTTGATTTTTTCTATTTTTTTATTGGATATGTTTTATAGCAGAAAGTAAAATATATATATTTTTTTTTTCAAAATTGTTGCTCTTTTTTTGTTTATAGTGCAAAAAAATAAAACCACAGAGGTGATCAAATGCCACCAAAAAAACTCTATTTGTGGGGAAAAAAAAAGGACATCAATTTTATTTGGGTACAGCATTATATGACCGCGCAATTGTCAGTTAAAATAACGCAGTACCGTATCACAAAAATGGCCGGTCATGAAGAGGGTAAAAACTGGGGGCTGAAGTGGTTAAAGCCCAAGTCAAATTGCCATTTTCACAGTCTTACATCCACTCCCTGGTTATAGCAGTTTTGCAATATGTCCAAACATGACTGTGCATTCCAATAGGCACTAGCTAGACCAAGTGGGGTTTATTTATTAAACACAAATAGACTGTTCAATTTGCAATGGAAGTTGCACTTTGCAAGGGTTTTTTTTTTCTCTTTTTTCTCTTCAGAACTTAGTGAATGAGGTGAAATTTCACTTTGCAAAGAATACTCATTCATGTGCAAGGAAAAAGGTAAATTTTCATTTTTGCTAGCACATGGTTGGATGATGGTCAGCAGAGCTTTACATTATTCACTTGCCCAGTGTTTCTCAACTCCAGTCCTCAAGGCACTCCAACAGGTCATGTTTTCAGGATTTCCCTCAGATAAAACGGCTGTGGTAATTACTAAGGCAGTGAAACTGATCAAATCACCTGTGCTAAATAATGGAGAGCCTGAAAACATGACCTGTTGGGGCGCCTTGAGGACTGGAGCTGAGAAACACTGCTCTAGACTCTGGGTAAATGTCCCTTGTAAAGTGAACACTCTATTTATCTTAGGTAATTCAACCCCAGTGTGTAACTAGTAATCAGCACAAAGTAATAGGCCTCATCAGACACCTCCAACCTTCTACCTCTGCAAAGCAGGGGGGTGTGCAGAATGTGCCTGGGCACACCCTAATCACCCCATGCGGTGCAGATTTCCCCTGCTGATATTTCTCCAAAGACCAACAACAAGGCTCCTAAAAAAATGTAAAAAAACAAATAAAATTGTAAAAAATATTATAAAAATAAAATTGTAAAAAAGAATGCAAACATAATAAAAATAATAAAACTACTGACATCGTTCACTACACTACTGACACATCCGCTGCACTACTGACACCATCCATTGCTCTACTGACACAGTCCACTGCTCTACCCACACATCCACTGCCATACTGACACCATCCACTGCTCTAGCGACACCATTCACTGCTCTATCGTCACCATCCACTGCTCTACCGACACCGTCCACTGCTCTACTGACACCGTCCACTGCTCTACTGACACCGTCCACTGCTCTACTGGCTCCATCCACTGCTCTACTGACACAGTCCACTGCTCTACCCACACCATCTACTGGCATACTGACACCATCCACTGCTCTACCGACACCATCCACTGCTCTACCGACACCGTCCACTGCTCTACCGACACCGTCCACTGCTCTACTGACACAGTCCACTGCTCTACCCACACCATGCACTGCCATACTGACACCATCCACTGCTCTACCGACACCATCCACTGCTCTACCGACACTGTCCACTGCTCTACTGACACTATCCACTGCTCTACTGACACCATCCACTGCTCTACCCACACCATCCATTGCAATACTGACACCATCCACTGCCCTACTGACACGTCCACTGCACTACTGACACAATCTACTGTTCTACTGACACCATCCCTGCTCTATCGACACCATCCACTGCCATACTGACACCATCCACTGCTCTACCGACACCATCCACTGCTCTACCAACACCGTCCACTGCTCTACCAACACCATCCACTGCTCTACCGAAACTGTCCACTGCTCTTCCGACACTGTCCACTGCTCTACTGACACATCCGCTGCACTACTGACACCATCCAGTGTTCTACTGACACTGTCCACTACCATAATGACACCATCCACTGCTCTACCGACACCATCCACTGCTCTACCGACACCATCCACTGCTCTACCGACACCATCCACTGCTCTACTGCTCTACTGACACCATCCACTGCTCTACTGACACCATTCACTGCTCTACCGACACCATCCACTGCTCTACTGACACCATCCACTGCTCTACTGACACCATCCACTGCCATACTGACACTGTCCACTGCTCTACTGACACCATCCACTGCTCTACTGACACCGTCCACTGCTCTACTGACACCATTCACTGCTCTACCGACACCATTCACTGCTCTAATGACACCATCCACTGCTCTACTGACACTGTCCACTGCTCTACTGACACCGTCCACTGCTCATACTGACACTGTTCACTTCACTACTGACACCATCCACTGCTCTACTGACACCATCCACTGCTCTACTGACACCATCCACATTTTAATACATTTTAAAATATGTTTGTCAATATTTTTTTATAAGAATGTGTTTGTCTGTGTGTGTGTATATACTGTGTGTTTGAGCTTTGGGGTGCACACCCTAATACAATAGGCTGCGCACACCAATGCTCTGCAATGAAAGTCCGTATGAGGACACTTGTGATGAGGGGGCAGTTGTTACTCATTTATTCCAGGATAGAGCACGAAGTGGGAGACAGAAAGGCAGCATTGTAACTGACAGAAAATGGTATGTTAAGGGGTGTAAAAAAAAAAAAAAAAAAATCTGTGATACCTACAACATGTGGTGTACAAGAATATAAGAGGATGCGAAGGAGCAAAACTTCAGTTATGATGGTTTGACATATTAGTGTTGCAATAACATGCATGTTTTACCATGCCATAGTGTAACACATGATTAAGCCAGAACCATGGTGTGGTGTCACTCATTTTCAATGCCACCGTAATAAACAACCTTAAGAACCTGTGTTTTAGTGCACCACAGCGCACAACCATTATTGCATTGCATTATGTATTGTGGTGCTTTGACAGCCGATTTAAAATAAAAGGGCTACCTTACCACCATGCACATTAACAGGCCACAAAACTCACATCAACATACAAATATATGAACTTAGCCTTGGACTTTAAACCTCTGGTATATGCTCATCACCAGTCCATTTATGAGTATCAAATTGCTCACAATAACACTTATGCCATTATTACAGGGAAAACATGTTCCTTTTCCAGTGTATTGGACTGGAGATAACTGTCAATGAAAATGATACTAGATGCTTCAGTTGATGGATATGTTTTCTGTGTTTGGTTACGGCAGCTTTGTTTCTGTAATAGTCTGGATGTTCAGCTTGCTAAACCATCGGTCAGCTTTTGGTGGATGCTAGACAGATAAGGCAGATGTCAATTTCCCCTTGCGGTCTTTTGTCTGCACACCTGATTTGGTTATAATAAGAGGCTCCACTCTCTTTGTATGATTTATTTATTTCATATAATGGAGAAAGCAAATCAAGGTGCTGGAGCTAGCAAAGTTTAGCAGGAAAAAAAATAGCATCAAGATCTTTCTAATATAGAAGATAGAGGCACACTCCTTAAAGCGGAACGTCAGTCATTTTTTCATCTATTAATATTAATATCTATTTCTATCTATTAAATCCTCTGCCCTTGTTGTTTTAACTTTGGATAGTAAAACATTTTTTTTTCTGCCAGTAAATACCTTATACAGCCCACTTCCTGTTTCTTGTCTGGAAAAATGCCTTGGCATTTGACATCATGCACAGCTCTCTCTCTCACTCTTGTGAGAGTTTGCCAGGAAGGGAGGAGGGATGAGTCAGAGGACCAATGAGAGCTGCAGAGCTGAAGGTGTGCCTCTGTGTGTCTGTGTAAATCCAGGAAGTGAACTGGCAGCACCTTCAGCTGCCCACAGTTAAAATGATTGCAGGCAGACTCAGTGGAGGGAGATTTCTGCAGCATATTTGGCAAGCACAGAATCACAGTATAAATAAAATAAAATGCAAAGTGGTTGGAGGGAAGCTTCAGAATGGCAAAGATGTTTTTAGTACAAATTATGTGAGCAGACTGCAGTTCCTCTTGAATTAGCTTGTATTGATACTTTATTACATTAACAGTAAAGTAGCTGCACAAATGCAGTCTCCACCCAAAAAAACACTCTCTCTAGACATGTTTCACCCCAATGGGCTTGCTTACAAGGATAGAGTAGTTAGGGAAATTGTTCTGTTTCAGTATTAAAGACTTTTGAAAAGTGAAGGGCTGACTCAAATTACTAGGCTACACCTGCACCTATGATATCTATTTTGTGTGGACTGACTCTATAATAAATTTGACCCTATAGGTAGGTGAAACCCTCAATATACAAGTTTAATGTCAGATTAAGTGGTGGCTTCTTTCTTAAAAGGAATAAAAAACAGATCACTTGCAGTTTTACTTTGCAATTACTGAATGCTTTATTTTCCTAAGACACCAGCACTCCCCGTTTCAAAGCACATTTGTATTGCTTGGCTGGAATGTATCAGTATGACATTTCCTCATGCAAGGAAAAAAGTGGTTCTCTTGGATAAAAGCACTTGCAGTTCAATTTGTGGCCCTCTAGTGGAAGAAGCGAACACCAGGGAAAGTTGGAAAGATTTTAGAAGTAGACTAATGCTATTTGCGTGTATGCTTTTTTCATAGTAAAATGGTTATTTTTTTCTGTTCATTGTACCATATCTCCATAGCTATTGCCGATATAGTTAATTGATTCATCAAGATCTCCAACACTCTTTGGTACTGTATATGTCTATACAGTAGTTACCCACCAGAGGCTCCATGTTGACACCGTTTTTCTTTCATCTCCTGGTCTTATCATTAGATGTTCTTCCAATGAATAGAGAGTTTATACTAAACAGAATCACATGTTTATTTATTTATTTATTTATTTTTTTGTTACATGGTTTAAAATGGATGTTGCATCTGTCAGACCTCTTTAGCCACTGCCAATTTTTGATAATGCAGCTCTAATCCTGCAAAGACACAAGATTACTTGAAAGGAATACGCTGCTATCGCATAAAATGCTAATAAACATTAGCTCAGCACCGAGGATGTTCTGTTCATTTCAGAAGCTCTTTTGTGTCTTAAGACAGCAATCTCTGATGTGAGTAACTTGGGTTAACCCTTTAGATAGGCATGCATGTGTACTAAAGTATCCATAGACATGAGATTGCAGTCACATAATCTAGACATTTTCAGCAACAACCTTATATACCTGTACAACAACCTTATAGGATACTTGTATATGTTCTAAAATACCATACATATGAGATTTCAGTCACCCAGTCTAAACATTTTCTGCCTCAACATTTTATCTATTGGATATCACCACATATACAGTATGTACTAAAATAACCATAGAAATGAGATTGCAGCCACCCAATCTAAGGTAGGAGGGTGTTCTGTTCATTTCAAAGGCTTTTTTATGTCTCAAGACAGAAATCTCTAATGCAAGCAGTTGGGTTAGATAGGCATACATTTGCTCTAAAATACTCATAGACATAAGCATGCAGGCACACAATCTAGAAATTTTCAGCAACAACCTTATATCGATTAGAGACCAGCATACTAAAATACCCATAGACCAGGGGCATACATACAAGGGTCGCAGGGGTCACAATTGCCTTTCAGCGACGGGAGGAGGAACATAGAGGGGATCGGTTCCTCTACATGCCACCCTTCTTATCCCCCTCCTGCTGTGATCGGGGTCCTGTGTACTCCCCTGGCCCCCCTCATCCATGCTTTCAGGATAGGGAGCAGGGACAGG
Organism: Glandirana rugosa; assembly: GCA_018402905.1. Classification (NCBI taxonomy): domain Eukaryota; kingdom Metazoa; phylum Chordata; class Amphibia; order Anura; family Ranidae; genus Glandirana; species Glandirana rugosa. The sequence goes on along the minus strand of BLSH010197044.1, from coordinate 267,557 downwards.
GCCAGTAAATGTGAAATTTACCGGCCCCTTCCCTGTCTAAATGAATAAAGTCAGTGGTCCATACCAATTACTGACTCTGTTCGTTCATAACTGAGGCATAATAAACTGTGTTTACTATGCTGCTGTTTGTTAATGAATGAAAAGCTCTGTACAGAGCTATACCTGTTCATTCATTCTGTGCAGCTGAGGCTGCAGTCAGGGCCGGCTCTACCACTAGGTGGAGTAGGCGGCCGCCTAGGGCACACTAACGCCCAGGGCGCCAAGCCCCTGTCCATATACTAGCCCAGCCTGTCCATACACTACCCCAGCCTGTCCATATACCTGCGGACCACAACTGGCATGAGGAAGCGAGCTGGTGCCTCCATTATTTGACTCTATGCCGGGTCCAGAGGCACAGGTGAAGGCCTGTGGACCATGGCTAAAGAAATAGGTAGAGAAGCTGCAAAAACCTCCACCTCCACCTCCGCCACCATGGATAGGGCAAAGGGGGTGGAGTCAGGGGCAGAGCCAAAGGGGCAGTAAAATGAGGTTTCGTCTAGGGTGTCAAAAATCCTTGCACCAGCCCTGGCTGCAGTGATAGAGATTTAGGGCTGTGCCCTCAATTTCATTTTTCTTTCTCGAAGGTGAAACATCATTGGTCTGTTTTGACCCCTGATATCTCACCAAAGCCCCCCAACGAGGCTCCTAATTTTTTTAAATAAAAAATAAAATTGTAAAAAATAAATAAATACATAAAATAAAAAATGGTAAAAAAAAACCAAAAAAATAAAATAACACACATATAAAAACTACTGACACCAGTGGCAGAACAACCAGGGTCTCAAGTAGGATCGGGTCCTGGTGTTTCGCTACCATGGACGGTCCTGGACAGGAGTCAGGGGACCCTTTATGGTTTCTTGCACCAGGGCACTGAAGGTTTTACTTACGCCCCCGTCATAGACATAAGATTGCAATCAACCAATCTAGACATTCTCAGCAACATCCTTATATCTAAAGATTACTGCACATATGCGTACTAAAAGGTCAAAAGACAAGAGATTGCAGTCCCCCAGGCAAAACATTTTCATCTATACCTTTATATACTGTATATATATATATATATACACACACACACACACACTTACACACATACTGTATGTATTATATCTGCACATATTTATACTAAAATACGCATAGTTTGCAATTACACAGACTATGCATGTTCAGTAACAATCTTGATATTGTCACTGCTATTTATTTCCTCTCAATAAGCCTGCTCCAATGGTGCCTGCAGTGCACATTCCCCATCCCTTCTGAGACATTTGTTATTAAAATTTCTCCTACAATTTAAGGTGCTTGATAATAGTCAGAACATGCCTGCATGTCCAACTCATATCTCCTGTCTAAAGTCTAATGAACAGTTTAAAGTCAATTGAAGTCACAAATTGATATTCAGTCAGATGGACATTGAACTAGCAACTCGACTTCCATTGGCGTATTCCCTGGTAAAGCAGTTGCACAGTATGGCTAAATAAAACTGCATAGTACAATGAGTGCCAGAGATTCTTCCCAATTTACTCTGCATTTTAACAGACCTTGTCAGACTGCTCAAAGCAACCAAAAGTCTGAGGATGCTTGTGATGAGAAGTATGGCTGTTGCTCATCTATGCCAGCACGAAGCACTGGAAGGTATTTTAAGGCTGTTCGAAATGAAAAACAGTTAGAAATCATAACATGGTTCAACCCTTTGATTGCCAATGAGGTATAAGGATAAAACAAGCCCATAGCAGACATGCAAAAAAGGAGCCATAGCCCCATGGACTCAGAAATATTAAAGGATTAAAAGGCAGTATGCAGACAGAAGACCTAGCCTAGTGCTCCCCACAATGTAGCACACTACTGCATATAGGTATATTCCACCTTCTGTTAAAAAAAAAATAATTACATCCATATTGAAAAAAGAAAGAATATGCATTTAGTCATGTTTGGTAATTAAGCCTGCAAAGCTTGCAATTGCAATTGGTGCAACATGCAGATAATCCTCCAGCTGCAGGCCCATACCAAGCTGGAGAAAATATCAATGGACTACAGATGTGGTGCTCCATTGAGAACTATGTGTCCCTCTGTAAGTCTAAGCTATGCACAGCCACACTGTGAAAAATTAAATAGAAACCTGTGGCAAGAAGTGATTCAGATATGTATGGTGGGAGGGGCGGTGTAATGACTTAATGTTATAGGTTTCAATATCGGTGTAACGTGAAACATTCTATGATATGTAGCCTTTACAAAGTCGCTTGCATTTTTTCGCAGCTAGCTGTAGAAGGTCAGTGCTTTCAAAAGGGTCCTGTAAAAACAGGCACTCCTAACACTTAAAGTGTTAATAAACCCAGGACCCTGCATTCACTATATCTGTTCTCCCACAGAACATGAAAATGCAAATATTTTATTAAATATAAACTGTGAATACCTTTTCTCATCAGCAATATGTAGCAGTTTTGTGGCTTCTATCAGTGTCTGGTTAAAGCTTGCAGGAGGAGTATTCATTCTCCTCTGGCTGTCCTATGAGGCTGCAGGACCCCTGACCCTCTGTCTGGACAGTGCTGATTGGCCCTGTGCGGATCACACGCACCCTCCAAAGAAAAAAAAAAACTTCTCTAGCAATACACTCCAAACTGAGCATGTGCAGAGTGACTCCAAAGGCTCTGTCTTATCAGGAAATAGATTGGGGACAGTGGAAGGAGAGGATGAGAGAAGACAGGATCAAACAGCCTTTTTACACAATGCAGAAGATTAACCACATTAGGTCCTGCAGTAAGTATAACAAGAATGCTTTACTGCATATACACACGGGTTTTACTGTTGTGAGATTAGTAATACTTCAAGTAGCCATTAATAAAGCATTTGGTTCCCAAATTTCCAAACTATAGAAAGCCAAGAAGCAATGAGCATTTTAATCTTCAGATCAGCTCAGTAGCACTGTTTAAATGCCAAGGTTGGAGCAAGATGTTAACCTGTTTAATTAGTGTAATGGATTGCAAAGGTGAGTTTGGTTATCACAATCACCTCATCCTGCTCAAAATCCAATTGGTGGAGTTCATCCTTAAATAATATGAACAAATCCCCTGAACATAAATGGATGTATAAAAATGACTGTACGTAGAAGGAAAATACCTTAGGTATGTGTTTTTCTGGACAGAGGACTAAAGAATGCCAAAGACTATGAAACACTACAGAAAGAATCCCATAGCACAGATAACAGTTTATTGCTACTTCTGTATGAAATGTTTAATAGTCCAAATATACAGGACAGAGCTGTAACCCTCAGTGACCAATACAATTCTAATTTAGAATAGTGAAAGGATGATCTTTTTGTGGGTCACAGTATATACGGAGTATATATTTTATTTCCTTAATATTTTTTATATATATTTTTTTATATATTTAAAAGAGAAGTATGGGATTTAAAAATAACGAATACACTTACCTATGTGGATGAAGTATAGATACGAGCTGCAGCTGTCTCCCACCGATTCTAACCAAGAACTGAGCGATAAAAGACCAATGATTGCTCAGTTCTTGTTTCCAGCCTGAGCACAGAACAGGGACTGTCAGTCATTGGCTCTTTGCTCTGGCCCTTCAGTATACACTGGAGCATCAAACCATGAAAGGGCCAGGAATGGCTGGCTCAGGCTCTCAGCAGCGCACTTGTGAGGCCCAGCCAGCTGCCGGTCAGGCATCTGGGCAGATCCTAACATTATTGTCAGGATACCTGCAAAGCCTGAACTGGCTCAGACGTCCTGCTGTCGGCTGAATCTGGGTCCCAGGAGTGCAGAACTAAGCGCATTCCTGCGACCCACAGGAGAAGTAGGGCCAAAAGAGCTTTGCTCATACTTCTTCTTTAATATATTGCAGCTCACTAATCCTTGGATCTTGTGGCTGCATTCATTTTCTGCTTTTACTTTTTTCCTTTATTTTCACCTGGTAATCCAGCCAGTGACACACTTCCTGTCTTAAGGTGGCTCCTCCATCTAGGAAGAGTGGAGTTGGATCACCATCAGGACGTTTCATCTTGCTCATTTGCAGCTTAGGACTTAACCCTGCCACAGATTCCATCTATTTGTTTGCATCCAACTCCAACCATTTTACACTAGGGGATTTTCTCCTTGAGGTTGGTGTCCAATTTCTGACCTCAGTGTCCCCTAGGGTCCAGCGTGTGATTCACACCACCGATCTTTATGTGGACTATATATAATTTCCACCAGTAGGGATGGGGCAAATACCCCTGGGGAATTGAGAGATTGTTGCATCCTCTTTCCCCTCCCCTCGCAACAGATTTTTGTCCCCATCTTCCAGTACATATTGGTGGTCATTTAGGAAGGAAAAAAACGTTTTGGACGTGGGCTGAGGAGCGTGCGACTGGCTGAGAGTGTATTGCTTTTAATATTGGCATGAAGATATGAAAGACAGATACTATGGATGTTTATGCATAAATCTTGATTGAGGCTTTTTTGTAATGCTTAAACTGTCCAATTTTGGTGATATCTGCTGTAACCTCATGCCTATAGATTTGTTGACATACAGTATCTCACAAAAGTGAGTACACCCCTCACATTTTTGTAAATATTTTATTATATCTTTTCATGTGACAACACTAAAAAAAATAGTCTTTGCTACATTGTAAAGTAGTGAGTGTACAACTTGTATAACAGTGTAAATTTGCTGTCCCCTTAAAATAACTCAACACACAGCCATTAATGTCTAAACCGCTGGCAACAAAAGTGAGTACACAGTGAAAATTGTCCAAATTGGACCCAAAGTGTCAATATTTTGTGTGGCCACCATTATTTCCAGCACTGCCTTAACCCTCTTCGGCATGGAGTTCACCAGAGCTTCAAAGGTTGCCACTAGAGGCCTCTTCCACTCCTCCATGATGACATCACGGAGCTGGTGGATGTTAAAGACCTTGTGCTCCTCCACCTTCCATTTGAGGATGCCCCACAGATGCTTAATAGGGTTTAGGTCTGGAGACATGCTTAACCAGTCCATCACCTTTACCCTCAGCTTCTTTGGCAAGGCAGTGGTCATCTTGGAGTTGTGTTTGGGGTCGTTATCATGTTGGAATACTGCCCTGCGGCCCAGTCTGCTTCAGTATGTCACAGTACTTGTTGGCATTCATGATTTTCTCAATGAACTGTAGCTCCCCGGTGCTGGCAGCACTCATGCATCCCCAGACCATGACACTCCCACCACTATGCTTGACTGTAAACAAGACACACTTGTCTTTGTACTCCTCGCCTGGTTGCTGCCACACACGCTTGACACCATCTGAACAAATAAGTTTATCTTGGTCTCATCAGAACACAGGACATGGTTCCAGTAATGCATGTCCTTAGACTGCTTTGCCCACAGCAAACTGTTTGCAGGCTTTCTTGTGCATCATCTTTAGAAGAGGCTTCCTTCTGGGGCGACAGCAGTGTGCAGCGTATGGTCTGAGCACTGACAGGCTGACCCCCCACCCCTTCAACCTCTGCAACAATGCTGGCAGCACTCATACGTCTATTTCCTAAAGGCAACCTCTGAATATGACGCTGAGCCCGTGCACTCAACTTCTTTGGTTGACCATGGCAAGGTCTATTCTGAGAGGAACCTGTCCTGTTAAACCTCTGTATGGTCTTGGCCACCGTGCTGCAGCTCAGTTTCAGGGTCTTGGCAATATTCTTATAGCCTAGGCCATCTTTATGTAGAGCAACAATTCTTTTTTTCAGATCCTCAGAGAGTTCTTTGCCATGAGGTGCCATGTTGAACTTCCAGTGACCAGTATGAGAGAGTGAGAGCAATAGCGCCAAATTTAACACACCTGCTCCCCATTCACACCTGAGACATTGTAACACTAATGAGTCACATGACACAGTGGAGGGAAAATGGCTAATTGGCCCAATTTGAACATTTTCACTTAGAGCCGGATCATGCTTGAGCAAGTCGCCCCGCTCAAGGCGACCTCAGCGCGGCTTGCAAGGAGACTTCTATCCATAGAAGTCAATGCAAGTCATGCTGAGGTTGCCCCGAAAATAGTGCAGGAACCTTTTTCTAAGTCGGAGCGACCTTAGTCGCTCCTATTAGAACGGTTCCATTGCACTGCATGGGGACGACTTTTCAGGCGACTCAAGCCGCCTGACAAGTCGCCTCAGTGTGAATCGGCTCTAAGGGGTGTGTTGAGTTATTTTGAGGGGACAGCAAATTTACACTGTTATACAAACTGTACACGTACTACTTTACATTGGAGCAAAGTGTCATTTTTTTCAGTGTTGTCACATGGAAAGATAGAATAAAATATTATGAAATATGTGAGGGATGTACTCATTTTTGTGAGATACTGTATGTGTGGTTATTGTTATATATATATATATATATATATAATTTAATAACCATTTTGATACTTTTACTGTATACTTGTGTAAGTGCCTTAAAAGTCCCACCACTAGGGTATTTCTTTGATTTATTTCTCTATCTAGGAAGGACCAACAGAGACAGCCTTGGACAGCAGCATTGTCTGGAGGAGGTAGTGTTAAATGGACTAGTAGATTTAAATAGATGTTACATAAGTGATTAACAAATTAAAACTGACCTCCTGCTAATGTCTTTTCTTGTTCAAACTTTTTATTGAAAAAGAAAGCAGTTTAACAAGAATAAAGACCAATATAACCAGATATAGTGCAGTCTAATATTAGGGTACAACAACATATAGGTCCCTAAGGTATTTTTCAAACTTGTTCTTTTCTGTAATCGTCCTCCAGTCAAAATTAAACAATTAGTGAATACATTGTAGATAAATTTAGATGATCAGGTAAATTGTGATGGAGGAG
>BLSH010197044.1:243347-253627 GCA_018402905.1 Glandirana rugosa | reverse complement strand
TTTTTTTTTGGATTTGTATTCTAGCAAAAAGTAAGAAATTTGGTTTTTTTTGCAAAATTGTCGCTCTTCTTTTGTTTATAGCGGCGATCAGAAATGACGCAGAGGTGATCAAATACCACCAAAAGAAAGCTCTGTTTGTGGGAAAAAAAGGACGCAAATTTTGTTTGGGTACAACGTCGCACGACCGCGCAGTTTTCAGTTAAAGCGACGCAGCGCCGAATCGCAAAAAGGGCTCCGGTCCTAAAGCTGGAAATCCTTCCGGGGCTGAAGTGGTTAAATATTCATGCTGTCCATTTACCTTGCTCGATACCTATGTTTCATAACTTTCTAGAAGTCAGGGAAGAGCAATCAAACCTGCAGCCTGTGAGACCCAGAACAGCCAAAATAAATCAAGAGCTGCTCCAATAATTACAGAGGGGCCAAAAAGAACTGACTTTACCTAACATCTGAGTAACTTATCTAGGAGGGTGCTACAATTAATACATCACTAAATGTATTTCGAAAAAACAAGCAGTGCAGCTACCCGATTGTGATCTGGTAACAGCTTCGTGCAGTCCCTTTATGGCAAAGTTGGAGTGTGAGAGCAAGAAAAAAATGTGCTAAGAAGAATCATTCTGATTGGATGAAAAAGCAAAGTGACAGAGAGGTGAGCAGATTACCGTGCTGTGTCTCCTTTCACTGTCCAGTCACAGGCTGGCGTAAGTCCAGGATGAATGATGCTGGCCATCATACTGAGGACATCTATTGGCATAAAAAAGTACTGTGGAATAAATCTCTGAATTAAAGCTGACTATCACAGCAAAAGCTGTTTTTGTTCTGCCTTTTAATGGGTTATTCATTTTTATGTTGTTATTTTTCGTTGGAATTCTCTTTTACCACTTCAGCCCTGGAAGGATTTGCCCCCTTAATGACCAGAGCACTTATTGCGATACGGCACTGCGTCACTTTAACTGACAATTTTGCGGTTGTGCAATGCTGTACTCAAACAAAATTGACATCCTTTTTTTTTCCTACAATAGAGCTTTCTTTTGGTGGTATTTGATCCCCTTTGCGGTTTTTATTTTTTGCGCTATAAACAAACAAAAAGCGTCAATTTTGAAAAAAAAAAACATTTCTTTTTTTACTTTTTTGCTATAATACATATCCAAAAAAAAAAAACATATATATAAAAAAAATTTCTTCCTCAGTTTAGGCCGATATTTTTTTTTCTACATATTTTTAGTAAAAAATGAGTAATGGTGGCGATCTGCAATTTTTATCTGGACTGCAACATTGCCATGGACAGATCAGACACTTTTTTTGGGACCAATGACATTTATACAGTGATCAGAGCTAAGAACAGCCACTGATTGCTGTATAAATGTCACTGGCAGGGAAGGGGTTAAACTTTAGGGGGCGATCAAGTGGTTAAATGTGTTCCCTCAACGTGTTCTAACTGTGTGGGGGCTGAGCTGGCAGGGACATGACAGATCTCACTGTTCCCGATCACTGGGAACAGTAGACCAGTGTCATGTCCCCTGACAGAACGGGGATCTGCCGTGTTTACATTGGTAGATCCCCGTTCCGCCGCTGTAGAAGGCGATTGCAGGTTGCTGGCGGACATTGAGTCCGTCTGACCTGCAGGCACGCTCACGGAGTGTGCAGTGGGCGCACGCTAACGGCCGTCCGCTCCTGTCCGCAACTGCACCTGCGCGAGCCGACGTACCATGATGGCGGTTTGCGCAGGTGAGCCGACCTGCCGCCGTAAAACTACGGCATCTGCACGGCAAGCGGTTAAAGTGGAACTTCACCTAAAATCTGAAGTTCCACCAAATCCACTTCCTTTTCCCCCTCTGCCTGTTTTTAAAAATCCTTTTTTTTCAGAGCAGGTACCTATTTGTGACAAGTACTGTATCTGCTCCCACTTCCTCTCTGATCACCTAGGCCCCCCATCACTGCCTGCAATGGGACACATCACAGGTCCCAGGAGGTTGCAGGACCACTCAGAAAGTGCAGTGCATCTCATGTACAGTGGGGAACCGGCTGTGAAACACCAGGAAGTCCCAGTTATCTTTCCACATCCAAGATGGTGGTACTGAGGAACCAAAGACTGGTGAAGAACCGTCCTGAGTGGAGACAGCACTGGATCCCTGCGCTGATAAGTGTCCTTTTTGTTAAAAGTCATCAGCTACAGAATATGTAATATTTTCAAAAAGGACCAAAAAGGACCAAAGCTCCTCTTTAACCACTTGCCGACCAGCCACTGTATATATACGGCGGAAGGTCAGCTCTCCTGCATGAAACACCATACCCATATGGCGGTCTGTGCATGTGACACAGAATGGGGATCTGCCCAAAACAAGGCAGATCCCTGTTCTGACAGGGGAGAACTCAGAGATCTGCTGTTTCTAGTGTTTCGGAACAGCGATCTCTTAGTTGTCCCAGACAACCCAGGCCCGACACAGTTAGAATACACCCAGGGAACACAGCTACCCCTCGATTGCCTTCTAATGTTAACTCCTTCCCTGCCAGTGTCATTTATACATTGATCACTGCATTTTTATAGCACTGATCAATGTAATAATGTCACTTGTTCCCAAAAAGTGTCACTTGGGGTCAGATTTGTTCACCGCAATGTTGCAGTCCCGCTAAAAGTCGCAGATCAACGCCATTACCAGTAAAAACATAAAAAAAAATAAAAGCCCATAAATCTATCCCCTATTTTGTAGACGCTATAACTTTTGTGCAAACCAATCAATATACGCTTATTGTGATTTTTTTTACCAACAATATGTAGAGGAATATATATTGGTCTAAACTGATGAATAAATTTGTTTTTTTATATATTTTTTTGGATATCATTTTTTGCGATACGGCACTGCGGCACTTTAACTGACAATTGTGCGGTCGTGCGACATTGTATCCAAACAAAATTTATGTCCTTTTTTCCCACAATTAGAGCTTTCTTTTGGTGGTATTTAATCACCTCTGTGGTTTTTATTTTTTGCGCTATAAGCAAAAAAAAGAGCGACAATTTTGAAAAAAAAAACAATATTATTTACTTTTTGCTATAATAAATATCCCACCCCCCCCAAAAAAAACTAAATTTCTTCCTCAGTTCAGGCCAATATATATTCTTCTACATATTTTTGGTAAAAAAAAAAAAATGCAGTAAGCATATATTGATTGGTTTGTGCAAAAGTTATTGTGTCTACAAAATAGGGGATAGATTTATGGCATTTTTATTTAATTTTTTTTCTTACGGCAATCTGTGATTTTTAGTGGGATTGCGACATTGCAGCAGACAGATCGGACACTTTTGACACTTTTTTGGGACCAGTGACATTTATACAGCGATTGTTGCTATAAAATGCACTGATTACCGTATAAATGACACTGGCAGGGACGGGTTTAACACTAGGGGTGATCAAGGGGTTAAATGGGTTCCCTGTTTGTGTGTTCTAACTGTATGGGGGATGGACTGCCTGGGGAAACACACAGATACATGTTCCTGCATAGCAGAAAGACAGGATCTGTGTGATCTCCCCTGTCAGAATGGAGATCTGCATTGTTTACACAGGCAGATCCCTGTTTTGTCACTGCTGGGAACAATCGTGGTTGGCTGGCGGACGTCGAGTCTGCCCCACTCGTTGAATAGCTCCCCCGCTGGACAGTGGGCGTACGCGCCCACAATACCCATTCCCGTGACCAACATACAGCTACGGCGTTTTTTCGAAAACGAGCCGACCTGCCGCCGTAAAATAACGGCGGCTGGTCAGCAAGTAGTTCATGGAGGGTTCAACTCCCTCTTATTCTAAGATACAGGGTGGAGGGGCATGAAACATCCTGTGACTGGCAGAAATCTGCCCACACCGTGTTATTGCCAAAAAATAATAAGGATTTAAATTCAAATATATATTTGTATGACAATTGAAACTATTTATTATTATTTATTTTTACTCTGTATTCCAAAGGATGGTTTTTTTTTTTATTTTGAACATGTGACCAGCAGCAGAGGACCAGAGGACTCCTCCTGCTTATGTTTCCCTGCAGACAGGCTGGAAAAGAGCTGGGTCATGGGACAGCTGTATATCGATTAGGAAAAAGGTTTTTGTATTATTAAAACAATTACAGTGCCATTTTCCACATACAGAAAGAGAAGGGACAATGTAAATTAAACAGTGTAGGATTGATTTACTAAAGCTGGAGAGTGCAAAATCTGGTGCAGCTGTGCATAGAAACCAATCAACTTCCAGGTTTATTGTCAAAACTTTATTGAACAAGCTGAAGGGATGCCCCGTACATGCGTTCCGAAAATCAGACAACGGATCGTCTATTTTTTTTCTACATGCTAATCTCAGATCGAATCAGAAGAGTGTACTAAAGTCACGAAATTCTCGTATGACAGAATAAAAAATCTGAAGTGATGTCATGTGTTGTAGTGTATTTGTATTGTATTTTCGGACGAAAACTGTACCGATTAAACGAAAATTGTTCAAACTGGTATCATACAAGAAAAATTTTCGTGTTTGTCCAATCTAATAATAATCGGATGAACTGTCATGATCGGCTCTCGAAAGCTCTGTACTAACAATCCGATTATCATACGATCACTTTGAAAGCTGGATTTTTTATCCGATTTTCGGATCGTGTGTACGGGCCATTAGATGCTGATTGGCTACCATGCACGGCTGAAACAGATTTTGCACTCTCCATAGTAAATCAACCCCTGTGTGTTTTATATGACTTTAACCACTTCCCTACCACCGTATGCCGACGAATGACGGCCGGGAAGTGGTTCAGTTATCCTGATTGGGCGTCATATGACTTCCAGCAGGATAACAAGCCAGGGCGCGCAGTGCGGTGATTGGTAGTGTGGTGTGTCAGTCTGCATCTCTTCTGTCAGAAGCTCTTTACCACGTGATCAGTTGTGATGATCACATCCGATTGCAGTGTAAATAGGAAGAGCCTTGTATTGGCTTTTCCTCTACTCGCATTTGCAGACGCAAGTAGATGAGAGCCAATTGGTTGTTCTCCTGACAGGGGGGTCTGCACTGATTGTTTATCAGTGCAGCACCCCCAAGGATCGCCACCTAGGACCACCAGGGAGCCCACCCAGGACAGCCAGGGAGCCCAACCAGGGACCACCAGGGAAGCCAACCCAGGACCACCAGGGGTGCCTACCCAGACCAACCAGGGAAGCCCACCCAGGACCACCAGGTATGGCAAAACACTGCCAATAGGGATGGCACTCAGTGTCCATCTGTGATGCCTGCCAGTGCCTCCCTAGCAGTGCTGCCTAACAGTGCCATCTATCAGAGCCGCCCATCACTGCCCACCAGTGCCACCTATCAGTGCCCATCAGTGCCACCTATGAGTGCCCATCACTGTTGCATATCAGTGCCACCTCTCAGTGCCTGTCAGAGCTGCATATAAGTGCCTCATCATCAGTAACAATCAGTACTGCCTCATTAGTGCCTAGGGATGCCACCTCATCCCTTTAAACCCGAACACATATGAATTGCACAGGTCCTGAGGCTAATTTAATGCAGGCAAGGCACTAAGTGAGTTTAATTCACACCTTAATTAGCTACAGAACCTGTGTAATTACTATGTGTTCCGTTTTAAAGGGATGAGGTGGCAACCCTATCAGTGCCCATCAGTGTAGCCTCATCAGTGAAGGAGAAAACTTACATATTTACAAGAAAATCTTTTTTTTTTTCAAAATTTTCGGTCTTTTTTTATTTGCAGCGCAAAAAATAAAAACCCCAGAGGTGATCAAATACCACTAAAAGAAAGCCCATTTTTTGGGAACAAAAATATAAAAATTTTGTTTGGGTACCGCACAATTGTCATTCAAAGAGTGACAGTGCTGAAAGTGGGAAGGGGGGTAAGTGCCCGGTATTGAAGGGGTTTAAATTATAATGTGGCTTGTGTGGCAATCGTATATGCTGTTTTAATGTGTATTTGCTATATTTTTTGATGAAAGTGGAGTTACCCTTGAATTGGAATCAGCATAAACAGTGTTCTTAATAAAGCAGCTTAGCATTTTACTTTTAGTGGCGTTTTCCTCTGTGCCTTGCTTTTTCCCTCTTATGGGCATGTTTCTATCATTGCATATTTGATTCCATAGAAATGAAAGTATGTCAACAGCAGTCAGGCGCCGGCTTGTGTTACGTCTTTTCCTTAGTCATATCTTTCAGTGTCGGTCTCCATCCATGTATTGTCGCCGCCTCTCCTCTTAGCGTGCTGTGTGAGCTAAAAATCTCACCTTGTGTTGTGCTGTAATGGAAATGACGCCACACATCCAAGGGCTGCCTTACTAGGTCTTCTCACTATCTCCTATAACACACGCTGCCTCCCTCTTTAAACATGCACATCCGTTATTCCCTAATCTGCTCGGTGCTGGATGCGTTCATCACCTGCAACTGCTAATGATTCAAATCAATGGACAGCTTTGATCTAACACCGTCTTACATAATTAAGGCAGTCACTTGCTAAGAGTAGCCTTTTTGCAAGTTAACAGGGAATTAGTGCAAAGTATAAAACCAAACATGTAGATATCTCTCATTGGTTACATATACATGAATACATTTATATATTGTAACTGTTACATAATAAATGTATCAATGAATGAGAAATACATTTGCTTATCAAACTGTAATATCAATAGTAAATGATTATACTGTCATGCATACGTATCATTAAAAATGATTACTGTTTTTTGACTCACTGATTTTTATCAACACACGCATACATTAGAAATGTGCATTGCATCAACATTTAAACATCACTAACAGTAATTAGGTACTGAATAGGTAACCAGAGAATAATAACCAGCTAGGAAGCACTGAGAGTGTGTAGAGTTTGTTGGAGACACGATCAAGTTATATTTCTAGCATTCAAATATAGAAAAGTAAAATAAAAAGCACTTGTCGTCCAAAAGGGCATACATGGGAAGACAATGGGGGAGATTACTGCACCAAATTTTGCACACTCAAATTTTAACCACTTCCTTACTGGGCACTTAAACCCCCCTCCTGCCCAGACCAATTTTAGGCTTTCAGCGCTGTCGCATTTTGAATGACAATTGCGCGGTCGTGCGACGTTGTACCCAAACAAAATTTTTATCATTTTTTCCCCACAAATAGAGCTTTCTTTTGGTGGTATTTGATCACCTCTGCGGTTTTTATTTTTTTGCGCTATAAACAAACATTTTGAAAATAGAACAATATTTTTTACTTTTTTGCTATAATAAATATCAAAAAAAAAATATAAAAAAGAAAATTATTCATCAGTTTTGGCCGATATATATTCTTCTACATATTTTTGTTAAAAAAAATCGCAATCGGCGTATTTTGATTGGTTTGCGCAAAAGCAATTGCATCTACAAACTATGGGAATAGATTTATGGCGTTTTTACTATTTTTTTTTTTTTACCAGTAATGGTGGCGATCTGCGATTTTTAGCGGTACTGCGATATTGCAGCGGACATGTCGGACGTTTTTGACACATTTTTGGCACCAATGACATTTATACAGCGATCAGAAATTTAAATGTCCACTGATTACTGTATAAATGTCATTGGCAGTGAAGGGGTTAACCTGCAGGGGGCAGTGAAGGGGTTAACAGTGTTCCCTGGGCATGTTCTAACTGTGGGGGGGGGGGGGGCTGGTCGGGACATAACAGATCTAACTGATCCCAGTGACAGGGATCAGTAGATCTGTCTTGTCCTATTCACAGAACGGAGAACGGTGTTTACATCGGCAGTTCCCCGTTCTGAAGCTGCTACATGCAGCGTGTGGTGGCCACGAGAGATGTATCCCCCCAGAATTTCAGAGCCACGATGTAGCCGTCTTTCGGCTATAGCGCGGTCCTGTACTGGTTAACCTACCTGGCGGTATGATTATTTCAGATTTTTGGTGCTGAAAGCAGTACGATTATTTTGCATGGAAATTTGGCGTTTTATATTGTAGGCCTGTAATTCTTAGGAATAACTCACTTAAATCTGTCCAAACAAGAGTCTAGTAGACATCCCGGGGATGAAAAAGTTTGAAACATGAAATCATAAATTATAATATAATAAATAACTATAAGTAATTATCAGAAATAATAACATAATAGTAATAAAATGTATTCAATAATGTAATCAAACCAAAAACACTAAAATTTGCTCAGTTGCAGAACTGTCACTGTCGCCACTTTCAGTTTCTGATGATAAATGTCCCCAAAAATCAGTATCACTCAATTCTGTAAATGATTCTTATTTACTATCACTGTTTTCTAGCTGATAAAAAAAACACTTTTGACATAAAGGGACACTTTTTGGTTGCTATGGACATTCTCATGTTTCCAGGCAGAAAGAATGACATAAATAATATAAAAGTGCATGCAGGGCACTGGACAAACCAGTAGGGACAAAGGGGATGTGAAATGTTTTCATACAGTAATGTAATCTATAAGATTACAGTGTACTGTATGTGTACTGTGTGTTTCACTATTTGAATTTCCCGCCGGTCTCCTTCCCCGTGCAAGGGAACGAAGCCCGGCACACAGAGGCATTGGGCGGAGGGACAGACACGCTGACACCGCGGGAGGACATTGCTGGATCCAGGGGACAAGGTGAGTAACCCAGCCTGGATCCAGCAATGCAATTCTGAGTGTGGCTTGGGGTTACCGCTAATGGTACTGAAATTCCACCCCGAGCCACACTCGGGATTACCGCCAGGGAGGTTAAAGGGCAGCTCCATTTTCACGGGGAAAAAAATAGCAAATAAAGATAAATAATATAGAGTATACAATTGCGATACAAGCCATATTGTAATTGAATGTTATTAAAAAATTACCTTTCCTTTTCAATCTGCAGCTAGGGTTGCCACCTCATCCCTTTAAACCCTAACACATATGAATTACACAGGTCATGTGGCTAATTAAATGCAGATAAGGCACCAAGAGAGTTTAATTACCACTTTAATCAGCCACAGAACCTGTGGAATTCATATGTGTTCGGGTTTAAAGGGATGAGGTGGCAACCCTATCTGCAGCCACTGTAATTTTCTGAGAATGCATTGCAATATGGCTACCTGAAGGTGTTCTGTACTCAGAGTGTGTACTGACCACTCTCCAGAAACATAATTTCCTGCTTGTATGATTGGCTCACCAAATTTCCCAAGAGGTTGCATATAAGATACAAGGCAGATTTCAGGCATCCCCTGCAACAAAAATTTCATTTTTGGAGAGATACTTTTAATAGGAACACATCTAAAGGGGCACAGGCCCAGAAGATTTCCTCATTAGTGCCCAGCAGCTGCACACCTGACAGCTACTTATGAAACCACTCCCATTAGACCCACTCAGTATCGAGACACAGAGAAGCACAGAGGGACTTCTTCAGAATAACAAAAGGTAGGAATGTGCAACAAAGTTTGTTATAATCCTTGCAATGTACATAGATCAACCTGAGGGGAATGTTTTTTTCTCAACAAAAGTGGAGTTACGCTTTAATCGTTTCCTATAAAATGAGTTATGTGCCCCCTCCACATATCCTTCGTATAGCAATATTACCAATGGTCTACATTCAGGGCCAGTGCTACCACTAGGCAAAATAGGCAGCCGCCTGGGGACATACTGCTGCCTAAGGGCGCCCGGCCACTGGTTTCCCTCCACGCCTGATTGCTCTGCAGGCTGCAGCATGTAACTAACTGAGTCTCAGGCAACTGCTCCGTCCGACCGGTAGTGTAATAAGAAGCGCAGCACTCGAGTCAGCGCTAGAGGAAGCAGAGCCGATGCTTCCTGTATAGCGCCGTCTCATTTCACATAGGCAGAGGGAAGGGGGTGGAGTTAGGGGTGGAGCCAATGTGGGCGGCAAAATGAGGTTTCGCCTAGGGTGTCAAAAATCCTGTCTACATTGTCCAGCAGCAGCACAGAAAATATTTGTGTTTTGTTATTATAATATCAGTAGAAATTCTATATTAACCACTTCAGCCTCAGTATGAGTGTCTCCACTAGTTTGTGGTGGTTTTCTTTCGAGATAAATACCCTTTTTTTCCCGTAGTTAAAACAAACCCATGTTGCTGTGTACTAGCGCGTTAACAGTCAATTTCGCTGCGTCACGACATAGCGTTTTTCAGACCAGTCCTTCACCCATCTAGTATGACTCCGACTTCACCAATTATATCTTAAAGATGACTATAATATTATTGTTTTGTGTTTATAAAAGACACGACGACGACCTGTTACATCTGTCCTAAAAACTGTGGGATCCGCTTTGGAGTAAAACGGCGGGTGTAACCGAGGTGGGG
>BLSH010197044.1:200563-210613 GCA_018402905.1 Glandirana rugosa | reverse complement strand
ACCATATACCCCCCTGGTGATGTTATATACTCCTCTGGTGATGCTATATACTCTTCTGGTGATGCTGTATATACGCCTCTAGTGATGCTATATACTCCTCTGGTGATGCTGTATATACTCATCTGGTGATGCTATATATTCATCTGGTAATACTATATACCCCTCTGGTGATATTATATGCTCCTCTGGTGATGCTATATACTCCTCTGGTGATGCTGTATATACTCCTCTGGTGATGCTGTATATACTCCTCTGGTGATGCTATATACTCGTCTGGTGATGCTATATACTCCTCTGGTGATGCTGTATATACCCCTCTGGTGATACTATATACCCCTCTGGTGATGCCGTATATACCCCTATCTGATGATACTGAATATACTCCTATCTGGCAATGCTGTATGTATTCCTCCGGTGATGCTGTATATACTCCTCTGGTGAAACTATATACTCCACTGGTGAAGCTAGATACTCCTCTTGTGATGCTGTATATACTCCTCTGGTGATGCTATATACCCCTCTGGTGATGCTATATACCCCTCTGGTGATGCTGTATATACCCCTATCTGATGATGCTGTATATACTCCTATCTGGTGATTCTGTATATACTCCTCTGGTGAAGCTATATACTCCTCTGGTGAAGCTAGATACTCCTCTGGTGATGCTGTATATACTCATCTGGTGATGCTATATACTCCTCTGGTGATGCTGTATATACTCCTCTGGTGATGCTATATACTCGTATGGTGATACTATATACCCCTCTGGTGATATTATATACCGCTCTGTTGATACTATATACCCCTCTGGTGATGCTATATACCCCTCTGGTGATGCTGTATATATCCCTATCTGATGATGCTGTATGCTCCTATCTGGCAATGCTGTATACCCTATCTAGTGATGCTGGGCTGTATACTCCTGACACAATGGGTGGAATCTATAAGGAGTGGGGCTTATGAGCAGTGTGAGGGGTCAAAGGAAGGACGGGGTGTTTCAATGGAATGGAAGCCTGTGCAGAGCCCCAGTAAGTGAAGAACACTGGCATTGCATTAGAAGCCAGGTAGGTCAGTGTAATGGTCAGGTAGGTTAGTGTAGGGGTCAGGTAGGTCAGTATAATGGTCAGGTAGGTTAGTGTAGGGGTCAGGTAGGTCAGTGTAATGGTCAGGTAAGTTAGTGTAGGGGGCAGGTAGGAGGTTAGTGTAATGGTCAAGTAGGTTAGTGTAGGGGGCAGGTAGGTCAGTGTAATGGTCAGGTAGGTTAGTGTAGGGGGCAGGTAGGAGGTCAGTCTAATGGTCAGGTAGGTTAGTGTAGGGGGCAGGTAGGAGGTTAGTGTAATGGTCAGGTAGGTTAGTGTAGGGGGCAGGTAGGTCAGTGTAATGGTCAGGTAGGTTAGTGTAGGGGGCAGGTAGGAGGTCAGTGTAATGGTCAGGTAGGTTAGTGTAGGGGGCAGGTAGGAGGTCAGTGTAATGGTCAGGTAGGTTAGTGTAGGGGGCAGGTATAAGGTCAGTGTAATGGCCAGGTAGGTCACATGGGTTTCATGGGCAGGGCAAAGGGTGTGGAGTCAGGGGTGGAGCCAAGGGGGCAGCAAAATGTGGTTTTAGCCTAGGGTGTCAAACATCTTTGCAGCAGCCCTGAGTAGCAGTTGTAGTAGTTGTATATCAGTGATAGTCTGTAATTGATAGTAGTTGTATATTAGTAGTGATAGTGTGTGTTCTTCTTGGTAGTTGTAGTAATAATAGTTGTATATGGTGTATATTGTTCTTCTTGGTAGTAGTAGTAATAATAGTTGTATATGGTGTATATTGTTCTTCTTGGTAGTAGTAGTAATAATAGTTGTATATGGTGTATATTGTTCTTCTTGGGAGTAGCAGTAATAATAGTTGTATATGGTGTATATTGTTCTTCTTGGGAGTAGCAGTAATAATAGTTGTATATGGTGTATATTGTTCTTCTTGGTAGTAGTTGGGTATGATAGTGATAGGATAGAATGTAGGATGGGTTGGATGAATGGTGGAAGTCACACCCAGCCAGTGTGTGGGTTGGGTAGGGATGTGTGTGTGGCTGCCAGTGCTTGTAGCGGAGAGGGTTGATAGATGTAGCCGAGCATTCCGTGTTATGTATAGTGTGAAGGCGGAGGAGGGGTGTTGGTTAGGTAGCGGATTAATTAGGACGGTGCCCCCCCTGTGCCCAGAAGCCGAGTAGGAATTGTAAGTGTAGACTTTTCCTGCACACCGGAGTGTTTCTGTCGCCATCTAATTGTGCATGATGGACCTATTAGCGTGCAATCAGAGCAGTTCCCTGGCTGGATCTCCAGGGGTTAATTAAATGAATGCGGTATGCCCAAATGTAGACAGGAGGACCACCTGATCCCTTCCCCATAACACCACCCCTATAGGGAAACTAGTGCTCCATGCATCGGCCGTGTCCTTTACCTGTGGAGTTTATTAGGGGACTAGACCGGGATGATCCCTCATCCTCCTCCTCCTCCTCATCCCCCTGATGATGATGAGTGAGCTGGCCTTGCAGCGGATGTGATGAGGAGCTGGGATGCTTAGTAGAAGTGCTGGGATTGCTGTGTGTTCCCATGAAAGGCTTGCTGTATAGAGAAGGTTAAATGAACAGCACGGGGAGGAATGTGTGTGTCTTCCTATGACAGCAGCCAGCAGCCACTCCAGCCCTGCTCTGCACCGTACACCATGAGCGCTCCGACCAGGAGGGGATCAATGATTGGTAAGGGATTTTATACTCTCTTTCTATTCTATGCCAGTGCCAGCCATGCCACCGGGAGATCAGCTGCTGTCATTCGGAGGCATTGGATCGGTGGGGCTCTATAGCGATGGGCTGGAGGAGGAGAAGGGAACCCAATATTCCTCCAATATCCCTCCAGCACCAAGGAGTAGGATGCTTTTTTTTAGGGATGGGGGGTCTGGGCTGCTACTTTCTCATTGGAATTGCTTGCCGCTAATTGTATTTTTCGGTACTGCCAGGATTTCTTCTTTTTTTGTTTGTGGATCACTGACTTGCAGGAGAATCCATTGAATGGGATCTTATCTACTAGGCATGCTTTGTATCCAGGTGGATTTGTTTGAAAGGATGCATAGAAAGAAATGGGGTTTAGAGGAGCACTGGAAATGTGTCATTATAGCAATGATGGGAGGTGTTTTTCTTCTTTTTTTTTGGGGTGGGGGTCATTCGAAGTTGATAATTCATTTAATGGAAGGTACACACAGGGATAATGTGCAGTAAAGTACATGGAAAGCCATTGCAAAGCACAAACTGCTATGTAGTGCTGCTTACAGATACATGGGAACCTTAATATCATTTGTTTAGTAACAAAGAGCTTTGCTGTTGCATTAAAGTATACATAATCCATAATACTATTTATTTAATATCAAAGACATATATAACTCACAAATAACAGATAGGTATAATACTACATACAAGTACATGTGAATCCTGTTAACATTTATGGAATAAAGAAGCACAAAAAGCTGTAATACTGCATACAAATGCATGAGAAACCCTAATAACATATGGAATAAAGAAGCACACTAAGCTGTAATACTGCATACAGGTACATGTGAACCCTAATAATAAAGAAGCACACAAAGCTGTAATACTGCATACAAGTACATGTGAACCCTAATAATAAAGAAGCAGCAGCTGTAATACTGCATACAAGTACATGTGAACCCTAATAATAAAGAAGCAGCTGTAATACTGCATACAAGTACATGTGAACCCTAATAATAAAGAAGCAGCTGTAATACTGCATACAAGTACATGTGAACCCTAATAATAAAAAAGCAGCTGTAATACTGCATACAAGTACATGTGAACCCTAATAATAAAAAAGCAGCTGTAATACTGCATACAAGTACAGGTGAACCCTAATAATATAGAAGCAGCTGTTATACTGCATACAAGTACAGGTGAACCTTATTAACATTTATAGAATAAAGAAGCACACAAAGCTGTAATACTGCATACAAGTACATGTAAAACCCTCACTAGATAACAAAGGACAAGCAGTTAGAACATTGCATAAAGGTACATGCAGCCCTAATAACACTTATTTAACATTTATCAATGCACAACATAATGTTGCATTAAAGTAACACCAATCCCTGGTTTAAAAAAAACAAACTATTTATTCAAGAATTTATTGCTAACTCACAAGCTCTCAGCCTCCTCCAAATTATTTTTTTTTTTCTTTTTGCCGCTGTGATCCAACTTCCTGTTAGTTGATGGAGCACTGTAACTCAATGTTAATGATGGAGCACCATTCCTCCCACTGACACCAATGATGGGGCACTATTCCTCACACTGACACCAATGAAGGGACACTACTCCTCCCACTGACCCCAATGATGGATCACTATTCCTCCTACTGACACCAAGGATCGGGCACTATTCCTCTTACTGACACCAATGACTGAGCACCATTCCTCCCACTGACATCAATGATGGGGCACTATTCCTCCCACTGACACCAAGGTTGGGGCATTATTCCCCCAATTGACATCAAAGATGGGGCACTATTCCTACCACTGACACCAAGGATGGGGCACTATTCCTCCTACTGACTGCAAGGATGGGGCATTATTCCACCCACTGACACCAAGGATGGGGCACTATTCCTCCCACTGACACAAAGGATGGGACATTATTCCTCCCACTGACACCAATGATGGGACACTATTCCTCCCACTGACACCAATGATGGGGCACTATTCCTCCCACTGAAACCAAGTATGGGACACTATTCCTTCCACTGACACAATGACGGGACACTATTCCTTGCACTGGCACCATTGATGGAGCATTGCTATCCAACACCAGGGTATTTTCTCCTCCTACTGGCCACAGCCCGGCCCCTCTGAACTCTGGAGGATAATAAACTGATCCTTTGCTTAGAAAGTTTGGAGACCCCTGTTCTAGATGGTCGCACTGGAAGTTGGAATGTTGCCATCCTCTATTGTTGCCTAGATGGACTATGGACTATTGGTATTTGTAGTGTGCATAGAGCAGTGAGGAGGGAAAAGGAGATGTTTGAGAGCTCAATGAGGATGTTCCAAGGAGGCAGAAAAACACAATGGGAAACAATTTCATGAAAGAGATTACTGGGTCATTGAGTAGTGGATGTGTATTTTTTAAGAAGAAGGACATGTAAACCTTAACTGGATGACATCCCTCTAATAACAAAGCACAAGTCTCTATTATGTGCATTAAAGCCCTGCAGCACATTTGTCAGTGTTTTTTTCCCCCTATAAACCAGTATTTTCACCTTTTTGGCACCTTAGTGCTGCTGATGTCTTCCAGCCTCTACTAGTCACATCCTGTCTACATGCACATGTTTTCGTGTCAACTGCATATCATTTCTCAAGACCAGCTGCCTGATGGCTTCAGTGGTGGGCAATGTTTGCCAGCACGGCTGCTTGTAGTCTCCACCACAGGAGCACGTGACAGGGTGACAACGCAAGAGCATAATTGGGAACAGTTATCACAATGACATAAAGTGCCTGGACAAGGATCTTCAAGGCAGGATATTGCTTTAATGAAAGCTGCGGATTTATTAGGAATAAAAACGACTTTTAAAATGACAATACCCATGCTCAAGCTTATATGTGATTCACAGGATTGGGTTTAGATGTACTATATACTAGTGAAAGCAGTCTGATTTTAGCTTTCATTGGGTCAGCGTTGTCAATATAATGCAACATAATTTGTGATTGGTCAGTATGGATGACTGCGCTATTGCTTTGCATTAATATTTGCTAAAGAAAAGGCTGAGATTCTGTTTAGCTGTCCATCAACTGTATTGTGAATATTTGATTTTTTTTGATTGGAGAAAAAAAAAAGATAGGTTGTATATTACCATTTTCTTTTTCAGTACAACATGACAAGCTATTAATGCACAATCAGTGAAAGAGAAGTGCTATCATTGCAAAGCATGACCTTATTGAACTATAGCTCTCATTAAATATGCCATAGCAATTCTTTGTACCCTTTGGGTCTCATTTCCGTGACACTCATAACTGATATCTCAACGATTGTGTGAAATTACACTTTATTACTATAGTACTTACAAATACATCCGATGCAGCCTCCAGCTAAGCCTAGCAGTTTGCTGACCCAAACATGTTGATGAACACTGATGTATGTGTCTTTGTTTTATAAAGGATTATTGTGCTAG
This sequence comes from Glandirana rugosa, assembly GCA_018402905.1. Lineage (NCBI taxonomy): Eukaryota > Metazoa > Chordata > Amphibia > Anura > Ranidae > Glandirana > Glandirana rugosa. The sequence goes on along the minus strand of BLSH010197044.1, from coordinate 204,413 downwards.
CTACTATGTATGTGTGCTGTTCTGTGGTTACTTCACAGGGTGCTACCTAATGGATTGCTAATAGCTAATATAGCTAAACATTTGCGTCACAAATACACTGTGCTGCTTCCGCTGTAATGCACATGCATTTTACCCATTAATGTTTAGGTTCTACAGAATGAAGCAAGTGAACAAGATGTTTTCTGGTATGTGATATTGTGTATATATATATATATATATATATATATATATATATATATATATATATATATATATATATTTAAGCACAGATATACACTATATTACCAAAAGTATTGGGACACCTACCTTTACACGCAAATGGACTTTAATGACCCAGTCTTAGTCCATAGGGTTCAATACTGAGTTGGCCCACCCTTTGCAGCTATAAAAGCTTCAACTCTTCTGGGAGGGCTGTCAACAATGTTTAGGAGTGTGTCTATGGGAATGTTTGACCATTCTTCCAGAAGTGCATTTGTGAGGTCAGGCACTGATATGGACGAGAAGGCCTGGCTCACAGTCTCCACTCTAATTCATCCCAAAAGGTGTTCTATCGGGTTGAGGTCAGGACTTTTTGCAGGCCAGTCAAGTTCCTCCACCCCAAATTCGCTCATCCATGTCTTTATGGACCTTGTCTGGTCTGGTGCGCAGTCATGTTGGAACAGGAAGGGACCATGCCCAAATTATTCCCACAAAGTTGGGAGCATGACATTGTCCAAAATGTCTTGGTATGCTGATGCCTTAAGAGTTCCCTTCACTGGAACTAAGGGGCCAAGCCCAACCCCTGAAAAACAACCCGACATCATAATCCCCCCTGCACCAAATTATTTAGACCAGTGCACAAAGCAAGCTTTTTAGAGACATGGAAGAAGCAGTTTGGGGTGGAGGAACTTGACTGGCCTGCACAGAGTTCTGACCTCAACCCGATAGAACACCTTTGGGATGAATTAGAGTGGAGACTGCGAGCCAAGCCTTCTCGTCCACATCACTGCTTAATCTCGCAAATACGCTTCTGGAAGAATGGTCAAACGTTCCCATAGACACTTTCCTAAACCTTCCCAGAAAAGTTGAAGCTATTATAGCTGCAAAGCGTGGGCCAACACAATATTGAACCCTACGGACTAAGACTGGGGTGCGATTAGAGTTCATGTGCATATAAAGGCAGGTGTCCCAATACTTTTGGTAATATAGTGTATATACTGTATATATCGTGTTGTCCTGGTTGTGGGTTCTTGAGCACTTTGCATTTTGTAAGTCTGGCCTTTTGCAAGATAGGTCAAAATTTAAAGATCACAGATCACATAAAGGGCCCCATTCAAACCACTAACACATGGACACAGCAAAATGCCTTGTGTCAGTTTGCACCACAATGTCTCATTCTGCTGTTTCTGAGGAAAGGTGCTACATGCAATGATTTTTTTTTTTTTCAGCATAGCGGGATGTGGCACAAACCACCACATCACAATGCCACCCCGATGTATAGAACTATAAAACTATGAAGTGTCACTTGGATGCCTCTGTTCACAGACACAGTGTGCAGAACTAACGTCTTTGTTGCATGTGACCGCTATGATGACCAATCATGGAGATCGGAGATATAAACAGTGTAGTATTCACATCTGAGAGCGTGCCCTGTCCTCTTTCAATGGAGAAAGGAGGAACTTATGCATGAATGAATTATTTATTAGAGTTGGATAAATGGCTGCAGCAGATTAAATGTGTGTGGGGGGGGGGGAGGGTGATGATTGGGAGATCACTTTTGACTGTTTCACATCTCTCTCCTGTTCTGTACATCTGATCTGCATCAAGTCTTTATCATACCTCCCAATATTTGAACTTGAGAATGAGGGACATGTCAGAGAGATGGTGACCTGCGGCGTGTGTAGTGTTCCACAGCAAAAAGTGGGTGTGGCTAAACATAATAGGGGCACGGGCTTAAGTGCCATGGTTAAACAAAACCTGGGCTTCCTTGTACCTATAAAATATGCTTTGATTGCTGTGCCACAAGCTGGAGTCTCCGAGATACATATGAACCTCAACACAAATTACACAATCATTTAAAAGTGACTTCCAATACATCTGGTTTTATATATACTGAAAATAAACAGAGAGCTTAAAATAGAGGAGTATTAGGGCCCCGAGGAACCCTGGAATGGAGCCAAAAAAGATGTAATGCAGTATGTGTAGCACATAGTAGCAAATTATTGTCATGGTCAAGTTGTGCCTATCAGCGGGAGTGGCTTAAAGATGGATGGTTAACAGAAGCTGAGCCTAGTTGCTGTATACAGTGCAGCAATGCTTGAACACATGAACATCAGATGGAAATCTTACATCAAATGTCAGAAATATGCAACATAACACTTATGGCTCATTCACATTAGTGGTTATAGGGGTGGTAAAACCATGGCTCAACCATAGGGTTTTACCACCTCACCAAGTGCTCCCCTTTTAGCTGCAGATGCAGCAGCTAAGGGTGTACATATGCTGCAGCTGCGGTGCTTTGCTTTATGGCTGCAGCAGGAGTTATATCCCCGGAGGCATTGGTAGGCACTACTGCCCATTGATCGCAACCCATTCCAGTGAATGGGAATGCTCTGCAAAGCACTACGTTTTCAAATTGTACCACACCAAACTTCATAGTACAGCAGTACCATGTGGTTGGAGGCCACAAACACGCTGCCAATAACAATTAATGGCACCTGCATGCATCTCACAAGGGCAGCATGACTGCATGCACTGTGGGAAATGCACACAGAATGCACCGTGTTCCAATGTGAACCAACTCTTAGGGAGAGAGAGGGAAGGATCACTATGGTATATGGAAGAAAGGAAGGAGGGATCACTATGGTACATGGAAGGCAGGAAGGAAGGATCACTATGGTACATGGAAGGCAGGAAGGATCAATATGATATATGGAAGAAAAGAAGGCGGGGTCATTATGGTACATGGTAGAAAGGAAGAAGGGATCACTGAGGTACATGGAAGAGAGGAAGGATCACTATGGCATATGGAAGGCAGTAAGGATCACTATGGTACATGGAAGGCAGGAAGGATCACTATGGTACATGGAAGGCAGGAAGGATCACTATGGTATATGAAAGGTAGGAAGGAAAGATCAGTATGGTACATGGAAGGCAGGAAGGATCACTATGGCACTTGGAAGGCAGGAAGGATCACTATGGTACATGGAAGGCAGGAAGGACCACTATGGCACATGGAAGCGATCCTGATAAGGTGGAGGAGAGGTACAGGGGGATACAGGTGGGTGTTGGGGGTCGTACGTCGGTTACGACGCGGACACTTCCCCAATACATTAAAATTTCGTCACGTGTACTCAAGTGACGGACTCGGAGACTTCTGGTCGGTCGTAGTCCGCTCACTTGAGAGGGGAGAGAGAAGGAAGGAAGGTATTTTGCACACTAACTAGGAGGTAAGTTGTATTATAACACTAAGGAAGAAGGACGGAAGGTATATAGTATCACTAGGAAGGAAGGTGTATACATTATATGACTTGGAAGTAACGGAAGGTACATGATATCACTAGGAAGTAAGGATGGAAGGTACATGGTATCACTAGAAAGGAAGGACGGAAGTTACACGGTATCACTAGGAAGGAAGGTACATGGTGTCACTAGGAAGGAAGGACGGAAGGTACACGGTATCACTAGGAAGAAAGGCCAGAAAGTACATGGTATCACTAGGAAAGACGAAAGGTACGTGATATCACTACGAAAGAAGGACGGAAGGTACACGGTATCACCAGGAAGGACGGAAGGTACATGGTATCACTAGGAAGGACGGAAGGTTCACGGTATCACTAGGAAGGACGGAAGGTACATGGTATGACTAGAA
>BLSH010197044.1:181234-197461 GCA_018402905.1 Glandirana rugosa | reverse complement strand
TGGAAATCTATGCAGCGCCGCACCGATTCGGATGGTGCTATTGCCAGCAATAGCACCCGATTTGGAATGCGTTTTGACATATATCGTATGCCAAATCGGCCCAATGTGAACGTGGGCTAAGGACCAGTTCACACTGGAATGTGGTGCAGGAAAGGCATGGGCTGTCCTTATTTCCCCCACCGCACATTTGCAAGTTGCACATTCAGACGAAGCACGTCAGCGGCCACCAAACCACATAGTACCACAGTACCATGTGGTTCAGTGCAAAGCGATCTGAAAAAAGTACTGATTTCACTGCTTTTTTCACATTCCGATATGCTTACTGAAAGCAATGGGCTGTCAAAACTGAAACATGCAGGACCGTATGGAAATGCCGCATTTTAGTGTGAACCAGCCCTTAGAGGAAATCTCTTCAAAGTGAAGGAATATCCACTTTTAGGCCATTATCACCAGAACAGGTGTATCTATTAGAAGTGTTTTCATCACCTTTTGCTCCTGTGAGATTTCACATCTCTGTTTGTAGCGGAGGAAATTCTCTAGGACAGATAGAGAGAATGTAACTTCCCAGTGGGGGCTCAGACAGCAATAAACATTGACAGCGTTTCTAACTCTGCTATGTTCTATTCAAAAGTAAAAAAACAATAAAAGAAAAAATTGGCTTTGCATACAGTACATCTCAAGAATTAGTACTATACTTTGAGTAAGTCTGACAATTACTTGTTGGAGATGTATGTGGACAACTGAAAAACTAAGAAAGTACACATTTTTTCTGAATGTCAGGTTAAATCATGATCTAACTGACAGACAGCAGGATTTTCAGTGACATTTGGTATCTGGGGATTAAATAGAGGTCATCTACTCTGATAGAGCTGTTGATTTTTTTTGGCAATTGCATGTACTTAGCACTTTTGCCTGGCACCTCTGTTTCCCTTGGCTTCAATACCACCTGGGGTATCATCTGCTTGGAGTTTATATGCACATATTTGTTTGAGCTTTCTTGGGTTATTCAGGTTTCTCCTGGACTCCAAAAATAAGCTGATAGGTTAATTGGCACCCCAAATGTATAAGAGGGTGATAAAGACATTATATTGTGTGCTTTTTGAGATATTATTATCCACGTGAATGAATATTTGTACAATGTAAAGTAATGTATAATATGTCTGTGCTGTGTGAATACTGAATGATTAAATACTGAAGGAGTAGAAAAGATGTAGTGTTCACTGCTATTACATGGAGATTAGCCTTGACAACTCATTGCAGGTGTCATGCTCATCATTCTGTCACAGTTCACTTTTCATTTCCAACTGTGTTTGCTTAAAGCTAAACACAAGGAATTATCTGTTAGGCATAGTTAAAATGGTCCAGCTTGGCACACTGTACGTTTTTGGATTCCCTATCCCTTTTTTTCTTGATGGCAATGGTTACTAGTATGAATAGAGGGGTGAATCTTCTCAATGGCAATACAGACAGAAATAAAAGATGATAGAGGGTTTAACACTTCCCCACGCTGTCTAAAACAAAGAAAAGTATATTTAACATGAAAAAAATATCTGATGTTCAGCCCTCTTTAAGGGCCTATTCACACCTATGATTTGCGGAAATGCATGCATTAGAACATTGCAGTTCCACTAATTTTTAATGGCACCCCAATACACTAAAGTGATGCATTTGTGCTATCACAGTAATAGACTGTAATACACTATTGTAAGTTGTGGTGCAAGTTTGATTTTAGGTCCATTGTGATGCATTGGCAGCCCATTCAGGTAAATGGGCTGCTTTAAAATCATGCATGAAACATAACAGATTGGCGTACCTGCTTTAACACACCACATCAGCCAGGATAGCTGTGAATGGGCTCCAAGAGAGGAAAACAATAGGGAAAACCAAAAAAAAAAAAAAAGATCTTGTTCCTTCAAAGCATGTTAAACAGCACAGTGCTTGTGCTGTGTAGTTTGTCCGATTGTATGATGTAAGATACCTGGTTGATCCTGCCTGCTCCTGTGTCCCCCTGTGTGTGCTGACCACGGTAATCATGGCTGCTGATCCATGATACCGTGGTCAGTTTACGTGCCTCCATCATCCCACTGTGTTCAGAGTCTCTCCCCCTCTTTCCCTGCCTGTCAGTTACTAGTTTGTGGGCCACTATTACATTTGCCTGTAAAGTTAATTATTACAATTACTGGCAACCCCTCTGTAATAACAAGATATACTGTGCAGTGTCTTTGCTTTTTTTAATCATGCAGCTAAATACCTTCTTTCACATCGCAGGTGTGTGGTCCATTGACCTCCTGGCTGACACCAGAGGGGAATCTCAGATCGGGGAAGGATGTATTTAGCCGCATGATTTAAATAAAGCGACACTGCACGGTATATCTTGATATTACAGAGGGGCTGCCAGTAATTGTAATAACTAACTTAACAGCCACTATAAATACCTAAGTGAGGGGTATATTCTAAAATAAAAGTTTCCACTTGAACCAATATATTGCCAAAAAGACTATTCCTTTGAAATAAATACCTTTTAGTTCTAAATGTTTTTAGTTTAACTTAGAGAGCAACTATACTCAAAATGTAAAAACCTCCCAAATATTTCAAGAAATACAATACATACATTCCAAATCTCATTTCTTCTTTTAGTGACCCTGCTAGCCTCACAGTCTTCTTCCAGGAGGGTGGCAACGTTGCAGGGCCTGCAGTGTTTTTACTGCAGAGTTGTCACCCTTAGCAGCCACCCAAGGTTGCATTATTCCTTACGTTGCCGAGGAGGGGTTATTAGCATTGTCACTGTCAAACAATGAATAATATGTGATCCAAGAAGGCACCTTGCATCTGAAAGAAGTAACACAGTCACCCTCCTGAATTCTAGCTCCAGCTCATTGAGCACATTGGCAGCTTCTGTGATGAGGTCACATAAGCAAAGAAGAGAACTTTGTACAGCTTAAGAAAAGATAAGTAGAATTAAAAAAAAAAAAAAACATGATCCTTGCCTTTTCATTGGTCCGAGGTGATGGAACATGTTGCATATTGTTCTGGCCAGAGTATAACTTTAAATTAACACATTTTTCTTAGAGGCAACAAAAAAGGCCTGGACATGAATTTTGCTTTCCTGAATACAGTTTGCCAAACATTTCTTGCAAATGTCATAGATGTAAGATAGTGGCACAATTTCATCTGGTGTAATGGATAGCACTTTCGCCTAGCAGCAAAAGGGTTGCTGGTTCGAATCCCAACCATGACACCACCTGCCTGGAGTTTGCATGTGCTCCCTGTGCCTGCATGGGTTTCCTCCGGGTACTCCGGTTTCTTCACACACTCCAAACACATGCTGATAGATTAATTAGATCCTGTCTAAAATTGGCCCTAGTATGTGTATGTATGAATGTGAGTTAGGGACCTTAGATTGTAAGCTCCTTGAGGGTAGGGACTGATGTGTATGTACAATGTATATGTAAAGCACTGCATAAATTGATGGTGCTATATAAGTACCTAAAATAAATAAATAAACGTCTATGGGTAGCTTGAAGCTCACCTGACGTATTGCATCTCACAACCTTCATAATTTATTGCCTTGTCAGGGGAAATGATGTTAACAAATTCAGCTTCATTTTCAGCCCTTCACTTCTATACTTATAACTGGCATATATCTCTTCCTCACATAATCTTTAGTTTTCATGAACTGAAAGGTAGTTTTTCCTATAAGAAACACCAGCTGAGACGTTACTGAAATTTGTAGCAAAAGCAGGTCTGAGCAAAATAATAGGCCTTTGGAGCTCTGAATGTATTGTGTTTTAGAACTAAACAACGGGAATCATTCTAATGGATCCTGGCAGGTTCACTGGATATTCAGGTGCCATCCGGAGCCAATCTCAAGTGTTAGGGGAAAAAAAGATAACTTCCTCTGGTTGTAATTTTTGTTTTATCTTCAGTAGAAAGGCATATTCTTGTATTATGCACTTTGGACTCATTTATTATAAAGAAATAGAGGAAATGTTTCATAACAATGTGATGAGCCACATAATCTGAGGAAACTATGCCCCGGTTTGGTTAGATTGTTTGTGATTGTTATATTTATAGGGGTTTTGCATTTTGACCAACAAAAAAATGGGGGGGGGGGCTCAACTTTGGCCCAATGTGCATTAGTAGAGATCAAAATTGGATTCAGCCAAGAACTGCCTTTAAGTGAAAAATCTGTCAGGTTCAAAAATGAAGGTTGATTGGTGGAGATGTGGTATAAGAGCCCACCACATGGAACTGTTTTTTTATGTATGAACTGTCGAGGTGGTATTCAATGAAGTATAAATCCTTGGACATCTGCTCCAAAATGAGAATTGAGAAAGGCTGAAAAACATACAAGGCAAAGTGCTAAAAAAAAGTTGACCCTGTGTCATGTCCACTAATTAAGCAGACATAATTCTAATATTTGGCAAAGCAACATTTATTACAAAGTGAACTTAATGCGCGATTGGTCACAACACTCTGTATTGATTTACTGCTACAAGAAAAATATAATTAGAGAAGACTATAACAAGGAAAAGAACATGACTAGCTGTTTACACAGAGCTATAAGTCAGCCTGATAACAGTTACTAGAAATCTAGCCGGATCAATGTTCCTTTTCCTACATATTACGCTGGTAAGGATAAGCCTTTAAGAACAAATTTGATAAAAAGTCACATTTGTGCATGACACGTCTAAGAAAGACTAAACCACTGCTTGATTTCTTGTGTTGGTGAGTCAAATACAGTGGCATTTCAAAAGCAAGGCTAACACTACGTGAACACTAAAAAGTTTGACTATATGTTAGAATTTACTGGTAACCTGCTCCCAAACTATAATAGAAATCGTTTTCTTTGCTGCCTTTTTTTAAAGCTACAAAGTAGTTTAATGTCTCAGGTGATCTCCACTTCTTTACGAACCTATCACACATAAAATGTTCATACCGAGAGATTGTAAAACATCATAAAGTGGGTGAAGTTAGTTACAGTTGTCTCTGTATATATGGGACAAAGACCTCCTATGATGTTTCTTGCTGTGCCAAAGAATCTGTGAAGTTAAAAAAAAGTCAATTCATTTAAATTTGCACTCTCTTTCTTTGCTATAGATAAAAAGTGGACGTACGTTAGGTGTCTGATCCTTTATTTTCAAATAATAACATCCATCTTCTGTATAGACGGCTTATATATGTGGTCACCATGCTAACATCAGTGGGTTTGAAATACTCACCATTTATGAAGCTGCAATGGCTTCAGAGGAAAGAACTGAATGTCAGAGAAACTTCAGTACAGTGTAGATATATTACAGATATTCTTATAGAACCAACAATTTACGCAGCTCTTTGTATATCAGTCCCTGCCCTAAAGGAGCTTACAATTTAAGGTCCAACATGCATACATACAAATACTAGGGCCAATATAGGCAGAAGGCAGTTAACCTACCATCGTGTCTTTGGAGTGTGAGACTAAACCAGAGCACCTGGAGGAAACACAGGGATTTCCATGCAGGTAGTGTCCTGGTTGGGATTCAAACCAAGGACCCAGTGCTGCAAGCAGCTACTAGATAACCAACAGGACTACAAATGTTCTGTCTGTATTGACATGGGGATTAAAATATGCTAAGCGGTAAAGGTCACATAAAGCATAACTCCAAATACTGGAGTTCTAGATGTTTCAAATTAAAGTCACTGATTGTCAGCCCCTAGCTGTGTAAATACTCTGATGGTCTGTGACACCACAGAAAAATGGCAGCTTTAAGACAACCTCATTCTCTGCCAGTTTTTGACCAAAGGCTGTTTAATATCTAAAGGTGTTCTTACTAATGGAAGGCTTTGTTTTATCCAATATAAAGGCACGTTATTGGCAGATTAGCTCCAAAGCTGATAGCCAACAGCTATGAATACCAATTTAGAAGAGCAGTACAGTATATATATATATATATATATATAAATATATATATATATATATGCACTCAGCACACAGACCTAATGCTATTCATAAGTTTTTGATAGAAGCCAGAAATCAATTTTTTTTTTTTAATATCATAGTTGACTAAGGCTTCTGTTCAATCACAAAGCCAAATGCCAGCCTTCACTTCAGTCTTCGATCTTGCAGAGTTGTACAAGTTACTTTTCTGTACTGAGATAGTTTACTTTGATTTCACTGCTCACAGGTTCTCCCACTGTGCATTAAAAGCAGAAACAAATCAGATAGAGCCTGCCTCACTTCCTAGTTTGCTATTGGGGGCACATGGCAAGAGGGAGGGGCCAGGACTACCTGCGGGGGATCCAAAAAGAAGAGGATCAGGGCTGCTCTGTGCAAAACGATTGCACAGAGCCAGTAAGTATAACATGTTTGTTATTTAAAAAAAAAACCTTCTCGACTTTAGAATCACTTTAAGGTCTTTCAATCATAGAAGCTCAGCATTACATGTGGGTGCTACCTAGATTGGTCTGTATGCAAATATAGCCTACCTAGGAATGCCTACTCCTCCATATTGACACATACCTATAAATACATTATGGTATTTGCATAGCTCTTTCCAAGAGACAGTCCACGGCTTGCATTAGGGTTTAGGGGCTTTTGAGTGGAAAAAGGAGACAGGGTGCTGTGATGCCTGTAAGGTTTTTCAGATGCTATGTACCGGCCCCTCCCACATAATCTGCCTGTATTGCATAGCGGAATGAATAATGATGACATGAATGAGTGAATGAATATAATGATATCACCTGGTCTAAAATATAGTATATAAATGAACAGCACAATGTTAAAGTGGATGTAAACCCGAAAAAAAATGAATTAATAATTCTGCCTGGTAGAGTATATCATGTCATATCATCTGTGCCCAGTCTTGCCACAAAGAGTTAATCCAACTGTGAGTAATGAGCTCATCATTTTTCAGGAAGAGAAAGTCCCACTAACAGGGAAATACACAGTCGTTCCGCCCCTTGCTCTGTAAGTGACAAGCAATTTGCTTATCTCCTTCACACAGCAGAGAATGTTTTACAACCCCCCCCCTCCCTCCCTCCTCAATTTCTCAGTATAGAGGTGGGTGGGGAGGCTTGTGACATCACAACTCCACCCACCAAACTCCAGCAAACACAGACACCCTCTGAGTTCAGAGTTTTACAGAGCTGCTAGTGCTTACAGGAAGGACATTTGAAAGGTAGGGATAGATGCAGGAGGCTTGCATGTATATATACATTAATACTGTGTCATTAGTTTATACTGGGTGGGTGGTGGGTTTACATCCACTTTAAGCTTAGTGTGAATATAACATTCAATGTGATAGAAAATACAATCCTTGAATGCCGCTAAACATCAACAGTGCTCTCACCACACTATACATACTAAGAATAGAAAAATGATGTAGCGCAAACAAAAATAAATTTGAAAAATATTGAAAAGGTAAAAAAATTAATAAAAGTCCAAACTTCCAATGATCAATAGTCCAATGCCATTGTGTTACCTATGTGAAGACTTTTATAAACATCCCAAAATCTTGAGCTGTGTCTCCAGCCACCCAGTGCTCATCACCACATCAGCTCACCTCCAAATGTGAACTCCAATATAATATGATGACCATTAGGCCTGATTCACACTTATGCATTTTTAGTGCTTTTTGCATTTTGCAGATTTGCACTACAGAACGTGTTCCATAGGAAACAATGTTAAATGGACTGTAGTGCAAACCTGCAAAATGCAAAATGCACTAAAAAAGCATAGGAGTGAGTTAGGCCTTAGGCTTGATTCACACAAATGTTTTTTTTGATGCATGGAATATGTTCACATCAATGCATTTTTGTGCCTCTACGTTTTTGGAAAGGGTAGGGGACTTTTTTTCCAGCAAAATGCAGCATTTTGCATGTAATAGACTTCAATGAGCATGCAAAAAAAACGCAAGTGCTGAGTTTTGATGTGTTTTTACCGTGTTTTACCACAATTTTGTGTATTGCATTTTTTTTTTGGGGGTGGGGGGCATTTTGTTGCTAGGCAGATTTAAGAATGCGAAACGCCAAATCGCTGTAAAAACACGGTAAAACGCATCAAACGCATCAAAAATGCAGAAGGCACAGCAAAAAGCACTGAGAAAATGCTCAAAAGCTAAATGCATTGATGCAAATCGAGCCTAAGGCTGGATTCACACTTATGCATTTTTAGTGCTTTTTACATTTTGCAGATTTGCACTACGGTCCATTTAACGTGGTTTCCTATGGAACACGTTCTGCAGTGCAAATGTGCAAAATGCAAAAGGCACTAAGATTGCATAGGTGTGAATCCAGCCTTAAAGCTTAAATCATCAACACCAAGGAGATGTTTCCTTCAGCATGCTTCTGTATTCTCCTCCAGCAGCTCCAGACTCAAAGGTAAGGATACACGCAAACACAAAATAAAATAAGAAAATAAAATAATGATAATAATATTTTTTATTTTGTGTTTGCACGTATCCTTGAGTCCATCCTTGGAAATTATACTGGAACACCATCCAGACCCACAGAACTCCAGGAATAGGTTCAAATCCCAGGACAGTCCCTCGGGATCTGGGATGCTTAGAGGGCATGATTCCATGCCAATGCATTAGACCAGGGTTTCTCAACCAGGGTTCCGTGGAACCCTAGGGTTCCTCCAGAGGTTGATAGGGGTTCCTTGAGCAATGGTCAATTTCTACCCTTCAGATAAATTCCCATTGACATCATTGATCTTTTTAGTGATCTGTGAGGGGGTAATTCTTCCCAATGACCACAAGTGTGAGGAGCATTCTTCCCACTGACCATCACACTAATGTATCATGAGTTGTCAAGTTTTAATTTTTAGCAGGGGTTCCCCGAGACCAGAGGATTATTTCAAGGGTTCCTCAGTGTTGAAAAGGTTGAGAAAGGCTGCATTAGACTACATAAAGGAAGATGTTTTTCGTTTTCTTTAAATACACAAATGCACTCACACTAACACACACAAATTATACATGTATTTTTTAGTGTATGAGATTCACATTGTAAAGAACATGCTCATACATCTGCATTAAGCCAAACTATTTAGTGTCCTTCTGCCCTTCTCAACGTACTTGTTTACAATACACCCCATAATTGCTATATCAAATAGTCAGTGTGTGATGTGCATGTTTGAAAGCACCAGAGTGTCTTCAGCCGTAAAGTGTGTACTAATTAACCTTTGTGCAGGAAAGTTATTAAACTACTAATAACACCATGAAGAAAATGGTATATCAATGTGCTGAAGCCTTAAATGAATTTTATCCAAGTTTGTGAGTGGTAATTACAGGCAGTACATAATAATTACATATCATCATTATCATATATTATACAATCTACTTGTTTGCTGAATAAAATAGATGCCTTATTTAGTTGTGACACTCACATTTAAAATAAGAGAGAGAACTCGTATATTGGGATTAAAGTAAAAAACACCAACATCAACTTAAACCTCCAAAAAAAAACTTGATGTAAGAAATATAGCAACTGTCAGCATTAAAGCTTTCCGTCAGGTCCCTAGGCCTGCTTGTATCTCTTTGATTGCATTGTCATTACTCATTGGATTACTATGGATTGCGTAGGTGCTAGCAAAGAATGGATATGTTTTTCAGATCATGAGTTGGGCTAATGTTTGAACTAGAGCAAGGGTGAAAATAAGGCTAGGGCCAGCACGATTGGTGGGCTAGGGTTCAAACTAGGTTCCGTGCAAGTTCTTGGGCTAGTGGGAAAAGCAAGGTTAAAGTGTAATTTTTTGTTCAGCTTTCCTTTTTGATATCACATCTCACTTGGCTATCATAAGGATTATGAAAGATATTGAAAATGACAAAGTCTGCAATCCTTGTGAACTGCTGTAGGCATCAAATTATTCAACAATCCTGATTTATTAAAGTACACCTGTCATGAGAGAAATATGTAGGTTACCATTGCTGACCTCTTCTGAAACTGCTACATGTGTCTGTTATTATATTTATCAGTGAATAAAATTTTCACAGAGCTGGACACAGAAAAACACACACACATATACATATGGCTGCCACCACTCATAAATCATAAGAAATCATTACATGAGACGCACACTCCTTACACAGCTTTCCAGCAAATAACAGGTTACCATATCAATAATTTCTACCTACAGAGCGCAGATATAGACTGAAACAGGATCACTGTCTCCCCAGAGTGGTACATTATTTACAACAGTAAAAATAAAATGGCTTATTCAATTTATATTTAGGATCCCAAAAGGTGGGCAATGCATTAACACAAAAATGACAAAAGGTCCCAAAAACATAAATTAAACATAAAAAATACATGAATCCATTTACTAAATGAACCCCAATATTATTATTATTATTGCAATACAGGATTTACTGTATATAGCGCCCCCAGTTTACAATACAGTTTAACACAGAAGGAATAGGAGGGCCCTGCTCAAACGTACAGTTAATGAATTTCAGACATCAGACTATACAGCACGTCAAAGTTCCTGGTCCTAACCTCTCTCCAAACAGATGTGTGGGTGCTATTGATTGCATGCTGAAATCATTTTGCTAGGCATGATTAGACTTGGCAAAAACATTAAACCCACATAACTGTGTTTAGTACATAATGCATATATCATAAAGAGGTTTTCTACTGTTCTGTCAGGAACCCATCACTATCCCTACTCCTTTGCAGCACTTCTGTTTTTTGGCATTTAATGCCTCCAGGAGTGTCTGTAAGGCCCTTTAATGATAGCCCTTTCCTTTTTGGATTACAAAAATATGGTCTGTCAGTCTACTGTATATAACTACTGTATATAAACTAAGAAGACATTGCTGAAGGAACGCTGGTCAGAATGAAAAGAGAGTCAAGGAGACCGTAATTAGTGAGTAGACTGTGAAGGGGTTCCTCCTTAATAAAAAGTTAAACTCTGTTCTAGATAAAGGGGGCCAGAATAGCGAGGACTCTAAACAAGAAGAAGCCTCAAAGCGTATGTAAAACAACTTCACCTTGTAAAACAATTTATTCAGTTTAAAGGAGTTGTAAACCCTCAAGGTTTTTCACCTTAATGCATTCTATGCATTAAGGTGAAAAACCTTTTCACCTGCAGCAGCCCCCCCAAGCCCCCTTTACTTACCTGAGCCCAAAACGATCTCGGGGCGGGGACGAGCCTCGCAGTTCACCCGAGCTGCTCCGATCCTCATTGACTGGATTGATAGCAGGGGATCCATTGGCTCCCGCTGCTGTCAATCAAGTCCAGTGACACAGGAGCCGGGGGCGGCGCCGAGTCCCACTGTTTTTGTCAGTACACACAACAGCAGGACTCAGGAGTGCACCCGCACGGGTGACCCCAGGGAAGCACTTCCCTCCTGTGGTGGTCACTTGAGAAGAGGAGGAGCTGCCGGAGGACCCCATAAGACGGGGTTAGGGGCCACTCTGTGCAAAACCGCTGCAGAGAGGAGGTGAGTTATTTAAAAAATGTGACCATTTAGTATCGCTTTAAAATAATGAATGAATGAAAGGCAAAGCATCTGTGTATACATATAAAAAAACATTATAAAAACATTTTTTTACCCTTATTTATAAGTGAAAACATTCCCTCTGTTATCAGCTGCATCAGAGCTGGAAGAGGAAAAGCAGCAGCACACTGATCTTCCCAGCGAATAGCTGTGATGGGGAGGGGGAAGGTGTCAGGACAAGTCTGATCATTGGAGGAGAGCAGCATAGCTGGAGAACTGAACACAGTGTGTCACCAGGGAACTCCAGGGATTTCGCTTAAGGAATACAAGGGGAACAGGATACTTTTTCATACAATGGTACAGCAGACACATATCAGAAATATGAGATGTTGGGGTAACATATTCTTTAACTATAAGTTTGTCTGTGTGAACAATACAGTTACCTCTATTGGAAGAAATTCCATTAACATTGGATTTGTGATTTTCAAGTCAAAAGTGATTATTCACCTATTTTAAATCTCTCAAACATGTAGCTATGGCATAAAACAGAAAAACACAGTCAGCACTACCCTTGTCTGTGGTACCCTTCTCGGTGCACAAGTTACCAAAGGGACAATTATCCCAAAGTACTCAGCTAAAATAGCATGATATATTCCCGGAGGTTAGAAATAATGTAATAATCTCAGTCACTGGCTAACATTCAGGGCTCGTGCGAGGCTGCTTTCCCAAGTAGGGCTGGGAATAAAGGTGCTGTAATAGAAAGGAAAGAGAGGCACCAAGCAGCAGCTGGTGTAGCACGATTTACTGTTAAAACATAAGCACACAAATAAATACACTCAGAATGGGTCTTGGGTAACAGGCAGTGAGATGCATGGGGTATTCTCTCTAAAGTAGTCCAGGGAAAGCTGGAGCAGCTGAGCTTGGATGTTCCTGTCAGTGGACACCATGAAGAGAGAGCCTAAGACTATAAAAAGATCTTTGAACAAATACTGGGGTATTCTTCAAAATGACCCCAAGTTATGGGGACATATCCCCTTCAAACCCAATGTGGTATTCAGGAAAACAGGAAAAATTAAGAACCTTATTTCTCAGAGTAAGATCCAGACAAGAAACCTACCATCTCTAGAATGTTATCTCTTTCTGGAATGTATCGCTGCTTAATAAGGAAATGCCTCACATGGGAATATGTTACGGCCAAAAGACCTTCTCTGATCGTAAGGGTAATTCTTTTCATATCAATTCATTTTTAACATGTTCTTCCAATTATGTAATTTATTATAAGCCTCTTTTTTAGAGGCCTGAAATGGTTTATGTAGTGCGTGTGACACCCATGTATCTATGTTTAGAGAACAAGCACAGATATTAAACCTTTATAGCATTAGTGGAGAGATCCAAATTATTTATAATTCTAAAACATGCCAAGGCTTTTAGGGCATGTGGCCACATTTTTTTTAAAACTCCACATACAACCTATCATTTGCATTAATTATTATAAATCCAAAGACATGCTGTTAGGTTAATTAGACCCTGTCTAAATTGGCCCTAGTATGTGTATGTATGAATGTTAGGGACCTTAGATTGTAAGCTCCTTGAGGGTAGGGACTGATGTGAATGTACAATATATGTGTAAAGCGCTGCGTAAATTGACAGCGCTATATAAGAACCTGAAATAATAATAATAAATCCGTTAAGCAAGGTATATGATTTATGAGTTATTAAACATCTGAAAGAATGAATCTTGGATTACATAGAAATACATAGAAATTAATATGACGAAAGACGTGACACCTCTGTCCATGGAGACAGAAAGGCTTGCTGGTACTTTTGAAACTAATCGTCTCATGCATGAGTACATCCTCATCAATGCATAGTCCCATTGGTTAACGCTGTAACATGCTAAATGACCATCTGCATGCTATGATTACAGCCCCAGTGATGTTCATTTCAACTTGTAATGTGCTGTCATGAGAAGCTGAAGAATTATAGATGTAGTGTGTTGATCTTTATATAAAGACCCAACTGAGATTTATGAATATTTGGTGGTATAAGAAACAGTTTCATGGAATATGCTCAGGAAAGGAGAAATGGCTAATATTTTTTTTATTGGAAGCAGAAGTGGTATTCACATATCTTGCCTAAACTGTCTTGAACATTATACTATGATCTTTAATAATAATCCTTTCCTACAGTGTTTATGAGGTTTACTAAATATAAAATCACCTATTATTTTTGGATTAATGAGAACATAGCAACTTAAAAACTGCAGTTAAAATCACATTTTTATATCAAGTGTTTAAAATGCTTACTTACAGCATTTTTTCTTTCCATAACTGAACTTTGTTGACTCACAATGTGACTCTTGACTGTCTAGCAAATCTGACTACTTTGGAAGAGTTTATCTCCTAGCACAGCTCCCTCCCAAATAAACCCCTGCTCTTCTGAGGGTATCTAATTATGCTCTGTGCTTGTACTTCAACTCCCTTTTATGCGAGAGTCATGGGAAAAGTAAAGGAGAATACTAGATAGTGTCATTTAAGTGACAAGTCCAAGTCTGCTAGGGCTGCTGACATCACATCCAAGATAGCGGTAATCAGCAAGAGTAAGAGCAAGAGAATACTTCCATCATCCATTCATGTGCAAGCAAAGTACAGTAATTTTCCTTGCAAGTAATTGGGTATTCTTTGCAAAGTGAAGCTTCAGCTCATTTACTAAGCTCTGGAGTGACTGCACTAGCGGAGTGCAACTGCCCTTGCTAAGTGCACAGTCTCCTATGCCTTTAGTAAATCAACTCCACAGAGTGGCAGTGGAGTGTCATGTGTTAGATGCTTTGTTTGACAGCAGAAGTATAGCCTCAGCCAACTAATAGGAGCAACATGGGAATGTGTGTTTAACCTCCCTGGCAGTATGATTAGGTCAGATTTTTGCATCTAAAAGTAGTACAATGTTTTTCATAGAAATTTGGCATTTTATATTGTAGGCCTGTAATTCTTAGGAATAGCTCACTTAACTCTGTCCAAACAAGAGTCTAGTAGACATCCCGGGTATAATAAAGTTTGAAAAATGAAATCATAAATTATAATATAGTAAATAACTATAAATAAATATCAAAATAATAACATAATAGTAATAACATTTATTCAATAATGTAATCAAAACAGAATCACAGAAATTTGCTCATTTGCAGAATTGTCGCTGTCGTCACTTTCAGTGTCTGATGATAAATTTCCCCAAAAATCAATATCACTCAATTCTGCAAATGATTCTTATTTACTATCGCTGTTTTCTAGCTGATCAAAAACCACTTTTGATGTAAAGGGACACTCTTTTGGTTGCCATGGATATTCTCAAGTTTCCAGGCAGAAAGAATAACATATATAATATAAAAGTGCATGCAGGGCACTGGACAAAGCACTAGGGACAAAGGGAATGTGAAATTATTCCATACAGTAATGTAATCTTACAGATTACAGTGTACTGTATGTTTATTATGTGTTTCACTTTTTGAATTTGCCGCCGGTCTCCGCCCCCATGCAACGCGATGCTCGCAGGGAACGGAGGCCGGCACACAGAGGCATCGGGCGGAGGACACAGCCCGCTGACACAGCAGGGGAACATCGCTGGATCCAGGGGACAAGGTGAGTAACGCTGTCTGTATCCCGAGTGTGGCTACAGAATATTCACCCCGAGCCACACTCGGGAATACGGCCAGGGGGGTTAAGTAAGTAAATCACTGAACACCAATGCTGGGGGGGTTTATCTATTACAGTCTAATTAGGTCACCCTTTTATATGCCCACCCCCCCCCCCGTTTAAATTATTGTAGTTTATTATTAATATGCAGCAACTAAGATTTAATTTGGAAGTTAGCACGCTGTTTTTTATAAAGGACTGTCAGTGATCTGTGGTCTGGACAGTCCTCAAATCAGGTGAGTGGTTAGAACATCTGGCAATTTGTTATTGCTGTCAGTGTATGCATTTGAGAGATGTTTGCTAATGTCTTATGTCAGAATAGGAGGTAAAAGAGGGGAAATGAGGACACAAACAGCAACAAAAACCTATTTTAGTTAAATGAGGAAAGGTTGGAACTAGACAGGATTTAATATAAAAAAAAAAATACACAGATTGTCCCTTGCACACGTTGAAGCTAGTCATAAACTAACCAAACTGTCTCAAATATTCATGGTTGCTTACTTTTGCAAATACATGTTGAATCCACACTGCAACACCAAGGCACCCCTGTAAAGTGAGGTCCCTAACTCAAAACGTATTTAAATCTCCAACTATGGGGCATATATAGCAATGCACAAAATAAGAGCAAGCTCAGCTGGAGGCAAGCCCCTTCTCCTTTAAGGTACATTGTACATCAACACGCCAGAATCACAGACATCACTTTGCAAGGAAGATTGTTGGGGATGTAGATGGTTTGGAGTTAAACACACTTATTAGAGATGCCTTGCCGTAGCAATGTAGCTTCAACATGTACAGTAACCTGAGTAGTTCAGATGGTTTAGTTAGGGTTTATGATTTTTCATCAATTGAGGTTTGGTAGATGTAGGGGTTGTTAGAAGGAACGTTTCACTACAGACACTAAGACCGCACAACTACATGTTACATGGAATTTCCTCTTCCCCGAACGGAGGTCGACTCGAACGAGAATAAAACACGTAACGATATATACGGGGTATCAACCTCTAAATTTATGCAAAACTCAATCCCTGGAGTGAAATGTCCCCACGGAACCACAACGTCACACCTAAGTTGTACATAAACGTTTTCATTCGTTGGTACTTATAAACTCTGTCAAACCAATC
>BLSH010197044.1:160872-181224 GCA_018402905.1 Glandirana rugosa | reverse complement strand
CCAGAATCACAGACATCACTTTGCAAGGAAGATTGTTGGGGATGTAGATGGCTTGGAGTTAAACACACTTATTAGAGATGCCTTGCCGTAGCAATGTAGCTTCAACATGTACAGTAACCTGAGTAGTTCAGATGGTTTAGTTAGGGTTTATGATTTTTCATCATTTCAGTTTGGTCTGACATTGTTACTCTTTAGGATAAAAACACCTGACATTGGTTCTACTCTCACGCTATACAAAACTATAAAAAATGTTTTGACTAAAGTTGGGCCTTTAGATTTCAAAAGAAGCTTGAACTGATAATGAAGGCAATGCTCCTGTTTTCTTTGCTACCCCAGGCTGTGGCCCAAGAGATCTTTAAGGCAAATATAACCCTTCACTTGGCACAAAATGGAAACAAATTTCTGCTTGCAAAACAACCCTTAAATTGAATTCTTCCTTCGGCTACCCACACTTTATAGCTGTAGTGAGTTAATTTTCAGAGAAATGTATAAACAGGGAGTGTAATATATTTAGAGGGTGTGTGGTAAGAGGAAAAACCTATTTATTTTCTAAAGTAACTGAGATATTTTTTAAAAGAAAAGTGAAGTCTTGAGCCTGTCTTATAAGATTCTCCTTAAGAAGAAAACTTCAAAAGGAACTGAAGTAGACAGCATAAAATTCCCCTGTGCATTTTATGAGTACAGTGTTGTTTTTCCTACTGACGCTATCAAGAAAGGAAAAGGGCAACACTTATTTTGAAAATTCTCTTTCATGTTCCCTGATGCATTTTGCAAACTCTGTTAGATAATCCTATCAGCCGCATTTCTCAGTGATGTTCAGATTGGAGTGTCCATGCATTTTGCAAGGAATAGATATCAGGCATCGAGCAGAAAAAGCAAGTAATTTGTGCTCTTATTTTGGGGTCAGACTACCCTGTGTCTGGATGCCTGTGATTCTAGAAGAGCATCTGTGTTTCAGTTTTTCTTTGGTTGCTTATTGCAGCTCTGTAGAGCAGTGTCAAGATGTATAAAGGGGAACGAAGTACAAAGAAAATGATGGCATTTCTGGGCACCGTGCTAAAATCCTTTGGCTATTATTTCCATATATCCATGAGGATAAAGCTTTACTGATGCATAAGAAATCTCACTGTGCAGCTCTTCAATATTCTTAAGTCAACTAGAGCATGTTTTAAGGCGCAACTCATTGATTCCAGGGTTAAGGATGCATGAGTAGGAGGCAGGAGTTAATACCCTGCTTCAAACAGATCACAGTGGTGCTTAGCATTCTCTAGAGATCAGCCGTGACAGCACTGTTCAGCCGAACAAAACTGTGTAACTACAAGCCAGGGTACTGGTAAGTGGGGACATATAGATTGTGAAGTGGGGCCAAGACATACTTGTTCAGACATACCTGAAACTGTTTAAATGTGCAGTAACCCATGACACTTTGCAGAAACGATTTCTGTAAAAAAAAAAACTAAAAAGGCACCACCAGGTATGCAGGCAAAGGAAGCCCATTTAAAATATCAAATCCAAAAGAAAAAGTATATCACCACAAAAAATTGTATTTAAAATATTAAATTCAAAAGAAAAAGTATATCACCACAAAAAATTGTATGAAAAGTGACAATTTTTTAAATACATAACACTATGCAAAAGTACAACACCCCACAGATATACAAACATTTAAAAGTGTACAAACCCCCCTAAAAAGGTGCCAATACACCCATTCCTTGTATAATGCTATCATCCATCAGGAAACTCAAATGGAGCCCTGGATGACATTGACCTGGGTCAATAAAGCATATGCCCAGTACGCGTGTTGTAATTCACCAAATAAACACACACATAATAAAATATAATTAAGTGTATGTTATGAAGTATAAAATATGAAATTGGTAACAATAATTCCACTCTATAAACAAACTGTAAATAACGTCTGTGCAAAACACAAAAGTAATCAATGAAA
Source organism: Glandirana rugosa (assembly GCA_018402905.1). Classification (NCBI taxonomy): domain Eukaryota; kingdom Metazoa; phylum Chordata; class Amphibia; order Anura; family Ranidae; genus Glandirana; species Glandirana rugosa. The sequence continues at coordinate 179,276 of BLSH010197044.1, read as the reverse complement.
AAGTCAAAAATACTAGGTCTGCAAAAAGGAGAAAGGTAATATATACTTTGGATCAGTGCTTAATCATAAAGTATTACATGGGGACTGGTGGCAGGGAGCTCTACATGTATGGAGCAAAGTACCTTTATTTCCTATGACGTTCTCAATGGAGAATTTTACAGGAACTAGACGGATCCCAATTAACTCATTGTTAGCCTTAACATACAGAGAAAAATGATGCCATTTCTAGGCACCACACTGAAATTCCTTGACTATTGTTTCCATATATCCATGAGGATAAAGCTTTACCGGTGCATAAGAAATCTCACTGTGCAGCTCTTCAATATTCTTAAGTCAACTAGAGCATGTTTTAAGGCGCAACTCATTGATTCCAGGGTTAAGGATGCATGAATAGGAGGAGGTAGGAGTTAATGCCCTGCTTCAAACAGATCACAGTGGTGCTTAGCATTCTCTAGAGATCAGCAGTGACAGCACTGTTCAGCCGAACAAAGCTGTGTAACTACAAGCCAGGATATTGGTAAGTGGGGACATATTATAGATTGTGAAGTCGGGCCAAGACACACTTGTTCAGATATGCTTGAAACAGCTTAAATGGGCAGTAACATGTGACACTTTATAGGAACTATTCCTGTAACAAAAAGAAAACAGCTCCTCCAAGTATGCAGACAAGGGTAAGCAATATAAAATACAAAACCCAAAAGAATAAATACCATACCCTAAAAAGGAAAAAAAAAATATTTTAAATGCATAGTACTATGTAAAAGTACAACAGCCCACAGATATAACTCACACATTAGGGTGCTTTCTCACTAGCGGAGTCCATTTTGCTCAGTGGGGTTCGATCCATTGATCCCTGCTGATCCCTGCTGAGCCAGCGGATGACAGCTCCGTCTCCGCTCACTATGCAGAGATGGACCTGTCAGAGCCCCCGCTCTCCTCTATGGGGATCGGATGAAAACGGATCCGCTTGCCCGTTTTCATCTGATCTGCTAGATGGATGGAAAATAGGGTTGCCATTCGTCTGGATTTAGCGGATCGGAGCGGATTGAATGTCACCACTAACATCTGTTGCTCCATAGAGGTACATGGAGCATCCATTCAGGTCCCCCTGAAAAACTGACAGGCGGACCTGAACTGTCCGTATATGTGAAAGGGGCCTTACAATAAACCATATGCCCAATATGTGTGTTGTAATTCACTGAATAAACACATGCAAAATGAAATGTAATTATAAAAGTGTGTTTATTTTTGATTTATTTTAGGTACTTATATAGCGCCGTCAATTTACGCAGCGCTTTACATATATATTGTACATTCACACCAGTCTCTGACCTCAAGGAGCTTACAATCTAAGGTCCCTATCTCACATTCATACATACTAGGGCCAATTTAGACAGGATACAATTAACCTACCAGAATGTCTTTGGAGTGTGGGAGGAAACCGGAGTACCCAGAGGAAACCCATGCAGGCACAGGGAGAATATGCATACTCCAGGCAGGTAGTGTTGTGGTTGGGATTTGAACCAGTGACTCTTTTGCTGCTAGGCGAAAGTGTTACACCACTGTGCTGTATGTTATGAAGTATATAAATATGACATTGGTCAAACTATTCCCACCCAATAAACAATTGCAAATAATGTCTATGTAAAAATGTGAAAAAAACATATTCAAGCAATTCTAAATTTAAAAATGTGCTTATTCATTAACTATTACATGGGGGCTGGCGTCAAGGAGCTCTGCATGTATCTTGCTTCATCCACAGTTGTTTAGGCTCCTCTCCTGTGCTGAAAATACTTACTTTACTGCACTGTGTACATGAGGAGCTGTGGTAAGTCAGTACCAGCCCGCCCAATATGTTTAGTGAAGGATTTTTTTCCCCTGTCCCTTGTCCACCCCTTTCATTTATTGGATTTCAATTCTTTCAATCATGGAGGCTCAGCATCACATGTGGATGCTACCTCACCTTCCTGTTTTGGGCTGGATTCACACCTATGCATTTTTAGTGCTTTTTGCATTTTGCAGATTTGTACTGCAGTCCATTTAACATGGTTTCCTATGGAACACGTTCTGTAGTGCAAATCTGCAAAATGCAAAAAGCACTAAAAATGCATAGGTGTGAATCAGGCCTTAGGAAGTTATGAGTAGCACCTTGCCAGCCCCCTCACGAGTCACGATTTGCCTGCATTACAAGCAAAGTGCATGTCAAAATATTTCAGTAGCATTATGTTGTGTGCAAATGTAATACCACCACTTATATTTCAATTCTAGACTCCTCATTGGTTCATAGGAAAGTCACTGATTCACAGAATTGAGGCAGAGACACTAAATAAGCCTTATTTTCGTTCTGTACTCCTATAACTCATATTCAGCTGACAGCAGGCTTAAGTCTGCAGTCAGCTAACATCACACAGCTGGCCCAAATTCTGGAGGGACCTTGAATTTAGTGATCAATGATCTTTGGTCGCTTAATTCTTTGAGGGACAGATGCAGCATCAGTCCAATGCTGCATCCACCTAGGTGACTTATGTAGGTTTGTTTTTTTCAAAACCCATACTTCTCTTTTAAAGTATTTTCGTAACACGATTAAATCATTTTAAAGAGAGAGTCTTAAAAATAAAATAAAAAATTGTATGAATTTGCAGTCTCGAAAACCCTTCTGTCATAGCCAAATGCCCAGTTATTCTGACAGAAGAGTTGTTCTTGCAACACTTCATAGTGCCAAAGCTTGTTCACCTTGTCTTGTTTATGCTGCACATTCCTATTAACCAGTAAAGCTACCTATCAAAACAGTGAGCCAATAGGAATGTGAGGGGAGAGCGCTAATCAGCCTTCTCCAAAACTAGCTGCCATGGGGTGGAGCCACAGCATGTAGAGGGTGCGCAAGTATCCATCACACCCCAAATATTGGATACTGAAAATCCCACTCTTCCATTTATCTCTGCAAGACAGTGAAGATTGGAGTTTCCGGCTGCTAAATCGATGGTCATTTTCTTTTACATCCTGGATTTTTGGGGTGGGGGGGTGTGGTGAACAGAGTTCGCTATAAAGCAAACTGTATTCAACCACTTTCTTTTACTTTATTTTTGTAAATTAGTCCCAGTGTATGTTTTTTTTTTTTTTTACACTATAACCAAATCAAAAAAGATGAGGCAATCAGCAGTGCGTTGATTAGTTTTGCAGATTTGATTTAGCAAGTATGACTTGTAAATAAATGGCATTACTTAACAAAGTGCACAACTGAAGCATTTTTCTTGACCTTTGAATCAATTCAAGACTTCTGAATCACCAACATCTATGCAAATTCTGATTCCAGATGATATAATTAGGTCATCATTAATTTTCTACGGTTCACACAAGAACATTTTAGTCATATGCTTGTTAATTATTAGCTCACTGATTTAATTAGCTCCATTACATGGAGATGTTTTTTTTTAAATCAGGCTCGGTTTTATGATACCCTCCTTTTTGAAACACCTGTATTTGAGAGCTTATTGTTAATAATAATGATCATTTATAATTAAAGCAGTTAAGAAGTAGGTAAAACAAACAGCTACAACAGGTAATACTGGGGCATGACCATTGCACATAAACTAAGCCAGGCTAGAAAATGCATTATTACTCAAAAATGGCAATGCTGACTTAAAATCCAGGGTGGGGTAAGTGCTAAGATCAATTAGCTGCTATCATTTTACAGTAGACTGAACAATAAGACTTTTACTGACTAGCTCATAACCTAAAAGGTTGTATTCATGCTTAGAGATAAGTAGGGATTTACTGGGACATTGGCCGAAAATTTTGCGAGCATTCAAAAGAAAATATTCTCACTTTTAATCATCGTACAACAGACAAAACTACAATTCAGGGACATTTGCCCACATCTGTCCTTGACCAAGCAAAAGTACCTGTACCTGTACTATTCATCCAATTTATAATGTAGCAAATGTGGTTTCCACTGTCATACACTTGACATAAGCGGATACCAACCCATTAACCCCCAAACTACATAGACCTTATTGTACTTCTCATATTTGGATGATATTCTCTTGTAGCACATTCGATTTGGCAGCACTCGCCAACAGCTGCTACTTACTAAATAGGGTGAGTGGTGTCAAATACCCAAAGGACAAATCTTGTTTTAAGTTTTGTTGATGAAAATTCTTTATAAATATACAGAAATCGTGAAATATTGGCTTGATATTGAAAATATGACTAATCTTGCCAAAAAACTGTTTTTTATTTAGGATAGTTATCACGCTATTTGTTATCACATAGTTGTTTGGCTCCTTTTTAAATAATAATGGTAAAAAAGAAATCACCCAAATGGCCCTGATTAAAAGTTTACATATCCTGGAATATTTGGCCTTGGTACAAGCACACAAGATGACACACAGAGGTTAAAACGGCAGTTATAGGTTGATATTCCACATCTGTGGCTTTTTAAATCGCAATTAGCGTCTGTGTATAATTAGTCAATGATTTTGTTAGTGCTCACATGGATGCACTGAGCAGGCTAGATGCTGAGCCATGGAGAGAAGAAAATAAATATCAAAAGACCTGTGTAACAAGGTAATGGAACTTCATGAAGATGGAAAATAATATAAAATTAGTATCCAAAGCCTTCAATTTGCCAGCCAGTACTGTTAAATCACTTACCAAGAAGTGGAAAATTCAGGGATCTCTTGATACTAAGCCAAGGTCAGGTAGACCAAGCAAGATTGCAGCCACAAGTGACAGAAAAAATGCTCCCATCACAAAGAAAAACCCACGGGTAACCTTAGGAGAAATATACTGTAGGCTGCTGTGGAAAAATATGGTGTGGTTATTTCAAGGAGTACAATATGATGATGCTTGAACAAAAATGAGCTGCCTGCTTCAGCTGCCAGAAAGATGCCTTTACTGCACCAATGCCACAAAAAAAGCCTGCTTACAATATGCCCAACAACACTTTGACAGGCTTTACAGCTTCTGGCACACTATAATCTGGAGTGACAAGACCAAAATAGAGCTTTATGGTCACAACCGTAAGCACCATGTTTGGAGAGGGGTCAACAAGGCCTATAACGACAAGAATACCATCCCCACTGTGAAGCATGGTGGTGTCTCACTGATGTTTTGGGGGTGTGTGAGCTCTAAAGGCATGGAGAATCTTGTGAAAATTGATGGCAAGATCAATGCAGCATTTTATCAGAAAATACTGGCAGGTAGAGTTGAGCGAACCCGAACTGTAAAGTTCGGGTCAATACCGAACTTTGGGGTGTCTGTGACCCAGACCCGAAACCCAGACAGGGCAGCCAATCAACAAGCGTTTCACTGGTTTGCCCTTAGAAGCCATCACAGCCATGCCTACTAATGGCATGGCTGTAATTGGCCAGTGCATCATGTGACCCAGCCTCCATATAAGCTGGAGTCACATAGTGCTGCATGTCACATGCTCTCAGGCTAGTGTAGGGAGAGGATGCTGCCGGCGCTGTGAGGGACAGATTGCAGATATAATAACATCTCATCCTGCATTACAGAACAATCTGATTCTGGACTAGGTAGAGTCTACTGCTTTGAGGGACAGATTATTGTTCTAAAATCATCTCCAAGTTCTATAGGGTCAGGTTCCTGCCGTTGCTGTAAGTGACAGATTATTGTTCTAAAATCATCGCATACTCCTATAGGGTCAGGTTCCTGCTGTGGCTGTAAGGGACAGATTATTGTTCTAAAATAATTTTTCTTCCTTCTGCAGCCCTCTAGCACTTTCCAGGACTTTTTTACAGCCATTTTTGTGCCCAAAAGTTCGGGTCCCCATTGACTTCAATGGGGTCCAGGGTAAAGTTCGGGTTAAGTTCTGTACCGAACCCAGACTTTTTCGCGAAGTTCGGCCGAACCCTCCGAACACAAACATCCAGGTGTCCGCTCAACTCTACTGGCAAGCAATTTGCATTTTTTGCAAGAAAGCTGCACATGGGACGCTCTTGGACTAGGACAGCATGACAATGACCCAAAGCACAAGGCCAAGTTGACCCTCCAGTGGCTATAGCAGAAAAATGTGAATGTTCTGGAGTGGCCATCATAGTCTCCTGACCTTAATATCATCAAGCTGGGGAGATCTCAAACATGCAGTTCATGCAAGATGACCAAATACTTTGTATGTCTTGTAGGCATTTTGCCAAGGCGAATGGTTAACTATACCAACTGCAATTCGGGGCCTCATAGACAACTTTTACAAAAGACTGCATACTGTCATTGATGCTAAAGGGCACAATACACAGTATTAAGAACTAAGGCAGTGTTTCTCAATTCCAGTCCTCAAGGCGCACCAACAGGTCATGTTTTCAGGCTTACCATTATTTTGCACAGGTGATTTGATCAGTTTCACTGCCTTAGTAATTACCACAGCTGTTTCATCTGAGAGAAATCCTGAAAACATGACCTGTAGGTGTGCCTTGAGGACTGGAGTTGGGAAACACTGAACTAAGGGGATGCAGACTTTTGATCAGGGGTCATTTCATTTGTTTACTTGTTGCTGTGTTTTGTTTTATGATTGTGCCATTCTATTATGAATTACAGTTGAATATGAACCCCATAAGAAATAAAAGAAATGTGTTTTGCCCGCTTACTCATGTTTTCTTTAAAAATGGTACATCTGTATGTTACCAATTCTCCAAGGGTATGCAAATCTTTGAACATAACTGTACCACTGAATGTGAAAATGTGTACAGTTTTTTACTTTTTTAACTTGCAGTATGGGCAGCATTTGTTTTACTGCATTTCCTACATGTTTTTTTAGTTTTCTTGGTTGAAAAAAATAAACAATAATTAATTTAATTCTAGAGGACTTTTGAAAAACAGGATTTTGTCTTTCAATTGATTGTATGATTGAAACGTACAAAGCTTTACTTTGCTAAGTAAATCAACTTTGCTAAACAAAGTATAAATAGACTGATATTATCTGATGTGCCTGATTAGACATCAAAGTAATGCACTATCTACTATGTTGCTGCAGTACTATATGGTAAAAACAATATTGCAAATTAATAAGTTCAAAAGATGACATCAATTTAAAGGCAAACTATTACAGTACTAAGACACATTTATTTTAGTTTTCATTATTAACTATTGCTTATACCTGTTTTTATTATAAAAAATGGGTAGGACTCAATACGAGGCACATGTGCAACGTATCTCCAGCCCTGGGTTCCATCATTCGATCATTCGATGCGTGGGACTTTAACCTGCTTGGCGGTATTCCCGAGTGTGGCTCGGGGTGGAATTTCAGTACCATTAGCAGTAACCCTGAGCCACACTCGGGATTGCATCGCGATTGCATCACATTACTCACCTTGTCCCCTGCATCCAGCCATGTTCCCCGCTGTGTCTGTGGGCTGTGTCCTCTGCCCGATGCCTCTGTGTGCCGGGCTCCGTTCCCTGTGAGCGCCGCGTCGCACGGGGTGGAGACCGGCGGCAAATTCAAAAAGTGAAACACACAGCACATACAGTACACTGTAATCTGTAACATTACATTACTGTATAAAATCATTTCACATCCCCTTTATCCCTAGTGGTTTGTCCAGTGCCCTGCATGCACCTTTATATTATATATGCCATTCTTTCTGTCTGGAAACTTGAGAATGTCCATGGCAACCAAAAAGTGTCCCTTTACGTCAAAAGTGGTTTTTGATCAGCTAGAAAACATCAATAGTAAATAAGATCACTCGCAGAATTGAGTGATACTGATTTTTGGGGAAATTTATCAGCAGACACTGAAAGTGACGACAGTGACAATTCTGCAACTGAGCAAATTTCAGTGTTTTTGGTTACATTACATTATTGCATAAATTGTATTACTATTATGTTATTATTTTTGATAACTATTTTTAATTATTTATTATATTATAATTTGTGATTTCATGTTTCAAACTTTATCATACTACTAGACTACTTGTTTGGACAGATTTAAGTGAGTTATTCCTAAGAATTACAGGCCTACAATATAAAACGCCAAATGTCCATGCAAAATAATGGTACCGCTTTCAGCACCAAAAATTCAAAATAATCATACAGCCAAGTTAAATAAGGTGCATAAAGAATGCACTTCCATCCCGGATTCATAGCAAAAATAAAAAGTTTGGGACTTTGGATGAGACATATAACAGACCATAGAATAAAGATGTATGAAACATATTTATTATAATAATAGTGGTCATAGTTCATAATAAAATAAACGTGTGGAAATTCATATATGTACACAGACTGGATACCATTTCATATATGTACAAATATAGGCATTCAAAGCCATTAAAATATATAAACATAGTGGTATGTGTTTGCTACACACCATATGGGGGATATACTACTGACCTCACTACTAGGTAACTATGATAAGGACCCCTAGTCTGGCTACACTTCCATTCAGTCACCTTCCTCATGGCATCCTCAACCCTTGGGACAGTATGCACGTGGTATCATGCAAACTCCTCCTTCCTCTTTTATCTCTTTTTTCTCCTTGTCTCACAGATCCATGTTCCTCTCTTTGCTGGTTTTTATCCTCACCTCTCTACCTCTCAGCACTCTTTTTCTTGGTAGTATTTGTTTTATTTTCACCCCTACACTTTGTTTCAGTGACACCCTTTTCTTATAACGATTTTTGTTCTACATAAATTGGGGCAACTTCATTATCTCACATACATAGTTGTACTCCGTGGGAATATCTCATGCATGTCTGTGTTTGCTGTGGTTTCCTTACCTCATCTTCCGTAACAGACTACCCTATTGGCCCTCTGGTTGACTATACCGCATGCTCCCACTCCTCTCCTCCATGTAAGTGAGTCGGATTGGATATTCCTCTCCACTTTTTGATAATACACATATGCTTTTCAAGTTGGATTTCTCATTAAGCTTTTTCTTTTTAGACTATGTTGACACATTCGCCCCTGAAGAGTGGTGCATACCACGAAATGCGTCGGGAATATCCAGGATGCAGTCATGACTATATTTTATGACAATTTTACTATATTATATACTTTGATTAGTACCATGCATTTACATGGAGCGTTTATGTTGGCGGCTGGCATGGATGGCCTTGAATGTTTACACCTGTATATATATATATATATGTAATGCAACTGAGTCCGTATTCATATGAATTTGTATAGGCATATTATATCATTATATATGTACTATGGTCACTACTCATACCAATACGTTTATACATTTTAATGGCTTTGAATGCCTACATTTGTACATATATGAAATGGTATCCAGTCTGCGTACATATATTAATTTCCATACATTTATATTATTATGAACTGTGACCACTATTATTATAATAAATAAGTTTTATACATCTTTATCCTATGGTCTGTTATATGCCTCATCCAAATTCCCAAACTTTTTCTTTTTGTTATACCTGTTTTTAATATATCTTTCTGTTTTATAATTCCATTTTTTCTATACGACAAAGGTTTTCCAAAGCAGTATGGGTTAATGAATAAGAAAACACAACAGGCAAAGCAGCTTCCTTTGTCTGATTAGGCCTCTTATTAGGGATGACTCATTCAGGCTGATTAAGCTAAAAGTGAAAATGCTTGCATGTGAAGAAACATATCCCTGGATATCGCGCCTGATTCAAGAACGTTTTTGCACTTACTTTAAAAGATGATATTGTGGGCATTCCTCCGTGTGCATAGTTTGTGGCCGGGTGTTTCCAATACAAACTGGGCTGTGTATACAATTTAGTGTGCTGAAATGCCAGAAAGCTATGAAATAAAGTGATAACAGGGAGAACAATGTTTCTGGAGGGTGATTTCTGGGCTTTGATTGTTGATGTTGCTAGACAAGTTGGAACAGTCTAAAGCCTCTTACTCACGGTTCAATTGTCGTACGACCGCACTTCTGATTTTTGCCAAAAGTGTGTGTCCATGATTTTGTAAAGCATACTGACTATCCGAAAATTTTCGTTCAACTGAACTCAACGTCAGAAGTGACGTCATGTTTTGCATATGTTTTGCATCTTTTTTTCCTTTCTGAGCATGCGTAGTCTCGGTCATAAGATTTTTTTTCGTATGAAAACTGTACTAATGGAACGAAAATCGGACGTGGCATTGTCATACAACAAAAATGTACTAGTCTGCACATCCAGCTTTTGTCTGACAATAAATGTCGAATCGGCTGTCGAAAGGAGTGTACTAACAGTAAGAATTTCGGATGACAGGCTGTCGAACGACAATTCCCATTTTAATTTTGCATTGTGTGTACGGGCCTTAAGTGTACAGTGGATATCCATATTAAACACAATAATATGAACAAGAATTTAGGATACAAATTTGAAAAAAATAAAGAAGTTAAACTGTAATAAAAAATACATTTTCCATAAGAAAAAGACATGATATATGTCCACGCTGGATAACCCACCTTTTTTTAGTTTGAGCTACATAAACCCCTGCCCAAATAATTGCGCAAGTCAAATTTATATTTTGAAAATTCAGACCCACTTTAAACGCCTAATTGGGAAATGGGAGAAAACGTACCACTCGCTTACCAATATTTTACTTGCTTTCAGTAAGTCAATCTTACATTCACTTTAGCAGCTGAAACCTGTTGATGAGTTAGATGCAAAATGCATATGGCATATGTGCACTTAGGGCAGGTTAGCGTAAACATTTCTACATATGTTTTGCACATGCTCATTGAAGTGCTTAATATTCAAAGTATTCAATTTATTTATATTAACAATTTTTCTTTTTTTTTTTAGCCATTTTTCAGTTTTTGCACATGTTAAAATGCACATTTTAGGCTTGAAGATTAGTTAAACCCCAAACAGTATATATTTTGTGAAAGAAAAGACCCTGGACAATGTGTTTATCAAATTCTAAATTTGAGTAAAAAATTCACTAAAGTTAAAGCAGACCTTCACCCTACCTGTGAAGTTGTCCTCCCCTGCCTCCTTTCCCCTCCTTCTCTTAACATTGGACATTCCTTTTTTTTTATCTCACCTAACTGAGACTTTGCCACCCGGCATGTGCACAGATGCCTGGAGAGCCCTGCAGCACATCTACACATGTGCTAGGGTTATCCAATATATGCGCATGCAGGGGTTTTGCCATGCACATTCAAAGAACGCTAATAGGGGAGTTGGAAACCCTCCCTGTCTTTTTATTTGCGTGTGTTCAGATGCACTCACAAAGTCTGCCAGGACCTGAAGTCTGGGCAGAGCCTATAGGAACACCTGTGCATTTGCCATGATGGTGGCACTCTGGGTGGCGGAGCCACACAAGTAAGAGGACTGACGTTGCGCTTTTAATGCACACAAGCACAATGAGATTGCCACAAATAAATAGATAACTAGCATGTCAAGCCTTAAAATTGTGCACATCAATGAAGTGGCACCAAACTTTAGTCCATAGATGTCACTTGTTAAAGCCTTTACAGGTTTATCAGTTTTGATGGCCTTCGAATTATTGCTCTGATTCTGACATTTGACAAGTAATATATGTCGCTTCCGTGTTCATTCTTTGTAGGGGCGAGATTAGTTAACTTTAGACTTTTTTGTAGCACAAATGAAAGTTGAAATGGTTGATTACAGTATGTGAAAAGAAGACCAGAGCTCCCTCTTCTGGCTGGATAGACAACTTTATAATAATGATATTTATATTAATATTTACCTGCCAGAATATATTTAAAAATATTTTTTGACTTGACTGTAGTAAATAAAGAAAGAAAACATCTTCATAACCAATTTACATTCCCTTTTAAAATCACGTGTGACAAGAAAATGTCGTAGTGCCTTACCAGCTTCTTATTAGCATGCCCTTTTTTTTTCCTTGAAAAACAATGTTTATTTAATTAGTGCCCTCCTCAATTGCTTGAAACCATACCCTGCAATAATTACTGGTACTTAGTAAGTGAGAAGATGAATGCTGAAGCTGGAGGGAGGTTGAGAGGAGGACCAGCATTACAGTCAGTAGATTTAAATGCAGAGAACATATTATCTGTTTCAGGATGCTAGAGGCAGCTTCAAATGAGGGCTCAGACATACCGATAAAAAAGTGAGTTTTCTGCAAAGCAGTCGAGAGTGAAAATCAATTATTTTGCAACATGACAACTGAAATATAAAGGCTCTGAGAAGGGCTGGGATGCAATTGCTAAATAGTTTCCTCCTGTCAAAGACTGGGGCGTATCTCCTTTTGCTAAATTAAACTAATTACATACAGAAAACCTCATTAATGTACATTCTCTATCTTCTGTATGAGGTATAGTAACCTATTCATGCAGCATGGGGTTTACTGCTCAGGAGTTCATTAGCTGTTGGTGAACAGTCACAAAGCTTAATGCATATATTGCCGTTCAGTCATCAGCATCATTTCCTGAGTGGTCAAGGATAATTGGTGGTTTTGTTCATTACAGGGATGTGGTATATTCATTGCAATTTGCTTCAAGAAAACACATATTTAAAAAAAAAATGCTGTTGTGGTATACAAAGATTTAGAATTACTAAGAAAAGGTTTAAATACAATATACTAAACCAAATACTGGTGAGAATGTTATTAAGATGTATGTTAACATTTCAGAGATGGTTCATGATAGCTGGAGGAAAGAATAATAGCAGCATAAAAGCTGTTGTCTATAGGAACCAATCAGAAATCAAGTTTATTTTTTCCAGAAAATGAAAGGAGAAAGTAGATAGGTTCCTAAGGCTAATTTCAGAAAGGCAATTTATTTACAGTAGTAATAGTAAATACCAGAGATAGGTGCTCCTGGATAAGGCCCATGTGGGAATCCAAGAGCTCCATGGACAAATGAAGAAGCTTTAAAGTGTTACTAAACCCACAACAGTAAAATCAGTCTGTATATGCAGTAAAGTATGTGTGTTATACTCACTGTGGAACCTAAGGGATTAATCCTGCACATTGTGTAAAAAGGCTGTCTGATCCTGTCTTCTCTGATCATCCCCTTCTTCCACAGTCCCCAATCGATCTCCTGATAGTACAAAGCCTTGGGGACACTCTGCACATGCTCAGTTTTGTGTGTATTGCTAGAGATTTTTTTTTTTTGGGGGGGTGCATGTGTTCAGCACAGGTCCAATCAGCACTGTCCAGACAGAGGGTCAGGAGTCAAGCAGCCTTATAGGACAGTCAGAGGAGAATGAAAACTCCTCCTACAAACTTAAACTAGTGCACGGAAAGGTCACTGATAGAAGTCAAAAGACAGCTATATACTGCTGATGAGAAAATGTATTTAGCAGTTTATATTTTCTAAAATGATTGCATTTCCATGGTGTGTGTACTATGGGAGACCAGATATAGTGAATATAGGGTCCTGGGTTTAATAACACTTTAAGGTTGGATGGTTGGCATGACCCTGGTGGGACGAGGTTGGCAACCAGATAGAACCCTGTTAGCTATGTGAATCCAATGGCCTGGGGGTTCCCTAATTGAACCATAGGCTTTAAAAAGTGAGCAAGCGCTTAGGATGGAGGTCCCAGCAGAGCAATTCCTGATGTAGGCTACTAAGCATGGGAACTGGCTTATCAACCACAGCTAGGGGATGCTACATGAGTAAAGATGGAGAGGGCAAGATATTGCACATAAATGTCATGCTCATGCACTTTTTTAAAACTTTAGGCGGCAAGCTTCCAGTGACATGACACTCAGGTGTGAATGGGCACTATTGAATATAATAGGAGTCTAAATGTTGATCAGTGAAGAGCCAAGGACAACTTTTTCAAATCACTTGTGCATGAATGATGTCAAAGTTTAAATATTGGGGGTTAATTCTTAAAGCATTTAAATCAAGTCATGGTAAAGGAAACATACCTACCTAACCCAGCACTGCCAGTATGGTCTGTCTTCTCATCTCTTCTTCCTTCTTAGTCTGTTAGTGAATCTTTCATTTACTTGTCTTCTTTTCTTTTGTTTTAAAAAGCCAGCCCTACAGTCTGTACCCTTAAAGTAGTACTATACCTTAGTGTTTTTAGCCTAATGCATTGTAGACAAGGAGATATACATGTCCCACAACATCACAACATTTTTTTCATATATCCAGCCTCCACTTCCTCGAACTTCGAGCCAGGTACCACACATTGCATGTCCAATGATACCTTGTCCAACAGGCATGCTGTGCATGCAAAGACCCCAGCTGTACTGAGCCTGATTGCCCTTAACACTGCACTCTGCTAAGGATCCCAGCCACAATGCACACCCTAGGCCCGACACTTAAGCCTACCACACTGCACATGCGTGCCGCCCAATCAAAGAAGTAGCACAGTAGTAAACAGCAATACCAATAGTAAAGATGCAGTAGGTAGTGTGCACATAAGGGTGTTCCCATTGGGATCCTGCAAGCCAAGACATCACCTTTACAAAGCAAATGAGAGCAGGTGATTGGGTGACCAAATAAAATGGGAGTACAGACTGGGAGAACTATCAAAAGAATAAGCACATATTTTAAGTCCTATTATCAACATTATATATGGTATAAAAAATGGGGTTTAATATCACTTTAAGTGACATTTACATATGAAGTGTTAACGTGGTTTAAATGTATATTTGCTGATGTAATATAAAACATTTCTAAGGCCAGCTATTGCCGTTTGCTGTAGATGTCAGGCTTTTGAACTAAGCACCTTGGGATTTTTTCAGACTGAGATTTAAGAGTCTATTTATAAAAGCAGAGGAAAGTGTCTTAAGCGCTGATCTATTTACTCTTGGTATTGTGGGTAGCGATACAAACCTGCATTGTTCAAGGTTAGTAGAATTTATGACTACAGTTTTATGAGCTGTAAATCAGTTTACTGACAATGTGCTAAGGGTGTACATTTCTGTATTGAGGAAATATAGTTTCTACTTGTGAAATTAAAAGACAGCCATGTTTAATATTTACGTAGCGACTAACTATATCATTACACATATTATACCTCAAGGTATGATAAAAAGTGGACCTATTATTACAATTAGCAGTTTGTGTTAATTACCATGACACATGTAAGCATTTCCAAATCATGTTATTGTTTTGAGTGAATTGAAAAAAGGAGATGTTTGCTCAACATTACTGCTCTTGAATTCTCTCATATAGCCTAAAGCTTAAAGGGATTGTAAAGTGGTATGTGCAGCAGCCCCCCTCAGCCCCCATAATAAATACCTGAGGTCCCTCTCTGTCCAGCGATGTCCATGAGTGTCTCAGCCGTCTGAGATTCTCCCTCCTGATTGGCTGAGACACAGCAACGGCGCTATTGGCTGCCGCTGCTGTCAATCAAGGTCAGGTAGCCAATCAGGAGAGAGAGGGGACAGGGCCGGGTCCGTGCTCCATGTCTCAATGGACACAGGGAGCTGTGGCTCGGCTCGGATGCCCCCAAAGCAAGCTGCTTGTTGTGGGGGCACTCAACAGGAGGGAGGGGCCAAGAGCACAGAAGAGGGACCTGAGAATAGGAGGATCTGGGCTGCTCTATGCAAATCCACTTCACAGAGCAGGTAAGTATAACATGTTTATGATTTATATAGGAAAAAAAAAACAAGACTTTAGGATCACAGGGTATCTGGCTACCAGGAGCCTTGTGTATGTTTTGCATCATTGGAAACTGCAGAGAATCTTTTATTTTAGACAGATGGAAACTAGTAGACTGAAGGCCCATACACACTGTACAAGGGTTGTACAACAACGGTCGTACAACAGCTTGTTGTACGACCATCCGACCATTAGTACGCGCAATTACAACAGCCAATGTGTGACGGTCGTACAACAGAAGTTGGATGAGCAGACTAGAAAACTTTTGTTGTACAACAAGCGGTTGTACGACTGTTGACTCGTGTGTACAGAGAAGTTGGTCCAACAAGTTGTATGTGCAAAACACACATGCTCAGAAGTCAGGAACGCCCGGAAGTGTCCGTCCGTGTAAACCTATGTTCCTAATTCACAAATCACATTCACCTGAACTTCCTCTTTATACGCTCGTCACGCGTCACCATGTTAGGCTTGATCGTACAATCGCTTAGTGCAAGTCAGTATGCGAGACACAACAGCCAACATACGATTTTGGACGTCCGGTCATATGACCGTCTCATCGTGTGTACGAGGCGTTGCAGTGAGAGAAAAAAACCCAGCAAGGCACATCAGAACCCACTGTATATTTAGTGAGCAACTATACACAGAAACAAGGCTTTTGAATCATTGATGCATATTGATAAGATTGCTTGCATTGAGTAAGTTAATTTAAATTATACAGGAGGTAAAAAGCATTAAAAAAACGACAGTTCTCCTAACATCTCCCTAGTCACGACTATTTGTTTTTGAATTAAAGAGAAAATAAGGTTACTATATGACTGCCACTTTGAATAGGTGTTCATCAACAAATGACAACTTACTACTTTTCTCACCATTTTATTTATCTACTTTTTTACTGTACTGTTTGAGAATTTTTTTTAAACTATTTTTAATCCATGTACTTATTGTCTTAAAGGGAATGTACAGTTATATTTTTCTTTCTTTATGGTCAGGACTAAAATACATGTTTAAAAACATATATCTTTTAAGTGAATATGAAATATAGCATATTGAACTTCTGTATTCTCATTTTGAACCAGCAAGTAAATCTTAAGGTTTTGTTTATGTGTGTGCATGTGACGTAACGTGTGCACATTTCTGAATGTTTTCAGCATGTTCCTGCATGTCGCATATATGGCAGCCCATTCATTTTAAGGGGCTGCCCTACACATGAGAAATTCAGAAAAGTGCAAAAGTCCCTGACCCTTTTCCAAAGTCATACCATATTGAAATGCATGGTGCCAAGGCACCATGCGTTTTGGCATGTGCAAAAGCAGGCAACTCATTTCTATGTCTGTCAGGAAAGCATGTGACCTACCTGCAGTTGTGTGAATCTAGCCTTAAGGTTCTTTTACCCATGTTTTGATGTATCTTTTTGTTCCTTTGTTGAGTCAAATCTGTTGTTTACAGAGCTCCATGGTTCAAGGAAATGTTTATGTCCACTTGTAAATCAGTCAGAAAAGTGACTTATCTCCTATATTGGACTACTTCATCTTAAGTTTTATTCAGACAGGGCAAGCATCATAGCAAGTCTCTTTAGATAATCCCCAGTGCTGTAGAACTATTTCTCATGTATAAAATGTTTATCTGTAAAACAAAGATTGTGTCTTTTTCTTGAGGTGTGTTGGGCACTATGTTTGAGGTAGTCAAATTGTAACCAATAACATTATTTGGTGAGATAACTTAAAGTTATTATAATTTTTTAATCACTCATGGAAAGTCCTTATTTATCCCATATTACAGTATTAGTGAGCCTCATGGAGCATAATTTTGTCCATTCACAGCATTTGTTTGTCAATATACTCTTCAATGGACTGTACCATTATAATTTATGAATAACTGGATCCGTGACAGGCTTTGTGCGGCCAGCATTGTCTATAGTAAGAGATGAATTTGTAATGCTAGTCATTGCCTATATGACAGGGTGGAACATTGACTCTGATAGTCCAGTATTATAGTATATGAACTATGAAATAACTGATAGCAAATGTGAAGAAACAACAAGTACCATTTGTGTCAGTTAACATCTGCTTATGTATGGCTAGCTTAAATAACCACAGATAATATGTACTGTATCCCCTCTGTTGGTGGCTTCACTTAATGTGAATGCTGTGGTTTGTAATAAGGAAAATTAAGCTCCACATCAAGTTTTTCTTGGCATTGGATAGAGTGATAAAGAGGTAGAAATCCATTAAATGCTTTCTATGTCCCAGTAGAGAAGATTTCTCTCACCTTCCTGTTCTGTCTGAAATTCATCATTGATATAAACAGTGAGGTGAGGACTAGAGTTGAGCGAACCCGAACTGTAAAGTTTGGGTCCGTACCGAACTTTGGGGTGTCCGTGAACCGGACCCGAACCTGGACATTTTAAAAAAGTTTGGGTTCGGGTTCTGGGTTCGGGTATTTGATCACGCCTGTTAAATAGCTGCAGGGCAGGTAATCAATAAGCGTTTCACTGGTTTGCCCTTAGAAGCTATCACAGCCATGCCTACTAATGGCATGGCTGTGATTGGCCAGTGCATCATGTGACCCAGCCTCTTTATAAGCTGGAGTCACTTAGTGCTGCATGTCACATGCTCTCTGGGTAGTGTAGGGAGAAGATGCTGCCAGCGCTGTGAGGGACAGATTGCAGATATAATAACATCTAATCCTGCATTACAGAACGATCTGATTGTGGACTAGATGGAAATTACTACTACTACTGCTTTTAGGGACAGATTGCAGATCTAATGACATCTCATCATCCTGCATTACAGAACGATCTGACTGGACTAGGTAGAGTCTACTGCTTAGAGGGACAGATTATTGTTCTAAAATCATCTTCTAGTTCTATAAGGTCAGGTTCCTGCTGATAATATAGACGTTAGACAGGGAGTGTCGCG
>BLSH010197044.1:121521-147848 GCA_018402905.1 Glandirana rugosa | reverse complement strand
TACTTTATTATTCTGTGCTACATACAACTACAGCATGCACCAAAGCTTTAAGTGCCAACTATGTGAACATCAAACAGCATAAGACAGCCCGTAAACTAGGCTCTGGGTTACAACTCAGTAGAGTTCCCCCAGAAGATTTGTACTTACTGCAGATCATCAACATAACACCAATCTTTGCATCACTGAATATTGACTTCCTCTTTTATGGTTTACTGCTTCAGCATATAACTCTTTCATTTTTTTGTCTATTTACTTCTATTAGGTTTAACCCTTTCACGTTACACAGGGGCACAACAACTGTGAAATAGAGAACATTTGAGGACTGCAATATAAAAACTGGCATGGCTTTGCCTCCAAAGAGTGTGCACTCATTGGCTCTTGGACTGCTTTTGGCTTTACTATTTGGTCAGTCAGTGAACTGGAACCAGCATTAAAGCGTATTGTACCTCCTTAGGAACCACTGGTATTTTCCCTTATTTCAGCTCTACAGCTAGGCACACAGTATTTCCCATAGCCAGGCACAAAACTTCTGCCCGTTAGTCTGATGACCAGTACAGGGATTTTGTTTTGTTGTTTATTTTAATTTAGGAACTTGGATAGGGAAGGGGCTAAAGTGGGATACTCCAAGTTAACTATTCACATTTGAGGACAGCTTTCTCAGTAGAAATGTGTGGCCAACTGTACAAAGCGAAGCAAAGTCCCCTTTAAGTACAAGGAATTAAGTAGGGATCCTGCTCTTCAGGACATCTGCCGGTGTCCCCTTTAGCCTACACCCAGCAGCTGACTTCTAGCACCCAGAGAAGGACTCAGTGGCAACAGTCTGTAGGATCCCTTTTAGGGGGTTTGTACTCACAAGGCCCTTCATCCGTGATACCAGACAGGATCCATGGACATCCTCCCAGTTCTCAGGAGAACCCTGGGTTTCAGCATTCAGTGTTCAGGTCCTCAGGTTGCCCACCTGAGGCCGCATGGCAGCCTGTGCTGAAGAGGGGTGGCAGGCCTCCTCCCCAACTGGACCTCTCCCTCTGGAGGAAGACCCAGATCCCATGTGCTCATTCAATAGAAATACCAACACCCAGCGTGCTCAGGGGCACCACTCCCTGTAATTGGCTGAGATTGTATTCATATTCATGCTGTTGATTGCCATGGGTCACTCTTATTCATGCAACACTTTCCGAAGCTGCCTGGGTACAGAGGAGACAATCACAGCAGCAGCACCGCGAGTCACACAGGATACCTGTTCTAAGTAATAGAAACTTTCTGTCAAGCATACAAGCAGGTTTTATCCACCAATCTCCTATTAAACAGGAGACCACACTATCCTAAACTATATACATCCTAGCACCTATAATGGAGGGTGCTACAGTAGCTAAACCCATAAACAAGAATGTAATGTATTGAAGATTACCAGTACTTAGATATGATGGCTGTTTCATTTTTCTTTTTGGTTTTTGGTTCCTTTTTCCTTCACTTTCACCCGCTGACCCTGTTAGTAACACACTTCCTGTCCTAGGGTGAGAATATCTATTACCCATACTATATCTACGGAGGGGGAGCATTGTCAGGCTAGGACAGGACTATTGAACACCTCCTTTTTTTCCTCCATAACCTAGAGGAGCAGTGCTCTGTAGTCCACAGTGAGAGCTGGAAACACTGCTAACTATTAACAGTCGGCAAAGGCAGACAGCACAGGAAGTTATCAGTTCAAAAATTTCTTGCAGAATCAACAGGCCATTATTTGCACTTATCAACTAGATATAACAAACCACTTTCAATTGTATGCTTAACATACCAAGGAAGGAAGCAAATAAGAAATGCTCATTGTTTGGTTTTATATCCACTATAGGAAGTGGAGTTTAGTCTTTTCAGGCTTTACTGGCTGCCTGCTGGTTCCAGTTCAGGGACTCACTCAGTAGGGGTGCCAGGATAAGGATAACAGCTCCTTTAAAAAACAAGTTATCAGTGGCAGCCATCTTCCAGTGTCCATCCTTGCATATCCACCTACAAATGATGTTGCTTACTGTTAATAATACATTCCTATGTATATTAAAAGGTTCCAGGCTGGCAGTCTACCTACTTGCTGTCCCTGCACAATAAGTGGATTCATGTTGGTTGAATAGTGCACTGCATGCTCACAGTTCATCCACATACATTAAGAACTGTAGAGTAGACTGACAGTCACTGGTTATAGGTATAATGACACAGAGTAAAGAAATGGTTTGATCCAGCTTCTGTAATTTTACAAGCAATCAGAATTCATCCATTACTGTCAAGCTCTATTGTGGTTAGGCTATTGTAACTTAAATACCAAAGTGACTATTTGCTCCCCTTTTACATTGTATTCCTAGGCAAGCATCTTCATACACTGTTGAAATAAATGCATAGGGACTGTTAGCATTACATATGAGTATTGTGATCTATGCAACCTTGCCAGAAACCAAAGCCAGCTGTTCAGTCTCTAATGCAGGAGCGTAACTTGGTTATAGACACATCACTAGCTTTCTGATTGGATATTGCAGTAAGCACACTAATGAGTCATCATTAGGGATGAGTGGAATTAAGTTTCCATCGTTAGTATCACTCATTGGGTTGCTTAGGCAGTAGAGGATGGCTTGATGAAAAACCTTTTTTTTTCCACAGTTTTTTTTTTGGGGGGGGGCATCAATTTAAATTAGTTTAGAAGACTTATTTTGGGTTCTTGTTTTGCTTTATTCTGTTGTCTGTTTTTTCTTCAACTGACAAAAAGTTAAATAATTAATGAGGCTAATGGGGGGACATTGTGGCACAAGAACAGGTCTAGGATAGTTTAAAGGGGTTTTAATGTAGCTCATAGCTCACAGGATCCATTTAAAGCCCATTGCACCCTTTAGGCTGGGTTCACACTGCAGCACGGAGCACTCACAGCAAGGGTCCGGTGCGTTCCTGTTCACCATTTCTGGTCTGATTTCAGCCCGAATATTTGGCTGAATTAAAACCTGAAGTGGACCAGAGGACACACAGGACCCCTGTGCAAATTCGCACCAGAGCCACTCCAGAGATGTGTGAACCGGCTCCATAGAGAGCCGGTAACAATCTCCTGACATGCAAATTGGATGCAGGGAAAACCACATCCAATTCGCAATTGTGTGAACCCAGCCTTAAACCACATTCCACATTTTACAAAAGAAACAAATAACTTTACCCATAATTTCAGGGGAATGGAAATTCTGCTGCATTGTAGGATAAGGCAGGGGGTGTTGCTGCTCTCCTACTTCTGGAGAGGACCTGGTAGTACTGGCATTTGGTCATTGTTACAAAAGGTGTACCAAAAAAGCAACTTTAACTTCTGTGCTACAAGCTCTAAAGTAGTTATTGGCCAAGTTGTATATGTTATGTTGTTTAGAGGGGCTAATTATGTTCTATAAAGTATTGTATATTCAGTGAGCTCTCCATAATCATGGTTGTTAGGTGCCCCTACTAGTAATGGGTGATTCTGCCTAGGTTCAATTCACCAAAGGTTCAGCGAATATTGCCTAAAAATGAGGAACCAGAACTTGGTTCTGTGGGGGAAAATAAAATCTACCCTTTTCTGTGTCTAACTATGGGGGATGAATCTTATTAAATTCTGGCCATTATAATATAGGAAGCTGGGCAATGCCATGGGACACTTATACTAATGCAAAACAAAAATGTAGGCACTTGTATGGTATATTTAGGAAATATACCATACAAGGAAGAATGGGTGTTCTTAGGCACTTAAAGCGCAACATTGAAAATACACACATTCTTTAAATAGCAGGCTTGAAGGAGCTGTAAAGTCTTGAGGTTTTTCACCTTAGTACATTCTATGAATTACGGTGAAAAACCTCCTGTGCTGCAGAAGTCCCCCAGAACCCCCCTTTTACTTACCTGAACCCGATTGTTCCAGAGGAGAGGACGAGCCCAGCAGCTCCAGCCGCTGTCTCGGGTCCTCATTAGATAGATTAATAACAGCAGAAGCCATTGGCTCCCACTGCTGTCAATAAAATCCAGTGACATGGGAGCCGGGGGTGGGGTTAATGGACGCAGCAGCAGGACCCGGGAGCACGCTCGCATGGGGGTCCCCATGCAAAGCACCTCTCCAAGGGGGCACCTGGTGAAGAGGAGGAGCCAGGAGCGCCGCCGGGGGACCCCAGAAAAGGAGGATTGGGGCTGGTCTGTGCAAAACCTTTGCACAGAGCAGGTAAGTATAACATGTTTGTTATTTTTTCAAAAAGAACCTTTACAATCACTTTGAGGGGTGCTTTAAAGCTGTACGTGGTGTTACAAAGCAGTATGATTTTCACAGACACTCTCAGTAACTGCGTATACTGGCAGCACATATTTGGTTGTGGAATTGTATTTTTTCTTTCTTTTACAGTTATCCTGGCTAACATACAGTAGCAGCACCCCAATCGAATTCATTTCAGTTTAAAAAAAGTGTTTTTTTTTTAGGTGGTTTTAGCAGTGACAAATGGTTTTTCATTAACCCATATTAAGCCTACTTTAGCTGGCTAGAAATTGGATAGAAATTGTCTGGCAGTGGCCTGTGGCTGTTTCTGTTCTCACTGATGCAAAACTGTCCTGCTGCTGTCCAATTTTTATCAAGCTCTTATTAACAATTAAGAGATTGCAGATGATACAGCAGCATACAATTGACCAGCAGTAGGTCATTTTTAATGAGGGAGAATTGGCTGAAATGTACTAGAGAAAAATAGTACTGGCAGTTGTTTTACTACAAGAATTAAGTAACTTCCGATGACACAGCAGTGTAAAACTGCCCAGCAGCAGGACCATTTTACATTTAAGACCTAAAATTCATAAAACAAAGCGCAGGCTGGGGCTTTACTACAACAATTACAATACTGCAGAGGATACAGCAGTGTGAATTTGGTCAGCAGCAGGACATTTTCAATTAGGAATAAATGGCCTAACTAGTTTATGCCTAACTTTTATATATGGGGAGGGGGGTGCTGAATTTGAGTGATATTATGTATGGTGGTGCATTTTGTTCTTGCATACTGCAAACAAAAGGCAGCTTAAAGAAGGTGATTAAAGTGGATGTAAACCCTCAGATATACCCAGTGAAGTGAACAGCCTCAGATGATATGCAGGGGTGAAACAAATCTCCCTACATAAGTTTTACATGTATATCTGCTGTCTTCAGCTTGCTCTATTCTTTAGTATTCTTACATCGGGTTAGAATATTTACTTCCTCATTCAACAGTAGGAGTGGGAGTGTAGTCTTGGCTTACACTAGGAGACAGCTGATTGGAGGAAAGGCACACACCCCCACTCCACATAGGCAGAAGAATGAAGATACTTTCAGAGCTGTGCTGTAACAAGACAAGCTCTCTGCTAATCTATTTATAGCAACCTCCCAGGACACACATTTTCAGCTGCTTTTATCTCCGGTCTCAGAAAACCTGTCAGAAGTTATTATAATGATAACAGAGGAACGAAACAGCAGAAAGACATAAGACTTAGGGGTTGATTTACTAAAGGTGGCAGGTGCAAAATCTGGGGTAGCTCTGCATAAAAGCCAATCAGCTTTCAGGTTTTGTTGTCAAAGCTTAATTGAACAAGCTGAGATTAGAAGCTGATTGGCTACCATGCATAGCTGCACCAGATTTTGCACTCTCCAGCTTTAGTAAATCAACCACTTAGTGCTTTGGAGAGAGATAAGGAAACGCTGCAGATATATGTGCCCAGGTCAAATTTCATGTATCGGGTTTGCATCCACTTTAAGGTACAATAATCTAACTGAGACTAATCTCTCCCTATGCCGTTTTTTGGTTTTCCCTATGCTTTCTCTGCAACAACTGGCTTCCCTTTATACTGAGGAGGTTAGCTTATCCAGGGGCTAGCTTATCCAAGAAGTGCCCCCTTATTGGCACTTGCATGTGTGCTGGTCAAAGTTTAAATGGCAAGCAGTTCATTATGGTTTAGAAAAAAAAAAAAAAATCTATAAATATATATGTGCAATTAGTGTATCCCAAATCAAATATATAAGGTAAGTATCAAAATGATGAACACCTAAAATAAATAAAATTGTTGTGTTCATATAAGTGCACAATTCATGCAGTTCATTCAGTTCATCAATAAAGTGCTCAAATTAAATATGTGACATATATATCGAAATATTGAACAAATAAATTAATATAAACAGGAAAGTTCATGTATGTGAGTAATTGATGAAATTCATCCAGCTTTGTAGTGAGTTTTTCAGCTTTTTTCAGCGTTATTGCACTAACGTTTTTGAGCGTTTTTCAGCAGTAGCATTTTTTGGCATTTTTTTTTTCTTCAATTGATCAAAAATGCTGGTGAGTATTTTTGGGCGTTTTTGAGCCTTTGAGCATTTTTACAGCTGAAAAACTCCTCTCAGAACCCACTAGTCTTGGATCTTTTTTTACAGTTCAAAAACACCACTGCCCAAAACAGTTGATAACAGCCTGTTGTGTGCATGGGATAACATGAAAAAAACGTCTGAAGCTAACAACAGCAGCTGTAAAAATGTCCTGCGTGCATGAGGCCTTAGATCAGTTTAAAGTCTTGTGATTGTAACATACAGCTCACAGCTGGTTTTTCGATCGCCCTTGCTTACAGCGCATCTTAGCATAAACATCCTCTTGCATTTTCTTCTCATTCTCCATAACTTTCTTTTTCTGTCCCTTGTTTGCCTCTATTACTCTTCCTCTTTTTTTACTGCCTTTCCCTCCCACGCTTTCCCTATCCATCTTTCCCTCCCATTCCTCCCTTCTTCCCTTTCATGTGCATTCTGCGGAGACAAAACAGCTGTCAGTACACCTGAAGGAAAATGGTATCGTTCTGTCCACATATCAATCTGAACAGTGTTTATTTCAAAGCAGAGTGCCATTTATTCGTAAAAGATGTAGTGAGCACTGACGAGACTGATATGGGAAATAGAAAAAGCTTATTTTTCTCTCCTCCTATTACTTTCTTGAATTTGAGCCCTTGCCTTTATTTACTAGGACATGCTGTACCTCTTATGTGAATGCAAACATATCTTGTGTATTTCTTTTTTTTGACAGTAGGCTGAAAAAGCATGAGCATAGTTGTTTATTAAAATGTTATCATTTTTACATTCAAGTTTACAGGGAGATGCTTCCTAAAAGAAAACTCTAGTTTTGCTAGGAAAAAAAGCATATATATATATATATACAGTATATTGCAACACTAGGTATTTAGTAAATAAAGGATACTAACCGCTTGCTGACCACATCGCGTACATTTACTGCTGCAAAGTGGCACTGTCCCGCGAATCGCCGTCTATAAACAGCGGCTTGCACATTCGCTGTAGAGGGCGGGAGCGGCCACACTCCGCAGGACTCGATCTCTGCTGGCGAGCCATGATTGCCTAGCAGAGAGGAAGAACAGGAAACCGCCAAGTAAACATGGCAGTTTCCCGTGACTGCTGAGGCGCAATAGGCCTAGGCATAAACCATTGTTGACATAATGGACAAACCCTCCTTGCCCCAATCTCATATAACAAACCACACTTACAACCAATTAGGTTGGAAGGGTCAAGGCCACAGCTTTATTTAAATTCCAACACAGAACATGTGAACACTTTAAACCAGTGCCAGTCACAGATATACTGTGAGCAAGCTTTAACCTTAACTAGTTGAATTCCAAAAGGGGGCCTGTCCTTACCATAAGTGCTGGACAGACAACCTACTTCCAGTTTCCAATCAAGGGCATAGCCCATTACCGCAACTTTTAATGCTGGCAAGGTCAAGAAACCACAGCAAGCTATGACAAACCATCAAAAGAAAATAGGGGCAGGAGGGTGGGCAGCTCTTCCAGCCACGTTGTCTTCGAAAGGCCCAGAATTCCATGGAGCAGTGCCTTTTACTGAGCTTAGGCCCAACCCATCCCCCCATGACTGCATCCAATCCTATTTTAACACTTACCGACTGCTTACGCCCAGCTCCTGGCCATGCCCCCATCAGTCAAGGCTCTCTTTCCCTGGGGGGGGGGGGGTCAAGAGGCCTTCATTCTGTCAAACGGCATGTAAGAGATCTACTGATGCCTGTCACTGGGATCATTTAAATCTCTTATGCCTCTGGCAGCCCAGCCCCCTCAGAGTTAGAACACGTCTAGGGAACACAGTTAACCCCTAGATCACACCCTGCAGGTTAGCCCCTTCACTGACAATGACATTTATACAGTAATCAGTGGATATTTACATTTCTGATCGCTGTATAAATGTCATTGGTCCCAAAAAAGTGTCAAAATGTCTGACATGTCCGCCCCAATATCAAAGTCGTGATAAAAATCGCAGATCGCCGCCATTACTAGTAAAAAAAAAAAAAAATTGTAAAAACGGCAGAAATAAAGTCTCATTGTTTGTAAATGCGGCAACTTTTGCGTAAACCAATCAATAAATGCAGATTGCGATTTTTTTTACCAAAACTATGAGGAAGAATATAAATTGGCCAAAACCGATGAATAAATTTATTTTTTTATATATATATTTTTTTTTTGGATATATATTTTACCAAAAAGTAAGAAATCCTTTTTTTTTTGCAAAATTGTCACCATTTTATTGTTTATAGCGGTGATCAGAAATGACGTAGAGGTGATCAAATACCACCAAAAGAAAGCTCTATTTATGGGAAAAAAAGGATGCAAATTTCGTTTGGGTACAACATCGCACGACTGCGCAATTGTCAGCTAAAGTGATGCAATGCCGAATCACAAAGTGCTCTGGTCCTAACATAGGAAATCTTTCCGGGGCTGAAGTGGTTAACCCCTTCCCTACCAATTTATGCAGAATGATGGCTAGGAAGTGGTTCAGTTATCCTGACTGGGTGTCATATGACATTCAGCAGGGTAACAAGCCTGCTCGTGCCAGCAGGGGCGCATAGCGAATCGATCGTTGGTGTGGTGTGTCAATCTGACACACTGCATCTCCAATCGTGATAAAGAGCTTCTGTCAGAAGCTCTTTACCATGTGATAAGCTGTGACGAATCACAGCCGATCACAGCGTAAACAGGAAGAACCAAGTATCAGCTTTTCCTCTACTTGCGTCTGCAGACGCGAGTAGATAAGAGCCAATCGACGGCTCTCCTGAAAGTGGGGGGTCTGCACTGATTGTTTATCGCCCAGAACCACCAAGCAGCCCACCCAAGACCGCCTTTGCAGTGCAGGGGGAGGGGGTGGCCACTGCAAGGGTATATCTTGTCTAATTCTTGGAGTTAACCTTTAATTCTGAATGTATCCTGGTACAGCCATTCCTTAACCACTTGAGCTCTAGAAGGTTTTACCCCCTTCATGATCAGGGCATTTTTGCTATTCAGCACTGTGCAACTCTAACTGGGAATTGCGTGGCAATGCAATACTGTGCACACATTTTATATAAATAATTACATTTAGATATTTTTTCCTCACAAATAGGGCTCTCTTTTGGTGATATTTGATCACCTCTGGGTTTGTTATTTTTTGTGATATACCGTATTTTTCGCACCATAAGACGCAATTTTTTTTCCCCAAAAAGTGGGGGAAAGTCTCACTGCGTCTTATGGTGCGAATACCTGAAAAAACCCGCCCCCCCTCGTCGCCGCCGGGAGCCCGCAGTGTAATGCAGCATAGAGCGCTCTGCTCTGATCTCACACAGTGAGAAGACAGAGCAGCCGCAGTACTTCATTTGGCCACTGGTGCTTCATTCGGCCCCAGTGGCCAAATGAAGTACTGCGGCGGCTGGAGCTGCTCTGTCTTATTTATGAATGGGAGGTGGCTGCAGAGTGGAGCGCCTCTAGGCGCAGGGTGATGACACCATCACAGCACGGTGGTGGTGGGAGATATGAATCTCCCTCTCAGCTCTGTCAGGATGGACACAGGTATGGCTGTATTTCATGGGACTGGTATATTGCTGCATTTTATGGACACTACTATGTGCTGTATTTCATGGACACTCCTATGTGTTGTATTTCATGGACACTCCTATGTGCTGTATTTCATGGATCTGGTATATGGCTGTATTTCATGGATCTGGTATATGGCTGTATTTCATGGATCTGGCATATGGCTGTATTTCATGGATCTGGTATATGGCTGCACTGGTAAACATTTTATTACACCATTTGGATCAGAATTTTTTTTCTTGTTTTCTTCCTCTAAAACCTAGGTGCGTCTTATGGTGCGAAAAATATGGTAAATAAAAAAATTGCCGAACATTTTGAAAGAAAACTATATTTTCTACTTTCTTTTTATAAAACATATTCAATAAATTGAAAATGTGTCATACATGCGTATGTTAATTGGTTTGGTTTGTGGGAAAGTTATAGAGTTTACAAACTATGGTATATATAGTATATTTGAAAATTGATCAGTTCTGATGTACTGATGGCCTATCTCGATTCTTGAGGCCCTAAAATGCCAGGACAGTACAAATACCCTCCAAATGACCCCTTTTTGGAAAGTAGACAATCTGAGGCATTTAGTAAAAGGCATAGTGAGTTTTTTAAGTTGTAATTTTTTTTGTCACATTTTGTTTGAAAATAAAGAAATTGAATAAAATGTATTGTTTTCACAATTTCTGTCACCGGTGCAGTACAGCATCATCATATGACTGATTGGTCATGATCAGGCACACTGACAAGTGACTGTATGTTAAAAAAAAATCAATAAATAGATACGATTTTATTAATTTTTAAAAATTTTTTCCCCATTTTTTACTATTTCTTTTTTTTTGCATAATTTCATCAGAGTAGTTTGGTGTTACCATAGTAACACTATGCTGCTCTGGGGTTGATCAGGGATTTTTTTATTTGTTTTGCTTTGTTTGCTGTTCCTATGAAGGTCAATGTAACAGCAACCTTTTTAACTGTCATCTGCGATTGGCTACAGCTAATCACATGGTACAGGGTGCTGTGATTGGCCCAGTTACAATGTGATATATTTGGGCCAATCACAGCATAGGCAACACAGCTGTTATAAATGAATTGATTAATAACAGCTTTGTTGATATTGTGATCATGTGATCACATAGCGATTACATGATCACGAGTACCGGGATCCGCAATCTGCTGTGTCTAGAGCACGCATAAACCTGGAGCAGGCACATGACATAAATGTGCGTGATTGTGCCTGCACTTGCCGCCCCACTATATTACTGTGGGTTAGTAAGTGGTTAAAGCAGTATTAAACCAAAAATATAAAATTATGTGTGTGTGTGTATATATATATATATATATATATATATATATATAGATTTATTTTTTACCTGGTGACATGACCAGTAACACATTTCCTGTATTAGAGTGCCCCTACTCTGGATGAAGGAGCACAAGAGCACCTTTGGACATCAGCATTGTCAGTCTAGGGGGAGGGAAGTGTTAGATGCACTAGCAGAATTAGATACACTAACAAACTGAAGTCAAACTTCACCTCACACTGCAGTTACAGCAAACGTTTTGTTCCTTTTGAGATAAAGGTTTTGCATAAACAAACAAATCAAATTATTATAAGCACCCCTGTCAGTATCTCTGGTTTTTCTCATCCGTCTAACTGCTACATCTGCAGGGTAACTTGTTCTGTTAAAAAACAACAGGTTTACTGGCAGGATCACCAGGTAAAAATAAAATAAAGAAAGCATAAAAAAGAAATCAATTTGGAAAAAAAAAAAAAAGAAATCAAATGCAGCCATCACATTTAAAGAGGAAGTAAACCCTCTTTAACCTCTATATTCCCCTGTAATGTAGAAGCATAATGGGCTACTATGCATCGCACTTACCTGCAAATGAAGCCTGTGATGTCCCCTGTGCAGGCAGTGTCCATCTTCAGCCCCTCTTCCTTCCGGGGCCGCGACTCTGGCTCTGTGACTGGAGTCACGTGACGTCACGGCATGATCTCAGTGAAGAAACAGCATGGAGGTGGAGGCCGTTTCTTCACTGTGTGACGTTGGCACATCACAGTACACTGTATATCTCCTAAACCATGCAGGTTTAGGAGATATGCAGGGAACCTACAGGTAAGCCTTTTTATAGGCTAACCTGTAGGTTATTGTGGTTGTCACGGGTTGACAATCACTTTAAGAATTGGTGAGCTGCAATATAATAAATGTTTGCTTTTGGGTTTACTACCACTTTCATTGCTTGTCACAGTGACAGGAAGTGAGGAGAAATCTCCCAAATGTGGGCCAAAGAGAGCAATAGAATGAATCCTTCTCTTCTTCATGCTTCAAATTAGAGACACTTCCTGCATTAGGTTGACTTTTAGTGAGATACTTACTAAGACTCATGGTCCCCTAAGGGAAAGCAGAGACTGGAGCTTTTTTTATTATAACACCACTGAGGTTGCTCAGGTGGTTATAATAAATGCAGACTTTCCCATTCACAAATGAGTCTGTGAAAGTTCATGCTAGGGCAAACAGCAATTTCTTCAGAGGTATGAATGTGCAAATACATCTGCTAAAATCTATGCATGAAGTTGCCTTGAACGGGATTGTTTCACTTTAAAACTGACCGGAGACATAAAATGCTTTTTAGACACGCAGACGCTATCTGATCCCCAAACAATACTTTTTGGTGTATAATCATATTGCCCAAGCTTTCATGCTTATGCACTGCACATAATCTGATTGAGCATTCCTAGCAATTAGCCAGGAAAATCCAATGCAGACATTCCGCTATTTTCTGAGAACAGTCAGCCAGGGGCATCAAATCTAGCTGCATTTAAATCCACAGCTATATGTATGTACAACATAATTAATCCATTCTGCACAGGTATACAACCTTTCACATACATATCTATAGCAGGTATTAGTGGCTACATTGGATACTTAAATTAGAGGAAAATCTTATTTCTACATTCATTTTACTCCTTGCTTGAAACCAACAGTTTTATTCAGTGCAATGGTTACAGTGCCTACAGTGCAATACAACACGTACTTTTGTTATAGGAGACCGCAATCCTTGCCGTCACTGTGTCATCAAGCCACAGCTACTGCCCAGCTTAATTTGGAGACACATACATGCTGACAAAAAAATAGACCTCATGTCATATAGCTCTTGGATACAGCTTTCACAGACATTCTTCAGAGTATTTTTTTTTTCTGAAAGCCAATTTGTGTAGTAACCGTTACATCAGCCCCTCTGTAATCATTACTGTGAAGCTGACATTGTAAAGGAGAAAGCTTCTTTAACCCTCTGCATAAACACTGCAGCTCATTAGTGCGATGTCTCTTCAGCATGATGTTCTATCCTTTGTTGCATATTAAATGACTGCAATATAAAGTATTCTTGTCAGTGTTAAAACTTAAGTTTAGTGAACTAATTTAAAAAAAAAACAGCACCAGAGACAGTACTTACATTTAATCAAAAGCGTTGCTTGTGCAACAAATTTTTACCCCCCCGCCGCAACTGGCATTTTCTGGTGCCCACAGATTTAACATAAGCAACTGGACCTGTCACAGGCACTCATCAAAATTGCAGACCCTTTCTTCCCCCATGTTCCATTCATAAAAGCTGTATAATCGCTTCCCACAATAAACAGCGATCTGTAAATGGAGGACAGGAGGATGAATGAAAAGCCTGCCTCCAATATAGGTTCTTTTATGATGCATCACTTACCTAGTGAAGTGATCGATACAGAAATTAAACAGATCCTCCTGCATAAGGTGTATCTGTTTATCTCTTCTCTATTTTACTTAGCATTTCTGAGCTTCAGGAGGAGCTTTCTGAAATAATTTAAAATCAGTAGATACAAACACTGTAGCTGCTGACTTTTAATAAAAAGACACTTACCAGCCTAGGGATCCAGCTCTGTACTCACCCGGGCCAGTTCTTCACCAGTCTTTGGGTTCCAAGCGATGCCATCTTTGATGTGGGAAGCTGGCTATGGCTTCACAGCCGGCTTCCCAATGTCTAGGTATGAGACTCGTTGCGCTTATGTCCCAAAGCCTCCTGGAACATGTGATGTGTCCCAGGAAGTTGCCAGCAGGGGAGTTAATTTATACTTTGCTTGAATAAGTGAGAAATAGGTATCTGCTCTCAAAAGAAATGAAATATTCCAATAATGAGAAAGGTGAGGTGGAGGAGGAGGATGAGTGGAACTTCACATTTTAGGTAAAGTTCCACTTTCAGAAATTAGGGGATGGGGATATGATGTCACACACTGCACAGCATAGAGTGTAATCTGAGACTTGAGTGGAGGTAAAGGATACCCCCCTCTCTACACAGTCTCATAGGGTAACATGTACTGCTGAGGCTATCAATCCCCTGCTGTGTGCTGGAGATGGGGCGGGGACATCTCCTGGGATTGTCTGATGTTGGCATAGACTGTCAGAAGGGACTCATGATGATAGCGGAGGAATGACAGAGCAGATAGAAATCACATTAGGTGCTTTGGGTTGAGGCAAGTACACACTCTAGAACAGGGGTGCCCAACCTCTTGAAGAGCGAGGGCCACTTAAGCGACTTAGTAACCCGTCGCTGGCCACAAAGAGCAGAGCGCGTGGATGACAGGTCCATGTCCACTTTGCATATGCAGAACAGACATGGACACAGCCTGCTCTACTCTAGGGGTCCTCCAATCCACCCAGAAGGAAGGGGGCAATTTTTTTTTTTTAGCGAATTGGATTGGAGGTACTGTAGGCAGGTGTAAATGGACACAAGTCTGTTTACATCTGCCGCTCCATAGAGTTGATTGGAGGGTCTGATTGGGTCAGACCGATTGTGTGAAAGAGGTCTAAGGCTGCTTTCACACTGGTGTACTGTGGTTTACCCACAGCGAGGGTTCAACGCAGTGCACCTGTGGCTCTTCTGTGGGTTAGCCGCACTTTGCTATAGACTTCTATTATATCCAGCAGGTGTGGTACACTTTCTGAAAGCACATCAAACCCACAGGTAAAAACAGAAGTCTATGGCTTTGTGCAGGTAACCCACAGGTGCACTGCACTGCACCTGCGGATGAGTTTGAAAACAGCTCAATAACCACTGCAGAAGAGATATGCCCAAATATACTGTGATTTTAGTAAAACAAAATTCACCTTTAATAACAGTCCTCCATTCAGTTATTTACAGCTTTTGCTGCCCCAGGGGGGCATCTGCTTATGTGGCTCTGCAGCCATTTGCTTCCTCTACCGCCAACTTCATTCACAACACGGCTGCATTGGGATAGCGGATCCCAGAGCAGGAGGTCGCGGGCACCATCAGAGTGCACTGGTTGGGCACCCCTGCTCTAGAATAATATGCTTTGCTTATTTTTCATTTCAGGGGTTTACAAACACTTTAAAAAGACTTGCTGCAACACAAGGAAATTCAAATGCATGCATGTGTATAGCCATAGGCGTGCGCATATAGATTGGAAGGTGTGCCTGGGCACATCCTAATCACCCTGTACTGTGCAGATTCCCCCTGTTGCCTGGCTGCAGAGAAAGGGACTGGGGAATCTCTGTCCTCAGTCTCTTTCTCTGTCTCTGTTTAGATCCCTGACATTTCACCAAAACCCCCCAGCAGGGCTCCGAAATAAAATTGTAAAAAATATAACATAAAATATAATATTGTAAAAAATAATAAAAAAACAAAATTGTAAAAAAATAAATAAAATAAAATAAAAATAAACTACTGACACCTATCTCTGCCCTACTGACACTGTCCTCTTCTCTTCTGACATATATACACACTCATGTTTGTCCTTTGTGCTGCACATCCTAATGCAATAGGCTGTGTACAGCATCTATCTGCTTCCCGTTTTAAAATCTAAAAAGAGCATTGCTAGACGGTCATAGAGTGGCAAAGATGCCTAAATGCCTGCTTTTACCACCTATGTGAATGAGGCCCTACTACCAGTGGTATGACCTGGGCCTGTTAGATCCTTCATTGCATCCTTGTGAGCTCTGTTCATATGGCTCTGTATAGCACTCAATATGAAGCAGAACATGGGCAAATAAAACACCTAATATACACTAGCTGTAAGACGCTTTCTGTGTATTCATATTTCCTCCAGGAAATCAATTGGCTTAGCAGGATCTATTCTTTTGGGCTGTTCAGATTATCATTTCACATCAGCTTGGATTAGCTTTGAAGCTGCAAAGTAAAAAATGGGGCTGTTTTTCTAAATCCTGTTTTCTAAAATATTCTATCAAATAATATGTACTTTGAAAATACCAGATAGCTATTACCATACTCAAATAAAAAATAATTGCTTGTTTATGTGTTTCTTCAGATTGTGGGGGCTTTAAGATATCGCCGCTGAAAACGTACTTTATGCAACCTTACTGTAATTTATCTTTGTCATTGAGAGGAAATAATAAGGAGTCGGGGAGCTAGGGAAATAGATACGTGCATGATGCTTGTACACAGTGACACAGGACAACATACAGCAGCCAAATGTTTTATCTTCCAAACACATACAGACATGGCTTTATACTGAAAAGTGTAATAACAAGTAAAAGATTCCTTTCCAGATTATATGAACTGAATTTTAATTATACCACACTTTAGGTTTATACCATCTTGTAATCACATACGTGTATCAGTGTATTATTTTCTTTCTAAATATGTGGTCCACAGAGTCTTACTACACTGCAAACATGATAGGGACTGCAAATTAATTCTGAACAGATTTCTTGGTCCCTGTCACTCAGTTTGTGTACAATGCTGCAATTGGGGGGGATTACATACCGGTATTTCATGTGTGTACAAGGCAGTAAAAAGTTTAGTATTGTTTTTGGCACTATTAGAATCCAGTCTGGTGCCCCACAACTGCCCAAAAGTCACAATAATTAGTATATTTCATGCTTTTGAAGCTTCGAGATAAGCGAGTATTTTGTACAAAATAAAGAAAAATGGTGCTGCACGCTGCCAAAGTAATATATAAAATAAAGTGACCTTATTTAAATTGGACTTTAAGTTGCTGCAAATACAAATTGTGTTCCCACATTGATAAGCGCTGACTGAAAAAAGGTGTGTGTTTGTGCTGCTTAAAACAGATTACCCAAAGCCTCGTACACACGGTGCGACGGTCGTACAACAGCTTGTTGTACGATCATCCAACCGTTAGTATGCGCAATTAGAACAGCCGACAGTCCTACAACAGAAGTTGGATGGGCAGACTAGAAAACGTTTGTTGTACAACAGTGGTTCTCAACTCCCGTCCTCAGGACCCACCAACAGGCGGGTCTAAACCAGATTTTAAGTATTTCCTTGGGGAGATGCAAACTAGAATACTGTAATTACTGAGCAGCAAATTATATCACCTGTGATGTATTTCAGTTATCCTGCAAACCCGGCCTGTTAGTGGGTCCAGAGGACAGGAGTTGAGAACCACTGTTGTACAACAAGGCATCGTAGGACTGTTGTACCGTGTGTACAGAGAAGTTGGCCCAACAAAGCTGTACGTGTAAAACACACATGTTCAGAAGTCAGGAACGCCCGAAAGTGTCCGTTCGTGTAAACCTGCGTTCCTACTTAACAAATCTCATTCACCTGAACTTCCTCTTTATACACTCATAACACATCACTACGTTCGGCTTGTTGAAGCTTTGTTGTTCGATTACTTGACTCATGTCAGTATGCTAGACACAACAGCCAACAGACGATTTTGGGCAAAAGTTGAACGCGCGGTCGTACGACCGTCGCACCGTGTGTACGAGGCATAAGGCTCCTTTCACACGGGCTTTCCGATAAGGTCCGCCTGTCCGTGTTTCAGGCGGACCTGATCAGACACTCCATTCACCTCTATGGAGCGGCGGATGTCAGTAGTGACATGTCCGCTGACATCTGCCGCTATCCGATCCTCTCCACCAAATCCAGATGGATGATGGCCCTATTTTCCATCCATCTGGGGGATCGGATGGATCTCTCCATAGAGAAGAGCGGGACTCTGACAGGTCCGTCTCAGCACAATGAGTGGAAACGGAGCTGTCATCTGCCTGCTCAGTGGGGATCAGCTGATATCCCTGCTGAGCAAGCGGAGTCCGTCAAATGGACAAGCCGTGTGAAAGGACCCAAATTATATGACCGTCCTGTGGTATTAAGTAAACATATTCATACGTGCTTGACCACTTCCAGACCGAGCCTCTTTTTGAAAGTCTGTGTTTACAAGTTAAATTCAGTTTTTTTTGGAAAAAAAAATCACTTTTTTGAGTTTAAAAATTAGACAGCAGTAAAGTTAGCCTAATTTTTTTCTATATTGTGAAAGATAATGTTACGCCGAGTAAAATGATACCCAATAATATGCTTCAAAATTGCGCCCTCTCGTGGAATGGCGGCAAACTTTGGCACTTAAAAATCTCCATGGACAACGTTTGAAAATTCCTACAGGTTACAGGTTTTGAGTTACAGAGTAGGTTTAAAACTGAAATTATTGCTCTCGCTCTAATGATCATGGTGATACCTCACATGTGTGGTGTGAACACCATTTTCATATGCGGGCGGGCGCTTTAAATTTTTTTTTTCTTATTTATTTTTATTTTTACGCTGTCCTTTTAAAAAAAAAAATGTTCACTTTTGTTCCTATTATAAGAAATGTAAACATTCCTTGTAATAGAAAAAAGCATGCCAGGACCCCTTAAATTTGAGATCTGGGGTCAAAAAGAACTCAAATCTCATAATACACTAAAATGCAATAAAAAAAATGTCCCCTTTAAGAGCTATGGGCGGAATTGAGGTTTGACGTTGCTTCTGTCAGTCAATGTTATGGAGCCGAGTGGGCGCCATCTCCGGCTCACTCGGCATCCATTGCAGGGGGGTGAGCGGACGCAATTGTCTCCGCTGCTACCAGTGAGACTGGTAAGCAGTGAATGATCTCGGGGTGAATCCACCACAGAGACCACAGAGACCATTTTTATCTGAAACAGAATCGCTGGCTGAAAAAAAAAATACCGGGGTTATGGTAGCTATCTACTACCATAACAACGGTATTCCACTTCAAAGGACCGCCGTATAATGACAATGGGTGGTCCGGAAGCGGTTAAACATATTATAGAAAATCTCTCATATCAAAATCATATTACATCAACACCTTATACACTTAATGACATAAAAAAAATTCCAAAGCATGAAAAACAGCAATAAATTGAAAGTAGCACTCCCTCATAAATTACGTGCTACAGTTCAAATGAGCTTCAGTGTTTAGGGTCCTTCACCCTTAAAAACAATGTGCTTCACTGCAAAAAGCTTCCAAATAGTCCGCAGTTTATATCCAAAAACATAAAGAAAAAAAATATATATAAAGAAAAAAGGTGCAAATATTGAGGGCTCTTCACCCTTATATATTATGTGCTCCACCGCCAGACAGATGCTTCACCACCAGCTAAAATGCTTGCTCACCTTGCAAGTGGATATGTAAATTTATGTGGATCAAACAGGCTTTTAGGACAATAATGCTTCTATAGGTATAACAATCATCTGGTCTCATCCACAAAGTATGGCTCCTAGATGTATGCGTCAACCTCATCTCCATACGCTCCGCCGTACATATAGAAAGAAAACTTCCGCATATAGCATAGTATGTTCTAACAATCACATATTACTCAGCCACTCCTGAGGTAAAATACTCACATTTTATTCATGTATAAAAAGCATTTAAAAAGTGCCAATGCTGGGCTCACAAGTAAGGTTCCAATAACACTGGGTCCCGGGACTGACGTCACCTGGCTCTGCATCTACGCGTAGCGCCACTAACCTACGTGGCTTTGTCACTTCCTGACAAACTGCAATTAAAGGTATGCTCAGCAGGGCATCTCTCTACTGACAGATCCATGTCTGCTCCGCTATGCAGAGCGGACACGGACACAACCCCCTGTTCTCTATGGGGCAGTCAGTTGGAAACAGACTGCCTGTCCATTACCTCCGACTGTCATCCAATCCACTGGATGGATGGTGAACGTATCGCCATCCGTCTGTTTTTAGTGAACCGGATCAGATGCTGGCGGTTGTCAATGGACACATGTCTGGTGACATCTGCTGCTCCATAGAGGGCAATGAGTGGTCCAATTGGGTCCATCTGAAAAACAGACAGGCAGACCCAATCGGTCTGCTGGTGTGAAACACTGTAAAACTGAATTTGACCTGGTGTCAGCTTCCTGTGATACTGTACAGCAGAGCTTACAATGAGAGGGAAAGGAAGGACAAGGAGCCAATCAGTTGTGTTGCAGTGCTCTTGTGCTAACCAGGAATATGCTAATAAGAGGAGAAATCAGACTTACAGAGAGATGATCTCATCAGTCTGCTCCTTTAAATGTCCAGCCATAGCCTGGGGAGAGTTTGGACCTGTGAGTCGTTCTTCAATACAAAAGAGAAAAGTCAGGTTGCCTTTCTGTGGTTTCCAAAACAATAAAAAAAGTTTTGGATGAAGTTAGGCTTTAAAGATGCCACAAACAGCATCTTACTAAAAAGTCTTCCAGCTCTGGGCAAAAATGCTTCAAAATGGCATTGTAAAAACTGGAAATAGCACAAGTTAAATAATAATGGGTTTATTTTATTGGTCAACTTTTAAGGTGCATTGCTCAGTATTTTATATCTTACATTTCTTTTAGAATTGTTTTCTTTTTCTGTTACTAGTTTTTGTTTTCTTTCATACAAACATCATTTTTGAACTTAAGCCTGCATTGCATTGCAAACGCGATTAGTGCATCATTGGTGCAATGCAAAGGCTCCTGTATTGTTTACCTCCATCTCCAGGTTCATATAGAGATCCAGACCTTTTTTATGAGGCTTGCAGAAGTAATGAATGGACTACAAGTTGGATAATATCACTACTTTTCTGCTAACAAACACTGCTGTGTTTTTCTGCCACTGGGGCTTGTGAGGCTTGGAATATTTAGATTCAACAATACTTGTAAATGGATGAACACAGTCGCGCTCAGTTCAAAAAGTAACAGCATTCCCTAAAGCTAAAGGATCTATAACCACCCACCCCTCATTTTTTTTTACCCCTGCTTACTGGGTGGTCTTTTATGCAGATGTCCCTATGAAATCCTCTTGTCTTCTTCCAGTACTTGTTCCCGCACAGGCATGTTGCTTGTGACTTTCATCAAGAGGCCCACCAGCTTTTCGGGGTTCAGCAGGCGCGTCTTCCAATGATGCAGCGCTAGGCACACCCCTTCCTCCTTTCTGAATGAAGGACTATGCCTCTTGGGGTATGTGATGAGCAGCTGCACACATCATTCACCTAGGCGAGTGACGTGCATGAGGGTCAGGGCCACACATTTTTTACTAAAAAATAAGTAAAATAAAAAAAAAAGACAGCACTATTCATATAGCGAAGGGGGTGGATTGGAGGGAAGTGTATTCCGAAGGTGAAGATCCGCTTTAAGAGTGTGAGTTTTGGGAATGGGGTATGCATCATGTTTCATGTTAGACACTAAACATGAGATTATCATGAAACATGGTCCAAAAGGGGGACTATTTAAGTTATATTGCGCTATGTATTTTTCATTTTTCTATAAACAGAGTGTGTAGTAATAAAAAAAGTCTAAATGTCTGACCAAAGAGATTTCAAAATACCTGAGGACTGGAAAGTCAAACGCTAAAAGCTGGCCTAAACTAAGAAAATGTGTGTTGTGGTTTAAGCTATTTAGATATTGTTTTGGGAATCATCACTGTACGAGTGGCATAAATCCAACTTTACTACCAGTTAGAGACTTGATGCTGGACAAGTTCAGGCATTTAATGTCTTGGCATGATGATTTCATGATTGGACAATACATAACCATAACATCAGTAGTGAGGTTCCTACATTGGTTTAGCAATTGGAGGTTACAGTATTACTAGGCACCAGCACCAGGGAAGGCCACACCATATGTGGCCCAGGTAAGTGCTGTGGTCAGGATGATTTTTACTGTCTGACCCCATATTATGGAAAATGAGAATATTTAGGGTAACAAAATATTCTATCTATCTATCTATCTATCTATCTATCTATCTATCTATCTATTTATCATCTATCCATCTATCCATCTATCCATCTATCTATCTATCTATCTATCTATCTATCTATCTATCTATCTATCTATCTATCTATCTATCTATCTATCCCAAACATGCACGATGCAATGATATAATGATTCAGCTCAGTGAACCTGTATTGTCTTATATCACTTAACAGACCAATGAAAACAATGTGAACGTGTAAAGATATAAGGTTATATATTGATTTTAAAGTGTTTGAAGAGGTGTTATTCCCACTTTAGTTTTCAGCCCTGGGCTTTTTCAATGTATTAGGACTAATTAGACATGATGCATCAAATACTGGTAAACTAATTGGTAAACTGCGATATTGCTCAGCACTGCATAGTAATTAGGACCTGATTCGTTAAAAATCGATACAGGAAAAAAAATCATATATGATACTGATTACAAATGTTATTTATTCTGATTCTGATTTCATGCCTTTTAAGAGAGTGCTACGTTTAGAAGGAGCCATAAAAAATGTGTTTAGTGAGCTGTCCAGTGCTGAAATTGTGAAGGGTAAGCGTACCTTGCATAAGAAGCTGACACATGCCTTTTTCTCTGGTCTCTGCAAAAAAAAAAAAAACTCTTTATGTTCTAGATGATTTGAAGTCTTATATTTTTTCTCTAAGGTCTGATCAATACTGGGGCATCCTTTAGACCGATTAGAGACAGATTAAAGTGTGATGATTCAGTCTGATGCATGCCCTGAGATTAGGAAGTGAAAATGCCTTACAGAATGAAACAGTCCCCTGACACATGCATGGAGGTGAAGACAGGGACTGCAATAATTCTCTAAGGCAGTTCTTTAGTCCTCACCCTAGTAAGCTTTACATGCTATAGCTCTGGGCAATGTTCCTAGTACAAAGTGAGCATTTGAAAAATCTAAGGTATGAAGTCTTAGATTTATTGTTGCAAAAGCAATGGGAGGGTTTTGGGAGAGTCTGTCATCTAATGTGCTGTAATCCTTTGAAACTAGCCTAGTGGATGGAACAAATTTGTTTTAAACTACTATATAGTGCAGTTAGATCATGTGTAATCTTTTATCTATCCTATTTAGTGAAATCCTGCGGCGGCCCATCCATTAGGGGCACAGGGGCGCCACCCCCCTAATCCATGCGCCCGACCCCTGATCTCTATGCAGGATGCCGGACAATGTGACCATGCGAGTGAGGGGGGTTTGCTTGCTGCCCCCCCCCCCAAATATTGAGCACCAGCCGGCACTGGTGAAATCTCTGAATCATAGTGATATAAATGACATGCAATCAATTCCATTTGCATTCTTTCATTCTTAAAGGCTAAGTGTATCTTTAGTAACATGTTACACCTGAATCCCTCCATGATCCCACACTGTGACAGTGGGCCAGGGTTCTTCTCACACCCATTGTCACAATTTTAAAAGAGTGCAGCACACCCATTCACCCACATAGCCACCTCAATCATTCATAGGAATCCGTGAATGAGAAAACTACAAGTCCCATCTGCCAATGCAGCAGGCAGACATGTATTATCAACGAAGTGGGAGTGAACTGATCAGCACACTTGTACAGTAGATCGCTCACACTGCCTACAGCTTAGGAACTGTCTACCCATACAGAGGTACAGGCAGAGAGCTCTAGGTAGTGTGCAGGAGCCTGACATTGCATCCCCAATCGATCCATTGATCTTGAATGCAATACTCTGCAGTCTGCAGGCTCATAAGTAAAAAAACATAATTTTTTTTACCTGCAAAATTATGTGTGTTTATTATTTTTTCCAAAAGGTAAATGTAGCCTTTAACGTCAAATCTTCTAATATCAAATGTAAACCTTTCACTTGGCTGTTGGTCTGCCTATATGATAGACAGCCAAGTGAAGCTCTCTAATTTATTTATTTCTTATGTCACATGCATAAGGAATAATGGGCAGAAGAGCTGATAAAAAAGTGGCCAATATAATGCTGCGTCACCAAATGTTTAGCCATTACAAGAGGCCTAAACAGAAAAGACTAGGCAAAAGAGAGTTTCCTAAACTAAAAGACATGTACACATGTACAGCTGTTTGAGGCTAAAAGGAAATGTGATGTTCACACCTTTCTTCTGCTTTTTTACCTTTCAAAAAGCACATACTTTCTGGTGATTTTAGGATGAATTTAGTTGAAATTGATATTGTATTGTATTTATTATAAAGTTAGAATGCTCTTTTATATTCTATATGAAAGACAACATACTCTACCGCGTGTATTTGTAGGTTGCAGAATGTTTTTTTCTGTAAAAAGCGAAACAGATAAAAAAAAATAATGCATTTACCGGCAGAAAGATTTCTGGTTGCATGTAGTGGTAGAAGTTTCTAGTGAAGGATTCATCAAGGTCACAATTAAAGAGACCATAAGGCTCTAAAGAATTTCTTTTATGAATCACACTGTAGCCTTTCATAGCCAAGATTATCATGAGACAAGATCAGGTTGAAAATCATTCACAAGTCCAACCCAGTGGACTCTTCTTTGTCAAGTTTCTGCTTTAGACCGAGTATGTATATTTTCATCCCTTGCCATTTGTCTACGTCATGCCATTCTTTCAATGTCCCTTTATACTCTGCTATAGCATTTCCACCACTGAGGATTTAATATACTTATAGTATATTTATTGACTTGCATTTCTATTACTACATTCTAATACGGTTTTATCTAAAAAAAAATGTTAAGTGGCACAGTATAATTTTCACTAGCTTAATGCATGTCAAGGTTGAGTTTACAAATATGCAAATTTATTAAAGTGGAACTTCTGCTTTAAGTGCTGGAGACCCCCTGACATGCCACATTTGGCATGTATTTTTTTTTTTTTTGGGTGGGGGGCGTGTACCCTGTTTTCATAGGTACCCACTCCCACTTCTGCCCCTGGCACCGTGGCACTGGAAGGAAGTTCACCACTCCCTCTCTGCAATCTTTTGGAACATGTCACAGGTCCCAGAAGATTGCCCGACCATACAGAATGCACAGCGCGGCTTGGACATGCACAGTGCGCACCCGGCTGTGCAGCCATAGCCGGGCGCCCACAGTGGTAATGCCGGCACCGCGGAGAGGAGCAAGGCATCGGGCGGCCGCATCGCTGGACAATGGGACAGGTAAGTGTCTGTTTATTAAAGGTCAGTAGCTACACTTTTTGTAGCTGCTGACTTTTAAATGGGTGGAACTCCTCTTTAAGTAAATGCATGTGTGACATAAACTAATTATAGCATTCAGCACACTGTGGGTGAATATGCCTCCATTTTACAATAGTATAAGTAGTATAAGGAAGTTAATCCCTTAGAAAAGACAGTCAGCGAGTTACAGAAATGCTTCCTAATATATATATATATATATATATATATATATATATATATATTATACAATGCGTTTGTATATATATATATATATTATACAATGTGTATATATATATGTATATACAGTATCTCACAAAAGTGTACCCCTGACATTTTTGTAAATATTTTATTATATCTTTTCATGTGACAACACTGAAGAAATGACACTTTGCTACAATGTAGAGTAGTGGGTGTATAGCTTGTATAACAGTATAAATTTGCTGTCCCGTCAAAATAACGCAACACACAGCCATTAATGTCTAAACCACCGGCAACAAATGTGAGTACACCCCTAAGGGAAAATGTCCAAATTGGGCCCAATTAGCCATTTTCCCTCCCCGTTGTCATGTGACTCATCAGTGTTACAAGGTCTCAGGTGTGAATGGGGAGCAGGTGTGTTAAATTTGGTGTTATCGCTCTCACTCTCTCATACTGGTCACTGGAAATTCAACATGGCACCTTATGGCAAAGAACTCTCTGAGGATCTGAAAAAATAATTGTTGCTCTATATAAAGACGGCCTAGGCTATAAGAAGATTGCCAAGACCCTGAAACCGATCTGCAGCATGGTGGCCAAGACCTTACAGCGGTTTAACATGACAGGTTCCACTCAGAACAGGCCTCACCGTGGTCAACCAAAGAAGTTTACTGCACATGCTTAGCGTCATATCCAGAGGTTGTTTTTGGGAAATAGACCTATGAGTGCTGCCAGCATTGCTGCAGAGGTTGAAGGGGTGCTCAGACCATAGGCCGCACACTGCATCAAATTGGTCTGCATGGCTGTCATCCCAGAAGGAAGCCTCTTCTAAAGATCATGCACAAGGAAGCCCGCAAACAGTTTGTTGAAGACAAGCAGACTAAGGACATGGATTACTGGAACCATGTCCTGTGGTCTGATGAGACCAAGATAAACTTATTTGGTTCAGATGGTGTCATCGTTGTTAATAAAAAAGTCTAGGAGTCTCTCAAGAAACGGTATTCCACGGTACAACTTAAAGGTCACTGGTCATACTCTCTCACTCTCGCTATTGTGGTTTAAATTGTGTGGACGAGGGGTAAGTGTGGACTCTGG
>BLSH010197044.1:99730-114306 GCA_018402905.1 Glandirana rugosa | reverse complement strand
T
Organism: Glandirana rugosa; assembly: GCA_018402905.1. Taxonomy (NCBI): domain Eukaryota; kingdom Metazoa; phylum Chordata; class Amphibia; order Anura; family Ranidae; genus Glandirana; species Glandirana rugosa. Next base: position 114,305 of record BLSH010197044.1, on the reverse strand, counting down.
TTTAAGCTGCGAAGAACAAAACCGTATCTGAGTGCATTGACTGCAGAATGTCCCCAGTACTTGATAAATGTAGACAATTATACCATGAATGCAACTCAGCATAAATGGCACAGTAAATTGATATAAATAGGAATAATATGTATGCTTGTGAGGTGTAGCCCTTGCTACAACATAAACACATAGTAAATAAATATTTCATCAAGGAATTAGGGCCCATAAGTGAGTAAACATATAAGAAAGCATACTAAAATATTCTGGTAGAAACATCAAAAGGATTGTATTAAATTATTTATGCAGACAGAATTTATTCTAAATATTTCCAATAAATCATATTATTCATGCTCACAAACTATCATTAGGATCTCAGCCCACGTACTTCTGATCATTAAATTTTATTTGTGTTGGGACACTAGCAGTCTTTGAAGTTCAGGAGATTTGCATTGACACTGTATATTACATGTTATTTAATATAGATACATTTATTCAACAATTTTCTACAACTGCAAATAATAATAGACGTGCAGTGATAAAATGAAATTAAGAAACCGCTAGTTAAATGTGTGCATGTGACTATTACAAATGTTCAGGAAAAAAATATTGGTTCTGTAAAATGCTAAAGCTACATGTTTACTTCTAGCAACGTTATTGACAGCAGTCCTGCATAGACTCTAAACAGTATAGACAACACTTATTATTAAGGGATAACTATACTTTTAGTATGGCTATCCTATAAATACAACCCTCATCCCTCCACATTCCCCCCAAATCCTACATTAAAGCTGAAGCTTGATCTGCTTATATTTTGCTTGGTTCCCCTTTAACCCCCTCATTAAAATTCTAATAAAATGATTAAATGAAACCTTTCCGTTTTCATTACATACCTTATCATCACTAGGTCTTTGTGCTTGTCTATGCAATGAGGGCAGATCATGGATAGTGGGAGGGGCTGCCAGGGTGTTGTATACTGTGAACTCTGACTATGTATGATTTCTCTGAAATCTCTAAACTCTAAGTACATTTAAGCATAAACTCCCTTTTAATTAAAGTGCGCTAACCCACCCTTCCTAGTTAAATGATAGTATAGCCATTGCTTGAGCATCTCCATCTTCAGGAAATGGCTACATAGAAGATTATAGGGGCTTACTGTGCAGGCATGGTTTGCAATAAAGGGATTTGGCCAAATGAGATGTTAAAAGCCAGGTGTTAGTTTTTATCAGAGTTTACCTACAGAATGAATTTGGCCATATATTATACAATTTACTTATTCAATTTCCTTAAGCTTTACCTTCAAATATGTAGTGCAAGGGTCTGCCTGATTTCAAACAAATTGAAAGTGTTTGGGTTTGACCTCATATTATAGGGTTTTGAAATATCTAAAGGAAAATTGTACAAGAAAATTATATAATGTATGACCAGCCTTAGCTAATGCAGGCATGTTCAATGTCCATGTTTATAACCCACAGCTCACATAAGAAGTGTCTGTAAACAAAGGGTGTGAATAAGGAAAAGGAAATATGTGATTAAATGGCAGTGTAATCTATCCAACCCCTTATAAGGACTATAATACTGAAGATCCACATGAAAAATTCAGCTTGCCATGTGAAGATTGGGCTTTAATTAAACTTGCAGCAGAGAACTAGGCATGCACAAGTTCTCAAGTCCAATGTCTGCCCTAGTTCTCAAGCCCAATGTCTGCCCTAGTTCTCAAGCCCAATAGCTGCCCTATTTCTCAAGCCCAATGTCTGCCCTAGTTCTCAAGCCCAATGTCTGCCCTAGTTCTTAAGCCCAATGTCTGCCCTAGTTCTCAAGCCCAATGTCTGCCCTAGTTCTCAAGCCCAATGTCTGCCCTAGTTCTCAAGCCCAATGTCTGCCCTAGTTCTCAAGCCCAATGTCTGCCCTAGTTTTCAAGCCAAATGGCTGTACTATTTCTCAAGCCCAATGTCCGCCCTAGTTCTCAAGCCCAATGTCTGCCCTAGTTCTCAAGCCCAATATATGCCCTAGTTTTTAAGCCCAATGGCTGCCCTAGTTCTCAAGCCCAATGGCTGCCCTATTTCTCAAGCCCAATGTCTGCCCTATTTCTCAAGCTCAGTGTCTGCCCTAGTTCTCAAGCCCAATGTCTGCCCTAGTTCTCAAGCCTAATGTCTGCCCTAGTTCTCAAGCCCAATGCTGCCCTAGTTTTTAAGCCCAATGTCTGCCCTAGTTCTCAAGCCCAATGTCTGCCCTAGTTTTCAAGCTCAATGTCTGCCCTAGTTCTCAAGCCCAATGTCTGCCCTAGTTTTCAAGCCCAATGTCTGCCCTAGTTCTCAGGCCCAATGTCAAACTGTTATTGTCAAGTTAACTAACGCATACTGATATTGCTAAGCATGGTCTCAGCATTAAATATTTAAAAAAAAACATGGTCACAAAATGGGTAACATGTCAGCTTTATTGTACAAGCATAATAACAACAATATATAATTTAAAGTATGACTCCATCCAAAATGTTTTATTTTGTTATGAATCTGACTTTTATTCCCATTTATACACTACTGAAGAGATTTTCACCTACTTCCTGTTAGGGAAATGTCTCCAATAGGGCAGACAGAAACAAAAACACATTTTAAGTAGAGTAAGGATGGGTTGCTGTGCATTTTTTCTTATCCCGGAGATGAATTCACCTCCTAATTCTTGGATAAATGTCACAGGGACAGGAAGTGAGGGATGGGATAAAAGATAGAAATAAAAATATGGCAGAAAATGTAACTTCTCCACACATTATACACAAGAATTTGACAGAAGTTATGCTTTAAACCAACCACAGGTAAAATACAAAGATTCTACCAAACATGGCTTTTAGGTAGAATGTGATAACCAATCTGTAAAGGTTTTGTGAAGGAAACATATTATTCCATTGGGATACTAAAGAAATGTAAAATATGAGATGGAACCCTTCTGTCCTCCTATCCTTGATAGATGGTAATCTTAGACAGTATTATTTATATAAAATACTGGCGGTTCCTGGGTTGCAAACAAGATAGGGTCTGTAGGTTTGGTTTTAAGTTGAATTTTTATGTAAGGTCAGAACAGGTACATTTTTTTAAGTGTAACTCGAGCCAAAAAAATAATTTTTATGTGTTTTGGATAGCATAGGGAAGGGTTAACACCCCCTGTAACTTTTGTTTTGCTGTCTGTGTCCCTGTTCAGATAAAGATTTCACCTCACTTCCTGTGCCTGTGCCAAATGGATTTTGAAAATTTTGGGTTGTTGCAGAAAAAAGGATTGGTGATAAAATTTTAGTGGAGACCCATTTTCCCCATTATAACTCTTACAGGGGTGAATTTCCCTTCCAATGTGTAGATTTCCCCTCACTTCCTGTTGTCTCCCTCCGTTTGTAAGTATGAGTCATTTGTAAGTTGGATATTTGTAAGTCGGCATGTATCCTTGATTAAATTCCATTAACATATTATGCATTCCCTTCTTTGTTACATGTGCAAATATGTACCTTTGTGCCACGAGCCAACAAGAACATGACTGTAAGACAATCTGCCGTGCTTTGTACTGTACAGTTACTTGATTTTCTTTCTCCTTTGTTTGTATCTCTGTTACTGTTTACTTTAATCAGTTGTTTGATGTCACCCTTGTGTCTTTTGTAACCTCTTTTTTATTACAATAATCTTCAAATATTCGTAGACAGGAACAATGGTAAATAACATATTTTATATACTGTAGATGTTGTGGCAGCTTTGTTCAAACTTGTTCCGAAAAAAGTAGTGAAAAAAGCAACAATAATATGGGAAGTGCAGCAATTAACTAAACCGTTCAGATAGGAAAAAATTTAGTCCAGTATTCCTACCATCCTCCTGTAAGTCTCTACATGCTAAAGGGACAGAACTGTGAACTAACAAGGGTGATATTGCTTTACAGAGTGCATTTTTACAGATAAGGACAGCTTTGATTGTCCAGAACAGCCTGTATTGCTTAGTTGCAGTGTAGCTTGCCTAGAGGCCCATAACCTTGCTGTGCTGTATGATGCTCATGTCAGACGGCTGATTCTGCCACTAGGTATGAATCACCAGTAGCAGTATCATTGAAGAAGCTGTATGTCTGTCCCTATGGAATTATTCCTTTTGTAGCCAGATGCAGCAAGATGTCACTCCGTAGTTGGCCCCAACACTGAATTGCTAGTGAATGGAGCAACATCATCTGCCTTAAAGAGTGCTTCCATAGGGACAAACAGGAAGCCTCTTAGCAATCCTGCCACTGGCAATTTTGACATATTGCCAACTGCAACATCGCTGGTGGCAGAGTCGCTCATTTGACTTCTAACAAAATTAAACATCCTTTAGCATGTAAAACTCTATACACATTTGGCATCTTTAATCTAAAATCAGTTTGCTATTGGCTAATGCACTTACATACCACCAATGCTCCTTGTAATGTCTATATGTAAAAGCCATAACTGAGCCTAATTTCTTGTGTCTGACAAATGTATACAGTACATTAGCAAGTTCAGGCTTGATAAGATCAGTTGTGGCAAATTGTAAATGTTCAATGTTGTTATATATCTTTATAGGCACCAGGAATAATCCATTAACAGCTATATTCACTACAGGCGTCTGTAGAGAGACACTATGGCTACCAGCAGTGTTTGGGCACAATGTCAAAAGTCTGTTCAGGCATTACTGAATATTTTAGGTAATGAATACTGTTAATAAAGAATTTCTCTCTGTTGTGCCGCATGATATTAGATGCAAAAAGGCACACTTTAAATACAGGCAAATGTACATTTGTGCAAAAGGGCCCTTAGATATACAGAAAAAGGTTTAGCCTGCCATACATTTTGCAATCTGGTGGTAAAATCTCCATTGGCTCAGTTCACACGTGTGCGTGTGCCAGAGCATTTCCATGCATAGGGCATCACATTAATTTCAGTGGACTGCTCTGCATGCAAGAAACATGGAAAAGAAGTCCCTAACTCTGTTCCAAAAATGCATCCCACTAAACGGCATGATGCTGTAGCACCATGCAGTTTGCAGATTGGCGTTAACAATTAACAACACCCCTGTGCGTTTGCTAAAGTGCAGCATGACTCTCTGCGTTTCGGGAAAGCATGCAATTTGGTGTGTGTTCCCAACACACATAGAAGTGACTATGTGATGGGGTCACATCGGGGTCGCATCGCATAGTAGCCCATTATGTGTCACTTACCTGGAAACAAAGCCTACGATGTCTAGCGATGTCCCCTGTGCAGGCAGCATGCATCTTCAGTCCCTCTTCCTTCTGGGGCCACGACTCCGGCTCTGTGACTGGCCGCGTGACGTCACTCCTGCGCATGCACGCTGGAGCCGCCAGTCACAGCACGATCTCAGTGAAGAAACGGCACGGAGGCCGTTTCTTTACTGCGCATGTGCCGAAATGACATTGGCACATCTAGTACACTGTATATCTCCTGAACCGTGCAGGTTTAGGAGATATGCAGGGCACCTACAGGTAAGCCTTATTATAGGCTTACCTGTAGGTTAAAGTGGTTTTCCCAAGTTGACAACCACTTTAAGGCACAATTTGAGCCTGTGACGGTAAGGCAAACATTGCATTATGTACAGCTTCCCTAGTGGATAATAAAACGTGATTTCAAGCATCACAAAGAGCTATTTCCTCTGACCTTGTGATCTGTCAAAAAGATAAAAGATACAGCATTAAAAATAGGACTATTGGGTGATGACTGGAGAGAGGAGACTGAGGAAATGCTTCCTCCTGCCTGCAATATACTTATTTTATTCTCTAATAATGCTTGTCTCATACCTAAGAACAATCAATTGACTTGAACTTAAAGTGTTACTAAACCCAGTAACATGGAAATGCACAGTTTGTACATAGCTGTGTGATAAAATAGGAGGAGTTTTCCACTACAGCCTCTATACATGCCCACATGTGTGATGTCAATATCATGTAACCTGAACAGTTCAACTGAAACAGGAAATGTTCTATCCAGCATAAGAGACTGAAGAAACTGAGCATGTGTAGCTTTACCACCCATATGTGCAATTCAATGAACAAAAATATTGCAAACTCACAGGTATGCTAAAACAAGTAAACATGACATACACCCAACTGAATAGAAGGCCTTAGTGTAATATGCACGTTGCCTTTACACTTTGGCCAGTTCATAATCATGGTCCTACTGGATCCTGGTAAGGTCACAAATGACTCTCTCTTTAGGGCAGCTGTACACTTCAAGGATGTGAAAAACCCCTTCAAATTAGGATCGCTACTTTGAACGTGCCCAGAGACAGAAAATTCAGTTGGTTGGGTACACTGTTATTTCATTAATCTGGTTTTGCCAATACTGTTTCATATCTGCCTTTCTAACTGTTGGTCTATCTGTCTCTTTGTCTGAGTATCTATCATTCCAGCTATCTATAATTATTTTTGCTGCAGTGATGCAATTATCTAATGTTGTGTCAGGTGTAATTGTTTTCTATTGTAGTGTTCTAATGTGCCAGGCAGCCTGCTAGGCATTTTTTCATTGTGATGGATTGGTGCTAGACTGTAGAAAGCACACGTCACTGAGGGATCGTAGGATCTCATTCATGCATTCGTGATGCTTTATTCCCTTGAGCCCAGAACCTAGTAATAAAATCAGGAAACAGTCCGTGTCTCCTCCTTGATTCGATTGATGGGTTTGTTTGTTTTATTGTCGGAGATGGAGAGAAGTTTCATTCCACTCTGTTAACTCTTCACATTAACTTTGGGCCATTGACTGTTTGTTTTCATCAATCCTGCTTTGATGAGACTATGAATTTCCTGAATGTGGCAGGGCCCAGTGTTTCCTGTGTAATTAATTATGCTTTCAGTATAGTGTGGCAATATTGGAATGTCGCTCATACCTGGGGAGACTAAAGAAAGGTTTACTTCAGTTAATCATGAAGAAATAGGTAGGGACAAAACAGTCTTCATGAATTAGTTTCATAGCTGCTTTGAAATATTAATAGTGTGGGAGGTAAGACAAGGCATTTGATATACGATATATGAAAAGGGAATGCCTCTCAAATAAACACAACCTATATTTTTGATATTCTTAAAGTAAAAATAATGTTTTATTTACTATATCTAATGTAAAAAATAAGTAGAACAGTTAGCCATAGCAAGCTAAAGTGTGGCGGGTGTTGGAACTGTACGTGTAACTAAACTAATTTATTTTGGTTATGGTTAGAAAACATTAATTTACCGTTTATGATTTGGCCTATGTAGGTAACTTTAGTGCTAAAGGGATCTTCTTTCTATGTCTTTTCCCATCACAGTACTGTATGTCACATCAAAGTGTTCAAATTCTTTCCACAGAACAAAAAAGATATCCTTCTATATTTGGCAATCTTCAAGGTAGTGCTGGACATGTCATGCTTTTTGTCCAGTGTTTGCAGTTTTCCTTCTATATACTAACTGGACAGTCTAAGGCGGTCTACATCAATAAATGCAAGATACCACACTTGTGTATAGAATAAAAAATATAGTAAATCTGTCTATCCTTGAGATATGGTGTAAAATTGTGTACATATAAATAAATAAAATCATGAATAAATACAAATTCCCCACACCTGTGCATAAATGATAAAAATGACAAATCAATCTATGTATGAAGTGTTAAATTATATAAATATACACAGAGATTATCAAAATGCAAAAAATAAATCTCTTAGTGAAAAACAGTTCAGGATAAAGTAGTGTTAGAATCTTGAACACTAGTAATAACACTGCTCCATAGATGAAGAATAGACATACTCCACCTAGTGTTAAGAGTTACAGTGAGCACTATCATTTTCCATGTTTTGCCTTTTTGGAGGAGTATAAGGAGAGAAGCAGATTACTGAACTACACTTATTGATGTGAAAAGCCTATGTGGCCTCTGTTTGTGCTTAGAGGTCATATGTAGCGGTGAGCAGGCCTACTTAACACATTGGGTGAAGTGTGTCCTTTCTTCATCTATGGAGCAGCAGGGTTACTAGTGCACAAGTTTCTGTCACTACTTTTTTCCTGAACTGTTTTTCACTGAGAGACTTATTTTTTGCACTTTGTGTATTGTACTTTGTGTACTCTATTGTACTTTGTGTATTTTTTTTTTTAATTTCTGTATTGCACTCTGTGTATGTTTATTTAATCTGACATCTCACGGATAGATTCATTTATCATTTATGCATAAGTGTGGGAATTTGTATTTATGGTGTTATGTATTTATTTAAAGTGGTTGTATCGCCATTCTGACAAGTTTTTTTCCTTTTTAAAAATGCATGGTGTATGCCGGGGCGGTGTCATTTCCTATTGCTGACATCAGCCCCTGCATCCCGTGAGATTATAATGGGGAGCAGAGTGTTTTTTATATAAAGTCCCATGTGACGTCACATGCGTGGGATTATGAGCCGGAAAAAAAAACTGAGGGCGGAAATAGACAGCAGTACATGACGTGGAAGCCCACAATCAAAATGGTGGCGTCTAATAGGAGTCTGGTACGATATAAGAAGCACCTTTTTATGCAGTAAGAAGAATAGCCATGAATTATAAATGCACTAGTTTAATTTATAATAACCTATTAGATTGTATTACAGTTAAAAAAAATTGATAGGGGATACAACCGCTTTAAACAGTTTTACACTTTATCTCAAAAATAGACTGATTTACTATATTTTTTATTGTTTATGTAAGTGTGGTATGTTACATTTATTGATGTAGATTTAAGTTTTTTTACATTTTCATGTGCACCTGTTGCTTTGTGAGAGTAACAATCTTGTGGAGCACTGAACTATTTTCTTTATTAGCCCCTTCACACTGACCATATGTGGCCTCACACGAAAGGGAGTCTTTTTCCATGGGGCCGCATATATGCACATTTCTCTTTGTGCTGGGAGCACACTGCACAGTGTGCTCCCAGCACAGAGACTGGGCTCTCATCGAGAGCCCTGGGTCCGTACTTACAATTAGGACCCAGGACTCCTGGTTCCGGGTCTCCTGATAAGTGTTATAGACTCTGATTGGTTATCACAGTAATTAGTTACTTTGAACTTGCCCCCGTGTTTACTTCCTATTCCGAATGGAGAGGAAGACACATTGTATCTTCCTCTCCTTGCAGAAGATGAAGTTGTAAATAAAAAGAATATGTGTAAAAAATTAAATAAAAAAATAAAAATAAAGAATAAAAAATAAAGAAAATAGAAAGAAAAAAATAACAAGATCAAGGTTTGCCAGGGTTAGTGTTAGGGTCAAGGGTGGGGTCAAAGGTCAAGGTTGGGTTCAAAAGTCAAAGTTAGCATATTTTGGGTAGAGTTTACATTTTTGTTTTTTATTAAATTAGTATCCGTGTCAATTAGCATCAGTATCAGTGTTTTTTAGACAGGATAAAAAAAATACAAAATGTGCACTATTGTTTCTGGGCTGTATTATAAGTATAAGCAACAACTAACACACACACACACATGTGGTAATCGCTGCGATTGTCAGGAGCAGGAAATGTATTTCGGTTTGTTCTTTAGTGGTAAATTATGGTAATAGCAAGAAATATACAGCTAAATTTAAAAAAAAAAGGTTTTTTCTTTTACTATTTTGGGCACGTTTTCCTTTGATAATAAAAAAATTCAGGAAATATCTGTTACCATTTACCACCAAAAGAAAGCCCAACTTGCTCTGAAAACAACAAGGTATAATCCACCTGGATACACAAAGTAGTTGTGACAATATATACAGTTTTACTAACACATGTCAAAGTTGAAAAATATTGCTTAGGCATTAATATTTGTTTTAGCCTTAGGCAGTAAGCGGTTAATGTCCATTTGAAGGTGCTGTAAAATCACTTTTTGGTGTCTGGTTGCTACCCTCAGGAGAGTGTAGTTTGACTGCGAGGTTGGTTTTTGGTTTTGTAGTCTAATGCAGTCATCCACAAGAGTGAGTTAGGACAATATGTGGCTTTCAATCACAGTTTACGATGTAATCCCATTTTATGTTGCTGTCATTGGATTGAGGTATATGGGCACTGCCTTTGCTGCATCCTTCTTAAAAAGCTAAATACCCAACTGTCTTTGACTTCAGTACTTTGAGTTTCAAATTCAGGAGCCAGCATCCAGAATGGGAAATCAAAGCAAAGTCAAAGCTGGCCAGCATGCTTTTCTTAGGTCAGTTCCTCAGAAAATGTTAAAACCATTGGATCCACATGAGGCAACTAGCCTTCAGAAGAGAGAGCAGCAATGGTATTCTTCATATTCTTTCAGTACCCGTTTCCTTTAAAACTGTTTTCAATATTTATTTTATAAAAATAAATGAGCCTAATGTCGAGGTACACATTATCGACATGTCTTTTATTGATACACTGAAAAAGCTCTTACTTGCATTATTCCTATCCCAATATTTCACATGGTTATCTTGTCTTCTCATTTACAGCCAGTAGGTAGAACTTCAGTCTACTTTTCAAATTTTCTGTTCTTAACTGCTTTGCTGCAAACATTTTATTGCTCTATAGTCATTTAAATGCAGATAAAGTCTGAAAGGAAACAGCTTCTGCTCTATATGTAAAAAATACTGTACTGCTCTGTGAAAGTAGTGCCAAGGGTTCACACCGTGTCAAATTATATATAGAACAAAAAAGACACAAAACATCAGTTTAAACGCCTACAAATATTTACAAAACCATTAAAATATAATTGACCCGAAACTCTTACAGTTTCCCTTTAATCCTTAATACTGTGCTGGAAAGCCTGATATTAAGTGCCTCTGATTTGTTTGCATTTTTGAAGAGCTCAGAAAGCTTCCAATATTTGAATATCAAGTCAAACAGAGTGTTACTTTGCTTTTAATACTCAGTCCTCTGTATTCATGATTTCATTTTAAAACCGTAATTGCTTTTTATATTGGGACACTCAAAACAGGACAAATTCCATCGGAATACTGCCTATTATGCTTCTAGTTTGACAGTATGCTAATAGAATTTCTATGGTTTACCGCAAAAATATTATTAAAATGCACTGCTAAGGCAAATTTTGTGTACCAGAAAAGGTGTAGACGTATTTTCTTGATAGCTTCTTCCAAGCTGTGTCAGCTAACTGCATCCCTAGTAATGCACTATTATGCCAGATATAACAGGAAACAACATTAACGTGAAAGACACTTATACACATAAATATTTAGTGAGGATTTCATTACCTAAGTTGCCATTCTCTTATAAAACGTTAATGGTTTCCTCTGTTCTTCATGAAGTGCTCCATTATATATTGTTTCTTTATAAATATGAGCCATAATCAGATGTCAGTGAATTAGTTCCCACAATTTGTGGCTGCACAGAACTAATCCTGTTAGTGGGCTGCAAATCTTTTTCTGAACTTCTCGGCAATGATATGCTCTATTCAGTTTTCTGATCATTTTCCTAGGTACATTTCAGACAGTTCTGACAGATAAAATAAAGGTTCTGCTATTTTTTGTAGAACGCCTCAAAAAGAACAATAAAAAGTGAGCTTTAACAAAAGCATTCAATTGTGATAGTGCTGGGCCAACAGGGATTTCATGTTAGCAAATATGAGAACATTTGTATTAAAGTATATGTAAGCCCCTTTTTTTGTTTTAATTTTGGATAGAAGAGGGAATGGTTAAGACCCGCTAACAGATTTTTTAAATCTGTTTGTGTCCCATTGAGATGTCTCTTCACTGCTTGTTCCATACAAAACAGGTGGCTCCAGTTAAGCCATGGTCCTACCAAGCTCCACATATAGTGTAACTATTGGATGAATTTAGTTATTCATTTGTATGTAAGTATTGCATTCAAAAGACAAAGAATTTTGAAACATTTGCATTAAAACTGTGGATTTTCTGATGCAAAACAAGCACAGAGCGGTACTATACAGATAATAGGGACTAAAACTATCAGCATCTTCCAAATGACACTGTCACTATAGTAAACTCTGCAAAAATGGCATATCTGTAAAAGTAGAGAGAGAGTACAAAATTGCTTTTCCTGTCACTACCACAGCTTAAAGCGGTAGTATACCCATCCATTTAACAGTTTAACCAGTTACATTTCTGGCATGTGCTGGAAATGTAACCCTCCCATTAGTTGTGCTCTAAACCAAACTGTCAAACCATCCAATGGATGGTATCATAGCTGATCACATGTGCAGGATCATGGCAGCTGTAGATTAAACAGAGGCCAAGATGGCAGCTTTCTTGGCTGAAAATGATAGGAGGGTTTACTACCACTTTAATGCCGCTCACTTGCTTAAATATGGTCCCCTGAAGCTTGCTGGGAAAGTGACCCCTCTGGGAGTGTCAGTTTCTGTGATACCCCTCATCTTTTACTAGTTCCTCCTACTGACTCCACATTATACTACATTGAGGTTAATGGAGCAATGTTGAGCAGTGTGAGTGGCAGGAGAAGTAAGTACATAAAATCTTTTAGACTGTTAGTATGCATTTTATTTCAAAGTTTACTATAGTGGCAAGGTTGCTTTAGGGCCCTAGAATGTGGGAGATACAAATGCATATGGAAAATGACCTTCTTAATTCTGATTCACTGAATTCCATATTCCAAAAGTACATTAACCAATAATCATTCATTGAACTTGAAGATGAAAAGTGTGTAGTGGTTCTGTAAATGTAAGGTGACATCTCAGGAATGTTAATATACGAGCTGATCAATTGACATTAAAGCAGATCTATAATCTAAATTTTTTTTACCTTAATGCATTTTTTGCATTAGAGCAGACCTTCAGTCATTATTTCAATTTTCCATCTATTAAATCTTCTGCCCTTGTTGTTTTAACTTTGATAGTAAACATTTTTTTTCTGCCATTAAGTACCTTATACAGTCCACTTCCTCTTTCTTGTCTGGTCATTAGCCTAGGTTTATGACATTATACACAGCACTCTCCCTCACTTTTATGAGAGTTTGAAGGAAGGGAGGGGGTGAGTCATAGGAGAGCCAATGAAACTTCCAGGGCTGCTGAGCTGGAGGTCTGCCTCTGTGTGTCTGTGTAAATCAAGGAAGTGAACAGGCAGCAGCTTCAGCTGCCCACAGTTAAAATGGCTGCAGCCAGACTTGAAGGGAGATTTCTGCAGCATATTGTGGCAAGTACAGAATCACAATATATATAAAATAATATGCAAAGTGGCTGGAGGGAAGCTTCAGAATGGCAAAGATGTTTTATTACAAATTATGTGAGCAGACCGCAGTTCCTCTTCCACGTAAAAGAAGACACCCTACTAACAGTTCCCCTCCCATCCCTAAACATTCACCTGACCCCTCTTACCAATTCAGCGCTGTCCTGGTTGCAGCCATGCTCTCTTCTCTTCCTGGATTCACAAGAGACTCTGAGAGCAGCAGTAGCCATAAGGCTCCTGCATCTGTCAGCTAAACTCCTGTGAGGAGGGAGTGGGGGTGTGGCTTTTCAACACTGTGTCTATGGATGCATACAGCCAGACTTGGAAGCACGGGTGCCCACTTGATAGCCAACTTGCTAAAGGAACACTCAGAGAAAAAAAAGAAGAGGACAGTGCCATCAGAGGAGTACGAGGAGATAAGTGACCACTCTGTCAATATTGTTGCACAGAATAGGTAAGTACAGTATAATCTCTTTTTTATTGTAAAACACTTTTTGTATCAAGGGTGCAAAAATGATCATTATCATGTCATCCATTCATTTGTACAAACCAGACTGCATTAGTCAAAGGTAAGCAGAATCTTTTTGAGCCACCTAGAATAAAAAGCACAGGTTGTAGCCCAAACTTTGCCCAAGCTGAGATTAAGTCATTTTCTTAACACTAAGCTCCATCTGCTGTCACTCCATTTGTGCCCACTGCAACAGTCCCTATTTCAGGTGGGAGTTGTAGCATTGTTATGGGATGACTTAGAATTTGGAGGGGACAGGTCTTATTCGATCTAGGATGGATCTAGGACAGTGATGGCGAACCCTGGCATCTCAGAGGTTTTGGAACTACATTTCCCATGATGCTCAACTACACTGCACAGTGCATGGGCATCATGGAAATTGTAGTTCCAAAACCCCAGGGGTACCAAGGTTCACCATCACTGATCTAGGATCTAAGAGAGCCACAGAGATTAATATAAGGGTTACTTATTTTTGTTAGGTTAGAAATATGTTTTTCAAATCACCCTTACTTTAGGGTGCATGCACTGTATGTTGAAACTTTTGTGTATTAATATTTAATTTGCAATTTGTCCCAATCTGGAAGGAAAGGAAAACATTTTCAGTACTTGTAAAGTAAACCTCTGAGAGAACTTTCTGACTTGTGTAAATTATTTTATTGGGGGTCTTTTATATACACGGTGTATAAAGGATAGATAATATAAGAAAAATCGACAAGTAAACATAGAAATAGTTAAATATACATCAGGTCGATTTTATCGTTTTTCTTTTTTATCTTTTTCATGTAAATAAAAATATGGACTCACGTAATCATGTTGTAAGTGTTACAAGATCGTAAATGTTTTGTTTGTCATTAAATGTGTTCAGTCTTTCAAGAGAGTCTCCAAATGAAATGTTCATGACTTTTACAAAAGGAAAGGAAGGTCTAACCCTGTTTAACGTTTAATTTATAATTATGTGTT
>BLSH010197044.1:74697-86973 GCA_018402905.1 Glandirana rugosa | reverse complement strand
AAAAAAATCTTCATTTTGCAAAGAATTGTGGGAAAAAATGACAACTTCAAAAAACTCGCCATGCCTCTTACTAAATACGTTGGACTGTCTACTTTCCAAAAAGGGGTCATTTGGGGGGTATTTGTACTTTCCTGTCTTGTTAGGGCCTCAAGAAATGAGAGAGGCCGTCAGTGCATCAGGTGTGATAAATTTTCAGTGATTGGCACCATAGATTGTAGACTCTATAACTTTCACAAAGACCAAATAATATACACTAATTTGGGTTATTTTTACCAAAGACATATAGCAGTATAAATTTTGGCCAAAATTTACGAAGAAAAAGTACTAATTTGCAAAATGTTATAACAGAAATAAAGAAAAATGCATTTTTTTACAAAATTTTCGGTATTTTTCCATTTATTGCTCAAAAAATAAACACCCCAGTGGTGATTAAATACCACCAAAAGAAAGCTCTATTTGTGTGAAAAAAAGGACGAAAATTTCATTCGGGTACAGTGTAGTATGAGTAATTGTCATTCAAAATGTGAGAGCACTGAAAGCTGAAAATTGGTCTGGTTAGGAAGGGGGTTTAAGTGCCCAGTTGTCAAGTGGTTAAACAACTTTTTAAATCTTTAATTAAAACATATCTCGGGTCAAAATATAAAATCATTATGGTTAATTCCACATTGTAATTTCCTTTATTCCTAGCCTACTCCTATTAATCTGATAGTTTGTAAACTTACTTTGTGAAGATCCCCACACATTTAGTTCCTTGAATTCTGTGACATGTATTCACCATGTCCTGTGAGTATGCACTGCTGTGTTATACTTTTCACAGAGCCTGCCTTCTGAACTACAGTTGTGCTCAGAGGAGGAGATTTAGGAGACAGTCAGTACAGGAATCACTGCTTGCAGGCAGCAAGGTACCATGGAATGTATCATCCTTAGAAATTGAAAGTAAATAGCAGAGGAGAAGCTGCAAAGCATACAGGGAATCCAGGAAGTTGTGGAAAGAGATGACCAGCAGACAGGCAGAACATGAAAGGAGATTTTTCAAGTAAACTTATACTGGATTGTTGTAACAAATGTGGAAAATATAAGACTGCTATTAGATCATAAATGATAATCTAATAACAGTGGGAAACAACAACATTTCTAAAAGCAAAAGACTGCATAAGCTCGAGCAGAATAGCTCTTAAAGAGGAAGTAAGCCAATTGTGGCACAATGTTTCTTCACTGTGCATGTGCCCGATGACGTGGGCACATCACAGTACACTGTATATCTCCTGAACCGTGCAGGTTTAGGAGCTATGCAGGGAACCTACAGGTAAACCTTATTTTAGGCTCACCTGTAGGCTAAAATGGTTGTCATGAGTTGACAACCACTTTAATTGTTGCATCACAATATACTAAAAATGAAGGTATACTGTACAATCACTAAAATATCTAGTGAATATTTAAAATGAACAGACACACCAAAAAGCAGTTTTGATAAAAAGCATAAAACAAAACTTTACTGGCCATCAAAATACATAAAGTCCCCTACACATAAAACATTACACAAAATAACACGACTTAAACATGCACTACTATTCCCAATATCCCAAAATATTAAATAATACTTAGCTCTGGTAGTTGAAGGTCAACAGCTTACACTGGGTATCTGGATGAACAGGACAAATGTTTTTGCTTGAAAAGGTATACTTTATTTTGCATAATAAAATATACAAAAAACAAATACTTCGTCGGGGTACATTCTCCCCTGTACTGCGACGCATCGCATAAATACACTACATAACAATACATTTTCAAGCATACAAATAAATACATTTGCCCAAGTGTATGATGCCTAACGTGTTGTGCAGAGTAGGAATACCCCGAAACATCACATCATGCATCACGCCGCTTACCCCAAAAGCAATGGGTCTGATGGGGGGGGTGTGGAGGGGACAGGCCCAAAGCTTTATTTAAAAGCCAAAGACATGCAAGGGGAGAGTGGAGGGGGGGCAGGACAAATAGCAATCCTGGCTGCATGGTTGGTCTTTTCACAGCTCAAAACAATAGAAATCCCCCATAGCTGCACCCCCCCCACCCACACACACAACCGCATGGTCAATTGAATAGGCAGCAACTATTTTAAAACACAACATCAAAGCTTACTAAACCACCTGTGGGTGTGAGATATTATTGTACATGTATGGGGACATTTGTCATGAATCAGTTTAAACCATATCCACAACTGATACAATTGTCAATAAAGCCTATTGTTTTTATTGTTAATACAATGTTACTGTTCAAAACAGAAAGCGTATGCTGTGATCATAGATTTCAATTAACCTCCTGCCTCCTGTGTAACACAGGTAGGCTTTAATGCCCACATGTCTCTCATATTCATCGCTGGGCCAATGTTTCTGTACTGAGAGCTATCAAAGACAGATCTCTTTCTGAACAAATGATTAGAAGCTGGTGGGATGGGGTCCTAGTCATGTGACCAATGTGACAGCAGATCACAGTGGTCACAGGCGTTAAAAATCAGAGACATTCATGAGGTTCAGCATTTATGGCATTGGTTTTGAGAAACCTTTTTCAGCATGTTTCCCACTTTTCTACCAAATTAACTGCTTGCCGACCATATACTATATATATATATATATATATATAGCAGCAAGGCAGCTCTGCTAGTACGTGATCCTGCTCTTCTGGGTCTGGGGTACACACGCTCCCCACCGGTGGCCCGATCCCGCTATGATTAGACACAGTGGGAGCTGATCAGAAAGTATGGCAGACTTGATGCTTCGTATACAGGCAGAATGGCGTTCTGCCTATGTAAACAAGGCAGATCACCATTCTATCAGTGCAGAAGGCATGGATCCTGTGTCTCTGCTAAGCAGTACTGCTAACAGTAGTAAAGCGGTCAGGCACACATTTAACACCTTGATCACCCCTGATGTTAACCCCTTCCCAGCCATTGTCATTAGTACAGTGACAGTGAATATTTTTAATCACTGATCACTGTATTAGTGTCACTGGTCTCCAAAAACTGTCAAAAGTGTCAGTTAGTTTCCCGACTGTCCACTGCAATATCGCAGTCCCACTATAGGATGCTGATTGCCACCATTACTAGTAAAAAAATAAAAATTAATTAATAAAAATATCCCATAATTTGTAGATGTTATAACTTTTGCACACACCAATCAATATACGCTTATTGGGATTTTTTTTTACCAAACATATGTAGCAGAATACATATTGGCCTAAATTGATGAAGACATTCAATTTTTTTCAATGTTTTCATTTTGTTTAGGTACAATTGTCAGTTAAAATAACGCAGTGTTGTATCGCAAAAAATGGCCTGGTCATGAAGGGGCGTAAATCTTCCGGAGGTCAAATGGTTAATAATAAAAAAGAGGTAAAGAGTAAAAAAAAACAAGGGAAAATGAAAAAAAAAGCGGGGATACAATGGGGGGAAATCATGCAAGAGGATAAAGTACAGCTCTTGTTAATAAAGGAGGGCAGGAGGCCAAAAACAAACAAAAAAACGTTTTTAATTCATTTATGGATTTTTCTTGTTCTTGTTGCTGCTACATACAGTGCAAATAGCATCAGGTTGTTCTAATTTGAATCTAAGTATATATCTTGTTTACTCTACCTTTATCATTTATTTGTTTTATGGGCTCAATCTTTCAAGGAGGGAGAGAAATGTGGACAGCTAACTGTGCTTGCTTCTGACTGATAACAGCCAAACTAGAGGAGACCCCAAGTGCACCTCCCTCAGTTCATCAGGGTAAAAAGTGGTTATCTTTACAGATACTTGCATCACACACTGTCTGTAGAACTACACTTCCCTTATTTTCCTCTTGGCACTCATCTCTTTTCCTTCCCTTTGTGGAATCATCAGGCCCAGCATGGTTCATGGCTGCCTCACATTCTCTCTAGATACACTCAACCATGCTGCCACACCTTATACCAGGCACCAGGCCAAGCTTCCCCAATTGGAGAATTCTACATTAATCTCCAACCAAGACAATACATCTATGCCAAATATCCACCAGTCACATGGTCCTATAAAACAGACATGTTATCCCTTTAAATTTACAGATGTGAGATACAAAGGATAGATTGTTATGGTCTGCATATCATTACTTTGTGCAGTGCCATGTTTAATAAGCCTCAAATATTTGAGGTTTGTGTTATCTTGGCCGTCATTTCCTCTCTTTTCCCTTCATAAAATCAGCATACCCAACACGGTTGATGACTGTCGCATATTCTTTGGAGATTCACCCAACCATGGTGACACATCTTTGCACTAGGTCACAGGGCAAGCTTCCCTGTGACAAGGAATCCATGCCAAACACCCATCAGTCCTCAAAAAATGGACTTTTACCCCTTTTAATTAACAAATGTTGTGTGCAGTTGATATTTGCTATGGTCTGCTACATATCATAATTGGTTGCATTACCCTGTTAAATAAGGCTGAAATATGTAAAAGGTTTATTTCCTTCTTACTAACTCAATCAAATATAGCACACTGTATCTGTTTTGATTGATTTATGCAATAAAAAAATTCAATTTAGAGTAGCTTGCCAGACCCATCTTACATGAATCTATTTGTTTACATATTTTTAAAACATGTTTCACTATAATTGATTCTCCTCCAGCAGCTTTATGAGTCTGTACTCTTCTTTGTGGATGTCACCTCTGAATCTCTGTGTCTGAACAGATGAATGATCAAGTTCTGCATCACACATAAACAGGATATCATTTGGATACAAAAAAAGGGAAGCAGTGCCAGTTGGAAGAACACTAAAGATAGACTTAATAAACCAATCATAGTAATTAAAATCAGTCATGCAAATGTATGAGATGTGGTGATATATCTAGGAAAGGCAACAATTCTGAGTCATTAAAATATTATAGTGTTACCATCATGTCCACAATGTTTTTCAGTAGTTTTTAATCCTGTAAAAAAAAGAAAAGTGTCATGTGATGCCGGGGTGGAACTCCAGGCAAGTAGCAAAATAAACATTTGTATTTCTGTGCAGCCATTTATTTATGATCTGGCCACTTCTGCCAGAAAACACAGCAAATTCCTTGACCTCCAATGGAAACAGCTGCACAACTTCAAGCAGTCACCCACAGCCCGCTACTTGGACAATGAATGATCAACAGAACACTAATGAGGTTGTCCTTCTGCTTGCTGTGTGCTTACAGTGCTGCTGTGCAAGGAATTGCAGGAGGATGCTTTAAAGGTCATATATGATGTGATGTTTGTTTATTTCTAAAACATGCAAGTTTTAAAAATGCAAGCACTTATTTTCACAAGCCAGAAAAGCCATAAACACTAACTAAATGCAGATTAAAAAATGAAGGCATTTTAAACCCAAATAGTCTTTGCCCCTGAATTTTTATTAACTACTTGCCAACCGCCTCGTGTACATTTACTGCGACAATGTGGCTCCACTGCGCAAATCGCCGTATATAAACGACGATTCGCACAGCTGAAGTTTGCGGGCAGGCGTGTGCCGCCGCACGCTCCGTGAGTGTGGCTGCGGGTCAGCAGACTCGATGTCCGCTGGCAACCCACGATCACTTACTACAGAGGAAGAATGGGGAACCGCCAATGTAAACACGCCGGTTTCCCATTCTTTCAGGAGGCATGACAGTGATCTACTGATCCCTGTAATCGGGATCAGTTAGATCTGTCATGCCCCTGCCAGCCCAGCCCCCACACAGTTAGAACACACCTAGGGAACATAGGTAACCCCTTGATCACTCCCCTACAGCTTATCCCCTTCCCTGCCAGTGACATTTACACAGTAATCAGTGGCTATTTTTAGCTCTGATCAGTGTATAAATGTCAATGGTCCCAAAAAAGTGTCAAAAGTGTCCGATATGTCCGCCGCAATATCTTAGTCCCGATAAAAATCTCAGATCACCGCCATTACCAGTAAAAGTAAATAAATAATAAAAAGCCATAAATCAATTCTCATAGTTTGTAGACTCGATAACTTTTGCCCAAACCAATGAATAAACGCTTTTTGCGATTTTACTTACCAAAAATATGTAGAAGAATACATTTTGGCCTAAACTGATGAACAAATTAGTTTTTTTATATATTTTTTTGGATATGTATTATAGCAAAAAGTAAAAAATATTATTTTTTTTCCCAAATTGTCGCTTTTTTTTTGTTTATAGTGCAAAAACTAAAAACCGCAGAGGTGATCAAATACCACCAAAATAATTTTTTTTTGTGGGGAAAAGGATGTCAATTTTGTTCGGGTACAATGTCGCACAACCGCGCAATTGTCAGTTAAAGAGGCGCAGCGCCGAATCACAAAAAGTGCTCTGGTCAGAAAGGGGGTAAATCCTTCCGGGGCTGAAGTGGTTAAATAGACTGGCACTTTGCTCATTCATGGAAGCACCTGCCTTCCTTCTCCAACCCACTTCCACTCACTTTTGCATTGGTTCACAGATGCAAAATATCAGGTGCTTCCTATGGTACACTGTTACATAACAAAAATAGTGAGATTGATAGAATGTGAGTTCTGACAACAGCTGATAAGGCATTTAGGAAGAGTATTTTGCAGCAGCCGTAAAAGAGAAAGGGGCAATGTAAAAATGAATATAGTTGATGAGTTTGAACTGAATGAAAATTATAAAGTCTCTTTAAAGTGTATTCTACCCCGACATTTTATATTTCTAAAATACATATTTATGTCCCGTGTACTTATATGAAAAAGTATTCTGTTCTCTTTGTATTGCTTCCTTTGTGTGAAATACCTGGTCCCACTGCTTTCCTATTTCAAACTGACCACACTAGGCAAGAAAGCACATCTGTTCCAGTGTGGTCAGTTTTCCTTTTTGCATTCTTCTCTGGAGCACAGCCTGCCAGTACTCCAGTGGTCAGGCTTGTACTGATAAGCCTCCTGCACAGCTAATCACTGGAAAGATCAGTGTAAAGCTATTTCCCTGCCTCCTTCTCCTATTCACTCCTCCTTTCCCACCACCCCCCTCAAGCAGTTTAAGCCCCTTATGCAGCTGAGAACAGAGGTTATGTGATCACTTGCAAAAATAGAAAGAAAAAGATAGTTATAATTGCATTTCTGTTTTACACTGAAAGGGTTGTTGTTTTACAAGGTAAGGGGTCACGTATACTTTAATGACAAATCTACCAGTTGGGTTGAAAATGCATTCCTTTCTTAATATACATTTTTCTTTTTTCATATAACTGCACTTAGAGTTTAAATTTGACTGGAGTCCAGCTTTAATGATTTCTATGATCATTGTATAAGAACTTTTGTGATTTATATACAGTAAATGGGCACATTTAGATTCCTTGCTTAGAAATAGACAAACATCATATATAATAGATTCCTTTGTACCCAAGCTTAAAGTAGAACTATAGCCACAACTTTTTTTTTCATTTTGGATAGAGCAAGGGAGGGTAATCACCTCTGTCATATTTTTTTTTTTTCACCAACTGTGTCCCATTGCAGATATTTCCCTTCACTTCCTGTCCCATAGCCAAACAGTGGAAATTCCTGCAAATTACTATGACTTTTCTGGGGACAACCCACTTTCACTGATAATGTTAAAAAGGACAGACGGAGAGGGAAAATCTCTTACTGGTGGCACAGACAGCAATAAAAACTAGTCAAGCGTTCTAATCGCTCTCCAAAACTAAAAAAAAGTTTTACCTTTATTTTAAGTTGTTTGCATGCCAGCTACAGAACTATAAAAATATGTAGCAGATGAATTTTATATATAGGAAGAAAGATAAGTAAATTGTCTGAGCTATGCATTTTAAATAAAACAGAATGGGTGATTTTAAGACTTTCTGTAATGAGATATGGGAGCTGATAAACATGGTTATTTTTTTTTTCCCCACATCAGCAGAACACTGTCATAGAACTAATCATTTTACAGATCATTTGTTGTCTCAGACAGAGTCTTTCATCATTGTGGTTTTTCATACAAAAGAAAGAAAGGGAAAACGTACCCAACATCTCATATACCCATCCCCCCCCCCTTTCTTCCCCATCCATCTCAGCCTTTCTCTATGCCATCTAATTTCTTTATTGTTATTGAACTCTCATCTTTCATTCTTCTCTCCTCATTCAACAGCCATTCACCCTATACAAGGAACACTTTGTATCTCCCTTTACCATTTATAGCCTCTAAGGGAGGTAGCCCTTCCTAATCATCCAGGAACCCCATTTTTTTAAAGTCTTCAATTTTACCTCTTTTTACATATACTCTTTTCTCTTTCCATATAGTCTCATCCATACATTTTAACCATTCATTTACAGTTGGAGGAAGGTTTGATTGCCACTTTTGTGCTATCAATTTCCTTGCTTGGAATAGGCAACCTATTACCGCAATTGGCAGGGCGTTCCCTCCATCATCCCCTCCCATACCACACATTCTACAATGCCGTGGGTCTATTTCTAGTGTTGTATTAAAGACTGTGTTAATTACTTCAACTACACCCCCCCCCCAGTATCTACGTAGCTTTGGACACCTCCAAAACATATGTATCAAATCGCCTGTATTCTGGCACCTTGGGCATTTATCGTCTTGCTTTTTTCCAATTCTATGTAGTCTCTGTGGGGTGTAGTAAACTCTATGTATTAGAAAAAGATGAGATATCCTTTGGGGGGGGGGGGGCAATGACACATGCAGGCACATTCTCAAAACATTTTTGGTTATTTTTAATTTAAGGGTAAGGGTGTGTTGGTGAGCCAGTAAATCTCATTCAGGTTTGTAGAACTGTGAAGAAGACCAAAGATCTCTTCATGCTATATATACATTGCATACATACATAGAAAATAAAAGACATTGCACATTGCAGCTTAGTGGCTAGGAAAAAAAATTGGTGCCAATCAACAATGATTGGCAATGCTTGACATTTTGGGGGGGGATTTACTAAAACTGGTAATCAAAGCAACAAACTGGTCATAGATGTTAGGATGTGTGTGGGTCATTCATTCGGTTCTCTTTAGTTGTTAATGACCAGACTGAACATCAAAGCAAATATTAGAAATAATACACTTTATATAGTAAGTATGATGACATCAGTCACAGTATATACTGATGACACAGTTTTGACAAAACATATTATGTGGAATATAGTACACCTACTCAGTAGTCTACCTTGGTGATCAGTCTTGTCTTTCATATTATTGTTCTCTGGTGGGAGCCTTACCCAATTGTTTTCTGAAATATGAAAAAGGTGACAGTTTTATTTCTAAATGTGAAGAAAACCTTAATTTTAAATTATCGCTTTCTTCCCCTGCAATCTATGCACAAGGAATTACAAGCTATCATATTACCTATGTTCTGTAATTACAAGCGTAGGCATGGGCAGCTGTGAACAGATAATCATCAACATCTCAAAAGACAATTTAAAGACGGGAATTAAGCGGTCTTTGAAATGCAATGATCTTTTTTCCTCTAAAAATCTGCTTAACATGCTGAACTTAAACAGTGATAAAGGCAAAAAGATTGTTCTCCTTGTTTTACAAAGAAGCGTGTACGATAAAGAATTATAATCCTGAAATGCTTTGTGCTTGCTGTAGCCCCTGACCTTTCTTATCTGACTTTGATTGTGCACACAATTTCTTCTTATTGTGAGGCAGGTATTAAAAAAAATAATAAAGAAAAATATAACATATTTTTAGGAAGTACACATTCTAAGAAGTGGAAAGTTTGCTTAAAATAGTTTTAGATTTGACCTTTATATTGTATTCACCTTTATATTGGCTTGGTCCTAAATGTCATGGGTATTTGCTGGGGTAACTCTGTACCTTGAAATCTGTGCAACAGAAATGATTGTATACCGGAACCATACAAAGGTTTAGTTTGAGTGTGGTGTGCTCTGTGATAAAGAAAATAGTATAAAGTTCAAAGAGAAGAAAACTGCATTGTGCCAAGTCCCAAGCTTGCTCCTCCAGGCTTCTACTGCTTCGGATGCCATTTTGGAAAAGTTCATCCAGCTCATCAAATGTAGGGAAAGTGAATGTTAAAATTTCAGTCCATAAAAGCCATCCTATTAGGTTTAATGGGAATGTAGCTGGCTTCCAAACACAGTCTCCACCCTAAGCCACACCCCTCTGAAGCATTTTACTCCAGTTTGACTTATTCCTGTTCATTTTTGGAAGCCAGCTACATTCTTTAAACCGAACAGGATGATTTTTATGGAGTGCATTTTTTTCTTTCACTTTCACTACATTTGCTGAGCTGAATGAACTTTTACAAATTGGCAGTTTTGTCTTTTACTTTCCCTACAAAGAAAAGTGTGTGTCCCATTAGGAAAATAATCCTAAAAGGAAACAAAAAGATTCAGATGGGGTGCCGGTGTAGATAATCTTTGTAGCTCACCCATTTCATGGACAGCTAGATATAAGCAAGCAGTGTTCAAGTGTTATATTAGGAGGGATCACAGCACCCACCTGACCCACATCTAGCAAAAAAATGGACTCCTATGTCCCAGAGGGCCCTTGTGCAGTTGCAGAGTCTACAGAAATGGTATGACCGCCCCTGGTGCCAATGCATAGTGTAGATTACAGAAATCACAGTTCTGAGGCTTTTTCGGGTGAAATTATGTAGTAACTCTTAAAGCTGAGGCTTAGTCATAAAAAAATTAAAAAAACAAAAAAACATTCGCTATAGCATTAGTGCATTAGCTTACTTATAATGAAATATGTTCAATGATGTGCAGGCAGCTGGATCCTGTGCAGTGCATGGATGCCTGGTCTTCTTTCTGCTGTTGAACTTCTGACACTACAAGTATTAATAGCTTTGGGTCTTCTGTGAATATACAATGAAAAGGTTCTTGATAAGTTCCCCCTTTCCTTTGTGAAATACTCACACAATTGTCTCCCAAATTCACAGATTGTGTTACAGACAGTTAAAGCAATGAAATAACATTTCTCAATGGAGTAGAAGGGAGGAGGGGGCAGTTCTTCATTGGAAACTTTTTGACAGCAGCTTCACAGAAGAGCTGAAGCTATAAACTCTACAGTGCCAAATGTTCAGACTCAGGATGAGGACAGGGCATCACTTCAGTGCAGATTTTCACAGAATCAATTTCATGCACAGCATAGGAAACACTTTATTACAGGTAAGTTAGCTCACTAAAGCTTTAGAGAATGTTTTTTTTCCTATGGTCAAACTCAAGTGCATAGACTATCTCCTCCCCCACTGTCTACTAAACATCCTCTTATATCCTTATGCATTGGTACTGCCCTCCCCCTGGTTCCACGTTACTTTTTAAACTGCCAATACTTCAGGTATGGGGGAACAGATTACACTGTACCTGTCCTCCCACACAGGTGGTTGAAAACTAATAACCAATGGGTATGTGGAAGCATGCCTATCAGTTTACAGAAATTTAGTTTTAGGAAAAGTGTCTATTAGCTAGAAAGTTAAGTGAAGACAGGTGTGCTCAACTTCTTTCATAAAAACCATTGTATGATTCAAGAAAATATGTTTTGTGTCTCTATAATCATCTGAACTAGAACTATTATATATTTCAATTTCATCATCAGATTAGCGGATTATCTTTCAGTGGGTTTATCTCTCAGTTGCTGCAAAAAGAAACTGTACTGAATGACTAATGAATGCCTTAGGCCTCTTTCATAAGAGCTTTCCAATCAGGTCGTCCGGTCAGTTTTTCAGGCAGGCCTGATCGGACCTTGCACTCTCCCCTATGGAGCGGTGGATGTCAGTGGTGACATGTCTGCTGACATCCACCGCTATCCGATCTGATCCTGTCTGTAAAATGGTGGTCCTATTTCCCATCCATCTGGGATATCGGATCAGATACGATTGGATAAAAACGGACAGGCAGTCCATTTTCCCCAAAGAAGAGAGCAGGACTGGGTCCATCTCAGTTCTGCACAGTGAGCAAAGATAGACTTGTCATCTGCCTACTCAGCGGGGATCAGAGGAGCGATCCCCCACTGAGCAAGCAGAGTCATCAAGTGGAGGAGCCCATGTGAAAGGGGCCTAATGAGATCAAATTTACTACAAAATAAACTCACCATGATAATGTATTGTTTTGATTTGGTCAGCTACTTTAATTAAGCAGAAAAGCTGGCAATGCACTAGCTGATATTGCAGAAAACATTGCAGAAAACTTGTAATGAGAGCCAGTAACAGTAAAGCATGATCACAGTGCTGCATTACTAAAGCTGGCTATGCTGACCTGCAGGCTAAACTAGAAAAAAATAAAAAATAACAAGATTCCTCCATACATGCTAAACAGTACAAATTGACTACCCCCCCCCCCCGTGG
>BLSH010197044.1:64232-74687 GCA_018402905.1 Glandirana rugosa | reverse complement strand
AAAGCATGATCACAGTGCTGCATTACTAAAGCTGGCTATGCTGACCTGCAGGCTAAACTAGAAAAAAATAACAAGATTCCTCCATACATGCTAAACAGTACAAATTGACCCCCCCCCCCCCCCGTGGATATTGTATTATGACAGTTGGCGCTACCAGCTGTCAAAATATCTATGCAGTGCCTACATCTGATTGGGAGTTTTTTAATCAAAGGATGTCAGATGAAAGGATGCCAACAAGGCCACCCACAGAGCAAATTTGCACCATGTATTACCTGCTTTGACAGGATGTATATGAACAAGCATATACTGTATATACTTTATGGCTTTCTTTATACATAAGATGCTACAAACTAAAAATATATCAAACACTTTAACAAAGAACCTTAGAAGAGTAATGGCAGAAAAACCAAGGGGCATATTGAATTTGCCCTTAGATCATAGATTTCCTTTAAAGTGAGCCTGTATCCAGATAAAGCACACTAAAATATTTAAATATTGAGCAAGCAGTAAAAGCAAATTAAAGCCCCATTCTGGGCAAAGAAATATTATTCCCTTCTAATCCAGCCTGCAGGCTTACTTTTTTATTTTTGAGAATGAATAACTTAACATTAAGAGGAGCTACAGAAGGTATAAGCTATTTTGTTAATAATAAAACATTGCAAATAGTTTAATGTCCAGGTCTGGGCATAGGCATACTTTAAAGTGAATGCAACCTTAAAATAAAAAACGTTCCTGTCCCTTTGAGGCATGAGATATAGGACAGTGCTTTGCAGTGTCAGTTGGCCTTTTCAAAGTTGTACAATACCTGGTTGATCCTGCCTGTTCCTGTCTTCCCCTGTGTTTACTGTCCATGCTTATAATGGCTGCTGATCCATGATAGTGCGGTCAGATTATGTGCCTCTATCATCATGTTCTCTCCTCAGCTCCCCCACTCCCCCTGTCATTTCTGTAGTCTGTGTGTGAACTGTGACATTGATCTCATCCCCGCCCCTCCCCTTCCCTGCCTGCCTTATGTAATACTATTCTCTACAGCTGCTCCAGTACTTGTAAAGAAGCATCTTTTAATTATTTTGATCCACTCCATTTTAAGTCCATGTTTAGTGAAGTGTGTGTGTGTTTCTTAAAATTATAACGTTATATACCTTCTTTTCACAGTGCTGAGGTGCAGTCACGTGTCCTCCCTCTGCCATCCCGCATGCATCAGAAGGGAATCTCATCCCCTCCCACTGTAGTCTCTTAGATTGGGAAGGGAAGCAGAGGGAGGACACATGACTGAAGGTATTAAGCATTATAATTTTAGGAAATTACACACACTGTGCAACACACAAACATAGACCTAAAACAGAGAGGATCAGAGTAATTAATAGATGTGACTTCACAACCACTTTAAATTTAAACCACCATACTTTAAACTATGGTTGTGATAAGGTAAATACATGCTGCCAAAATTACAGACTATAGGGGACATTTGTATTCTGCATAGATGCAGTGTGAAGATGTTTAGGGAAGATGCATTACTCATTCCTAAAAATATTGACAGCCCTCTTGACTTTATTTTATTTTGCTAAAGGCCATCAACAAGTAAAAAACAAATAATCTATCATTTGTGAGGCAGCTAGAGGTATATTAATCTCAACACCCTAACGAGGAGGAGAATTGAGAAAAAATGTCCAATGATGGGTCATCAATAACAGTTGAATGTAAGTAATGTGGGTTGTCAGACTATTAGCTATTTTATTTATGCAAGAATGACTTGGGGTTTTGACTGTGTGTATTGAATGCTTTAGGGACCATGTATCAAGTCAACTGTTGTAATGCAATTACCTCATATTCCATCACTTTGCAAGCGTATAGAATATAATTTTTCCATTTAGCTGCCTGGCAATACAGGAGGTTTCAATGGCAGACAGTGGGTGTCACAATGTCTGTCTAGTGCAGATAAGATGATGCCGTATATAAAATTAAATAGTTTGATTCGATAACTATAAATGTTATTGTAGTTTATCACAAATGTATTTAATCCAAAAGAATTGTAAGTAAACTGACAACTGTGAATATCTTAAATTCTGTTAAAGTAGAGCAAAGGCACAAGAAGAAGAAGAAAGTTACAAAGTGCATTTTTATAGGGGTTAGCATAGGCTGCCAGATCACATCATTGCTCTGGACAGCTGATGATATTAACTTTAGAGTAAACCCGCCATGGCATATTTACATATGTAAACTGCCATTTTTTACTTCTGTTTCTCAAAAAACATGATTGCCCATCATGCTGACACTTTCTGGGTCACTGACCAAGAACAATAGAAAAGATAAGTATTTCAGACATTTTTTAGTTGCTACATGCTTGTTCTGAATCTTTGACTCAGAAACTTTATAGCCAGAAACAGCTAAGCAGCTAGCATTTTCAGAACAAGGCCAGAAATGGCTGCCTACATATTTATCTCCCAATGTGTGTTCTTTTACCTCTTGGTGCCAACGTAACACAAATATGCGGCTCTACTGGACTGGGCTTTTTTCCGTGGGATCACATATTTGTGTATCTCCCTCTGTACTGTATGCTCCCATCACAAAGACCGGGGTCTCATCTAAAGCCCCAAACGCTGTTCTAATGATCAGGACCCAAAACATCAGATTCTGGGTCACCTGATCTTTGTAATAGCCTCTGATTGGATATAACAGTGATCAGCCACTGTGAAGCCCACCCCTGTGTTTTCTCTCTCTGTGAATGGAGGAGAGAGATACGTTGTATCTTTCTTTGTCCTTGCAGAGAAAGAAAAACAAAACAATAATAAAAAATAAAATGTAAACATTTAAAAAAATAGGGTTAGTATTTGGGTTAAGGTCAGGGTCAAATGTTAGTGTCAAAGGTCAAGGTTAGGGTGAAAGGTCAGGGTGAGTATTTTTTGGGACAGGATTTTTTTTAAGTAGTATCAGTGTCAGTCAGTTTCAGGTAGGATAAAAAAAGCAAACTGTGCACTATTGTTTCTGGGCTGTACAAATAACAAATAACATACACATATGTGGTGTCAATGCGATCATCAGGAGTAGGACATTTTATTGTAGGTTGTTTTTTGGTGGTAGGTTATGGTAGTGCTAAGAAATATACAGCTACATTTAAAAACATGTTTTTTTGGGCCAGTTTTCTTTTGATAATAAAATAAAATTAGGAGATATCCATTACTTTTTAACACCAAATGAAAGCCCACTTTGTCCTAAAAAAAACAAGGTATAATTCACCTGGATGCACAAAGTAGTTGTGATGATATGTACGATTTTACTGATACAAGTTGCAAAATCAGGCTTAGGCATTAAGATTTGTTTTACCCTTAGGTGCGGAGGGGTTAATGAATATTATCATCTGTGTGAAGAGAAGCTTCATATTGTCCCAAGCAAAAAACAAGCCTTCAGGTGCACAGGTAAGGTACAATGCATAGGCCACCAATTTCCTACAGGAATTAGTTTGAGATTGGAAGATTTATCCCAACCCCTTTCCTTTCAACTAGTCCTCACAGCTTGGATGCACCTTGTGCATCCACAATAATTTTCACTGGGTCTGTCTTATTTTTAGAGTATCATTGTAGGATAAGGTTCTGCGTTCAGCTCATGAAGTTGTGTATATGTTTAATTTAATTGTATATTTAAGTATGTTTTATAATATTCTTGTTGTTTCAAATTTGTTAGATACAAACAGTCAGTGCTTAAGTGGAGAAAAGTATAAAATCTTGTTTCAAACTTGTATTTATAGGTGTTGATAGTGGTGGACATTTTACCAGAGACAGGAATTACATGTATGACAACTCTATAGAATAGATAATATTGTATATGTTTTACTTTATTTAAAGACAATCTCAAATTAAAGCTGTCAAAAGATAATGTGATACCTAGAAGCAGGACTAGAGAATAGATTGTGCAGACCCTCATTAATACTTGGCCAATAGTGACAAAGTGTATGATTGGTATTTCGATCTTTTCTCTTTAAGGTGTATGCCAAAAGGGTAGAAAAAACTCTCTATTCAAAAATTTGACAACCAGAGAAACTTGTTATCACTTTTTAGGAGGTTACATATACCCTAGTTAATTTAAGTTATTCTTGTGTTAGGCATGTGGCATGCAATACTCATACTGTCTATGGCTAGACTAATCTATCAAGCCAAAATAAAAGGAACCTGAGGAATGAGTATGATGTGCAAATTATATTTTCTTTCATATCCTTTATCTGATCTAGTAGTCCAAAGTCCCAGCTGCAAAGTCTTCCAGTTACTGCAGCATGTGTCTCCATTCCCAACTTTGTAATAAATTGTGCTGGTACAAAATTATTATGGGAAAATCTAAAGCCACAGTTCACATAAATATTCTGGGGATATGACAGTCACGCAGTAGATTAAATGATTGGATGCACAAAAGTAGGTCTAAGTTACTTCTCTGATCTTTTTAGTAGAAATAGCCATTTTATGTCTATCAGTGAGCCTATTATTGTAAGCCTCATTAGGATCCTTATTAAAAGTATAGAGGTTATTAAACTCTGTGCAGTTATCAGCTTGGTTCTGCTTTGGTAAATTTTATAAATGTATTACATGTATTATCTAAGACAGTTTATCAGCATTTAATACACTTCGCATTGTGTGAACTACTATCTAATTCTTTGGATATTCAGGTTTATAGTAATTCTAGAAAATCCAAATTAGCAAGTTTAAATCAAGACAAGAGCTTATAACTACTTTTTGTTTTTCAATTTTAATTTTGGACAGAATAAGGGAACATTATAACCCCCTTTTTTTTTTTTTGCAATCACTGTTACAGTGTGGAGACTTACCTTCACTTCCTGTTCTATAGCCAAAACAGGAAATAAGAGGAAATTAGTGGGAACTAGTATCCCCATTGGACATTCTGGGGGACAACACAAAATTTGGAATTTTTTTTACTGTCACTTTCAATGATAATGGTAGACAGGACAAACAGATGGGGGCATAGACAGAAATAAAACCCTAATAGTTGTTAAAGAAAAAAGGTTTTGCCTTTAGTTATACTTTAAAGCTCATCTCTAGCCTTACCTAGTCGTGTGCAGTTGTACAGGCTCCTGTCCTGTACTGACACAGCGTATTCTGATTTCACTACAAATTGTGAGCATCTTGCAGTTTGCATTAAATGCTTCAGAAAGTCAGCAAGTCTGGCTTATTATTTATTTTTATTTCAGGTACTTATATAACGCTGTCAATTTACGCAGAACTTTACATATATATTGTCCATTCACATCAGTCCCTACCCTCAAGGAGCTTACAATCTAAGGTCCCTCCCTAACTCACATTCATACATATACTAGGGCCAATTTAGACAGGATCTAATTTACCCACCAGCATTATCTAAAGGATGTCCAGTATTATCTAGCTCTTTCCTTCCCTAGCCCACCTCTTCAAGTCATTGGATTTCAGTTTTCTTTAAGAATAGGGTGGTTTGCGTGCAAATATTTCCATAACTCCTCCCAAGAGTCAGCCCACTGATTGTAGCAGGGAGTACTGATACAAGGTGTTGTGATGTTTTCAGGAAGCTATGTACAGCATCCTGCCAGTCCCTCCCACTAGCCGTGATCACTCTGCAATGCATAGAAAACAACAGAAACCCAGTGATGACATCACTGAGTCTAAAATAATAATAAGGTACATAATGAAAAGAAAAGATTTTATTTAAAAACGTCATTAGCATGTTGATATGAAGAAAAAGAGCACTTGGGGAAGACAAAATATACGCAGATTAAACTTTTGATTTAATGAACACACACCAATTTTATTTTCATTCTCCCAGAACTATATGCGTATACCTCAGTCTTTACCACACACAATATTTCTTTCAAGTTTCACCCTTGTCAAATGCTTGTCTAAATCACATACCAATTAAACTCCAGCTTTTTACGTTTACCAAGCAAAACATTGCAATCTATCTGTCTGTTCCAGCTTGTAAAATGAATTTGTTTCTTAAATTGTGTAACAGATTCTACTTCCCTGCAGTTTCTTATTCTGCAGTTATACCCCAGGAGCCATCTCATTTGTACTCAACAACCGAGCAGTGACAAAAGTACCACAGTCAGCTGCTTTTTGTGCCATGGTACCCAATCAACTTTATATAGGAACTCTTGTCTTCTGTACAGCTGGATGCCAGAATAACCCTTTAAAGAGTGGGAAAGTCTAACAGATCATGTGGACTTTCCTCAAAGACTAGAGCAATTTGCTATTAGGTTTAGGTTGATCATGTTTTTTTTTATATATATACTTTTTGGCAGTATGCAGAGAACAATGCATTTGTTAATTTTTAACCTGAAATTGATTAGGTGTATTTTATGCCTTCATTACTAGAATCATTCTAGTCAGG
The DNA here is from genome assembly GCA_018402905.1 of Glandirana rugosa. NCBI lineage: Eukaryota > Metazoa > Chordata > Amphibia > Anura > Ranidae > Glandirana > Glandirana rugosa. Next base: position 68,324 of record BLSH010197044.1, on the reverse strand, counting down.
AGGTATCACCATCTGGGAGGCAATGTGTTTGGCTTCCAGCCACCTTACAATAAGCCTGGCATACTAATGGCATAGTAATGACGAGGATGGAGTTCAAGTGATTGTATACACTTATGAAGTGTTTTACTTAAGGTCATAGCCTTGTTCATTTACATGCTTACATGGAAATTGCAAATGTAAAATACACATTTACTGCCTATCAGTGCATTAATGGAGAATATACAGTTAAAGCATATAATTATCAAGATTGTATTACCTGTTTTGCTATTAAGAAGACATAAGCATTTGGTGTTTATTGTCAAGTGGCAATACAATTATAATATCTATCACCTTTAATCTTAATATTAAATCATATTTATGGATTTATTCAGTCAGACAGGTTATCAGCATCATGTTGGACACCCCGCCAGTTGCCCCTGCGATTTTTAAAAATCTAAAATTCTATCCCTTGGGCAGTTTCTGATGTTTTCATCTAAGGCCCGCCATAGACAGTTTGAATTCAGCAGGAACTGGCCAAGAATTGAATTATGTATGGGCAGGCTGAATGTACCAAGTTAATCGATTGACCAACTTGAATACAACCAGCCTGCTGGATTTCACTTGCCATTATCGCTAGCAAAAATTCCTGTCTTCTTCTTCCAGCGAGGGGCAGAGGAAGCAGTCCCCACCGGAAGAAGACATGGAGAGTGAAATGTCTTGGCATAAGGGATTTCAATGTCAGCACTGTTTGTGTTGATGGGGGAATGTTGATTGCAGGAAAGAAATTTGCACTGTCTATGGCCTGCCCAAGCTACTGTATAATAGTCATTGACTGTTGCAGAGACTTCATGTTGTTTTAGGGATGCAAGAGCATCATTAAAACACAAACTGATATATATTAGTGCAGCGCTCCAACAATATAAAGTGCAATATGTGCCAATTATGTGATTAATCCCACAATTCAATATTCAAAAAAGTAATATACAGTATATACATGATCGTAAAGTGCAAAATAGCAAAAAAAAAAAAAAAAATTATGCAGAAAATGTTTTTCCAAAAGAGTTTCCAACAAAAAAGTGCTCCGTGCATAAAAATTCTGCAGAGAATGTATTTTAATATAACTTTCCAGACATTCATATTCAAACAGTTCATATTCATAACACCATTTGTGAGAATGCTATGATCACTTTTTCATAATCTTCCACCATGTGTTTACTTGTGTCGCAATCACCGTGACCTCTCCATCAGTTGTGCCCTCACCTTGCAGGTCCTCCAAGGGTTACACATGTAAAGCAATAGGATCAAACGTAGTGCTTTATCATTTTACACACAATTTATTAAAACCCTGTCATAAATGAACACTCACATGTTACAATATAAAAACACACCTGTATTTATGTATACATCAATGATACTCCTGGATATCACCTGCCCCTGGATCTTCAGCCCTGGTTGTAAGAATCTCCTTGGTTGGCTGAGTGATTAGCTTGTAGTATCACATCCATCAGCTGCTCTGGTCCCTCCTACTGGTTTTGTCACGCCCTCGTGACTTCATCGGGAAGCTTGTGATTGGCTGACGGATGTTCCCTTCTCTATATAGTGAGGGCCATTGCCATTTTCTTGTAGTCCCTATTAGATATAGCGGTGGCCATTTTCTAGTGGATTATATGGCACCATCGCCATTTTCTTGTAGCCCCTATTAGATGTAATGGCAGCCATTTTCTAGTGGATCTTATAGGAAATATATATGTATTCTTGTTTCCCCAGCTGGCTGGGAATTTTATTCAATCACTCTTTATATCTACGGGGGGGTGGGGGTTACTTTTTGTCACGGTAGAGTCCTCCCTGATTGCCCTTCCTTTTAGGATCTATAAATGTTGTTAAAATGACATGTTTGTGTTTTTCCTAGTGATCATTTGGCGCCATCACCATTTTCTTATAGCCCCTATTAGGTGTAAATGGCAGCCATTTTCTAGTAGATCATATATGGAATATACATGTTTCCCCAGCTGGCTGGGAATTGTATCACATCACTCCTTGTGTATGTGGGGGGGGGGTTTGCTTCTTATCAAGGGAGATACATCCCTGATTGCCCTCCCTTATAGGATCTATAAAGGTAATGAATGTATTAAACATGTTTATTAAAAGCAAACATTCCATTGAACTGAGTCATCGGCGGGACTTTATGGTGTATGTTAATCTAATAATGTTGATATAATTGAATAAATAAAAATAATTATAAAATTAATAGTAGAAAGAAACTATTTACATAAGTATATCCTCCCATAATTGATTCTATATTTTAATATTATTGATAACAATCAGGATTGATGTGAATATAGTATTATGGACTTATTAGAGAATTAAACAATTTTTATTATCATTATTTTTATTATTGTTACCATTTACATTTTTACCTTTATTAAAAAATGGCCAAAAAGCAATTTAAGTCAAAGTCCTTATTAAGAGCCCTAGGTGCCAAAGATCCCAATTCGTATACCCACCAGGATTCCCTTTGACTTAGAGTTCTTATTTTCTTACTACCTCACCAATGTTTTTTGTATTTCTCTAATCCCTAGAATTTCATCCCCCTAACCTGTCTCCTATGTACTGTTCTAAAATGGACATTAGTGTATGCCTAATAACCCCCCCCCCCCATAGATATAAGTAGCAATGGGATACAATTCCTAGACAGCTGGGGAAGCAAGAATCCACTAGAAAAGGGCCGCTGTTACATCTAATAGGGGCTACAAGAAAATAGCAATGGTGCAATATAATCCACTAGAAAATGGTCGCCGCTATATCTAATAGGGACTACAAGAAAATGGCGACAGCACTCGCTATATAGAGAAGTGAACATCCGTCAGCCAATCACAAGCTCCCTGATGAAGTCACAAGGGTGTGACAAACTGGTAGGAGGGACCAGGGAAGCTGACGGATGTGATACTGGAAGCTAGTCACTCAGCAAACCTAGGGCATGCCTACAACCGGGGCTGCAGATCTGGGTGCAAGTAATTTTCAGGAGTATTGTTGATGTATACATACATACAGGTGTGTTTTTATATTGTAACGTGTGAGCGTTCATTTATGACTGGGTTTTAATAAATTGTGTGTAAAACAATAAAGCACTATGTTTGATCCTATTGCTTTACAACCCTTGGAGCTTGGTGGACAGCAAGCAGGGGGCAGCAGTGAAAGGAACAACTCAGTGGAGATGCATATATATAAAAAGGTGGGGGCGTGGCTTGGCGAGCGCGGCGAACGGACGCTAGATAGAGGAGCTCCGGATAAGAAATCCCCAATCCATAGGAATCCTCTCCGCAGAAAAGGCATCTAGAGGTAAAAACACCTCCACACCCTTGCCCCAATCCCCAGCACTCGGTGGATATAACTTTGGAGCCGATTGAATAACTTTTGGCAGATCCGGAGTAGGCCGCGATTAAGCACCGGGCTAAATTTTCGGCCTGACGGAGCGCCGCACACGCGGCCCGCGCGGACAAAGTCCCTTAAAAGCCTAATACCTGGACTAAACTGCCTTAAGGTCACGGCTGTATCCCACCCCGACCCCACACCTATAAAAAGAACTCTTTATTATGGACATTTAAACAGAATTGACAGCTCATTACTCCCCACATGCTTTGATCTCCACAGGATCACCACCATTGCTAGAGCTTTGTAACACCCAGCACACATCTAAAAACGAACTCTTTCTACACCAAGAGATATAAAAGTCTTATAAGTAATAACCAGAACAATAGAGGTTGATTCTTGCAGTGCAACCGACAAATAAACCACATCTTTCTCAAGCAAAAATCTACACACGACCCACAATGTTTCGAGATCGTTACCACCACTAGGACACCTCTAGTTTCGTACACCCCTCATTACTCGACAGTTAAGACAAATTTACAGGTATTATTTCTCAAGAAAAATATCCACACCCCAGCCCCACCCTATGTCGGCACTGGAATTCCGTCAAATCAGGTCCATAATCCGAAAATTCCCTGAAACAGGCGCGCCCGGCGCACACGCCGCGAGGCAGTCCGGCTTTTAAATCGGGCCACGAATTAGCGCCGGATGAGGCCTAGACGGTTTTCAATAAGTTAGCCGAGG
>BLSH010197044.1:46415-64032 GCA_018402905.1 Glandirana rugosa | reverse complement strand
ATAGAGCACTCAAACCAAGATCCTCTGATGATGCACCCCCAAGAGACATCATTTGCTGCCTAACTAGCTTTACACTAAAGGAAGAGATCCTTCAAAGAGCAAGGCAAAATGACACAATAATGTTCAATGAAAAAGAGATCCTCCTTTTTCAAGACCTATCCCCAATTACACTCAAAAATAGAAGAGCGCTTAAACCGCTTCTCGAAACCCTGAAAGAAAAAGGCATCACATATAGGTGGAAATTCCCCTTTGCCCTTCAAGCCAATTTTCAAGGTAAACAATTCTTTCTTCGCACCCCAGACGACTTACCTTCTTTCTGCGAAAACCTACATTTGGAGTATATTGCACTGCCAGACTGGTATGCAGAATTTCTGACACCTCCACTTTCAAATCAAGAGACACTCTCCCCCAGTACTTCTCCCTCATGCTCTCCCCTCACAAAAGGCAAGCAGAGCAGAAAAATGAACCACACTGGGAAGTACTCACCAATGGCCAAAACACCTAAAACAAAAGATCATCGTTAGTAGTGACCACAAGTTGCTCATCTTCAGAACTATAATTAGTACCTCTTTCTCAAAAGACAGTTATCATAAAAAGAAGCCGAGATGCCTCTTACCTCCTTGAAATTTTTCTCTGGCTTCACTGTTGAAACAGACTCTTTGAATAACCACACCTCATGGATCACCAAATAAGATACAATCTACAGTTCTACAACCAAATCTTAAACACCGTTGTTTTGTTTGTTTATGTCTATGTTCCCTAACATTCACTTTCTTTTACCTCATGGTGTTACAATTCATCTTACACGGCTGAAACATAACTTTAAGGATGTGAAGACCATACGGACAACAAAACGGTAACACCGCTGATGCAGCTAAAGAAATTTACCTGATCCCCCCTTCTTGAGGTCACGGTATGTTACAGCCCCCTATTTTTACTCAGAACATAAACAAACCTGATTTTCTTTTTTTTCTTTTCATCACATATATTCAGACTCTCCAACAAACCATAACATACAATGATGGCCTTGACATCTCAGAAGTTGCGGACTTCATATAATGTTGAGATCATCAAACCATGTGATCTAAGTCCAAAATCAAACTCCAGTTTAATTGTTTTTGTTCTAACTGTTTATACAAGTTTTTGCATCGTTATTGTTGATAAAGTCAGAAATGCACAATTGGGCAGTGTATCACAACGAACAATTTGTTTTGGTGGAGACACTGTCCAAGCTGAGTAACCTCACTATGGTATTTAGACAGAATTTATGCTGTTAATTTATATGATAGTGAATTGAATTGAATCAACTTGCGATAGACTTCTAATCATTAGTAGATTGGAATCGTTAAGTTACGAATTACAACGTGTTTATCAATTTATTCCACATGTTCCTTCAGATATGAGTGACCTACAACTGATAAACAAATAGAACCTAATGTCATGATATATTCTTACCTCTTTCATTGAGGCTGAAAACCCATCAGCACACATATCCTATATCTAAAACTTATAAGACAATAATATCTAATACCCCACCCAACCCAACTTGACTTTTTAAAGTCAATATCGCCACTCATCGCCTCCCACCTTCCCCCCACAAACTAAACGATTGAGGAAACTCATACCTGAATGAATATTTAATTATTTTCAATATATACCTCTTAATTGTTTATGATCTACCACCTTTGAGCTCTGATTAGAGCTTAGTAAAAACTTAAAGGAAGTAGCTCACATTCTCTGTAACTAAGAGAAGTCTATCCTTCTCTTACTAACTTCTATCTCTCTACTCCCTCCTTCCCTATTCCCCCTTAGGGAGAGGTACCAAATATGGCGTACTCTACATTACAAGACTCCCCAGACATAATTTCACACAACTTAAACGGACTTAATATCCCACAAAAGAGGACCAAACTACTTATAGAATTGAAAAAGATCAATCCCAACATTGTGTTCCTCCAAGAAACACACTTTAAAGGCACAACAGTTCCCAAATTAACAAACAATATATTCACCAAAGCTTACCATGCTACGAATCCCCACGCGAAAACAAAAGGTGTTTCCACATTGATAAACAAAAATGCACCCTTCGTACTCTCTCAACAACTCATAGATCCAGACGGACGTTATTTGTTCCTTAAAGGAACATGGGCGGGCAACCCAATTACACTGGCGAATGTATATTTCCCGAATAGTTCACATATCAGCTTCTGCAATAAAATTATAAACGAACTTAAAGGGTTCGTGAAAGGTCGCATCATATTAGGAGGCGATTTCAACCTGCCCATGGACCCCAAACAGGACACATCTAACGGCCACACACTTGTCTCATATAAAATCCTGAAAAAAATAAAGACCCTTCTCCAATCACTAACACTAATAGACACTTGGCGTTTAACCCATCCCACAGAAAAGGATTTTACTTACTACTCCAAACCTCACAAACGGTATTCAAGAATTGATATGATCTTTATAACCCAAAAAGATCTAAAATTCATCTCCAAAGCACAAATAGGATCAATCACTCTTTCAGACCATGCCCCTATTACACTGTCCCTCAAAAAGATGAACAACATCAGACCAGACTTTAATTGGAAACTGAATGCAGCTCTACTGACAGATAAAGAAATCCAAAAAGATATCCAAAACAAAATCCAAAAATTCTTCGAAGAAAACCTAAGTACTGAGACAAACCCTTTAAATAACTGGGAAGCACATAAGTGCGTAATTAGAGGAGAATTAATGAAATGGGGTTCCCAAAAGAAAAAAGAAAAAGAAAAGTTGATCAACAATCTAACAAGGAAAATATACAAACTTGAGGCCCAACATAAACAATCTCTATCCCATAAGGTAGAAGCAGAACTTACCGACCTCAGAAAAGAATTACAAAGAATTCTCAACCTAAACACTCAAAAAGCACTCTTCTTTAGAAAACAGATCTTCTACGAACAAGGAGACAAGACAGGAAAACTCTTAGCCAGAGCGCTTAAAGAGATTAATACCAATAGACAAATACACTCAATACGTGACAATAAGGGCAATATAATTCACTCCCCCGAAAAGATCGCAGAAGTCTTTCACAATTATTACTCAAAACTGTACAATCTTCATGGACACAGAAGGCCCTCACATATCACTACTAGTAAAGAAGAGACAACCCAAAATTTCCTAAAAGACAGTCAGATCCCCTCTCTGAACGAGGAAGATGCAGAATATTTAGATAAACCAATATCCCAGGAAGAAGTAATGAGGGCAATTAAAGAGCTCAAACCGGGCAAAAGTCCAGGCCCTGATGGCTTTACCACACAATACTACAAACTCTATACCCACTTACTATCCGAACACCTCGCCTCCACATTCAATTCTTTAACCTCATCAAATTATAATTCTACTTCTTTCCTCATGGCACACATTGCAGTTATTCCCAAGCCAGGCAAAGACCACCAAGACTGCACAAATTATAGACCAATATCCCTACTCAACATAGACTTGAAACTGCTAACAAAAATTCTGGCCAATAGACTCAAACCACTTCTCTTCAAAATAATAGGTCCAGAACAGGTGGGATTCATGCCTGGGAGAGAAGCAAGGGATAACATCATTAAAGCACTCCATCTAATCCACTTCGCACACCTCTCAAATATAGAGGGCCTTCTCCTGTCCATGGACGCGGAGAAGGCCTTCGATAGAGTCTCTTGGACCTATATGTTCTCCACCTGCTCCCATATTGGCCTTAAAAACAATATGCTTAATTGGATCAAAGCAATATATGCGAACCCCCAAGCTAAAATTAAGATTAACAATATTCTATCAGAACCTTTCAACATCAGTAACGGTACTAGACAGGGCTGCCCACTATCGCCCATACTGTTCATCCTAGCGCTAGAACCCTTAATTAGAACAATCAAACTAGATAATTCAATTCGAGGCTATATGGTCAACAAAAAAGAATATAAAATCGCTGCATATGCAGATGATCTCCTTTTCTTTCTCACCCAACCCCACATTTCCATTCCGAATTTAAACAAAACATTTAAAACCTTCAACTATTTAGCGAATTTTAAGATCAACCACAACAAATCAGAGGCCCTTAATATTACGTTAAAACCGAATCAACTAAAACTAGCCCAAGACAATTGCCCATACAAATGGGAAGCCAAATCATTACAATATCTTGGTATCAAACTCACCCCAAACTTAGACACCATTTATGAAGCAAATTTCATCCAACTCCTCAAAAATATAAAATCAGATTTAAAAAAATGGTCCCCAAAACACTTTTCCTGGTTCGGTAGAGCATCTATCTTGAAAATGACCATTCTACCAAGACTTTTATATTACTTCAGCGCCCTCCCTGTCAAGATACCCAATACCTTTTTCAAAACCCTGGACGATATACAAAGAAAATTTATATGGACACACAGAAAACCCAGACTAAGTTTAAAACTATTAAAATGCCCCAAAGATATGGGAGGAATAGGCATTCCCGATTATCAGAAATACCAACAAGCTACCCATCTTACAAGGATTATTGACTGGCACTGTCATGGTAAAGATAAAGAATGGGTGGATCTCGAAGCCCAATGTAACAATGCTAAACTACAATATCTTCCCTGGGCATCATCCTCAACTAAACCCCATAGCAAAAAGCTTCTACCACTGACAAACACGTCTATTGAAATACTACTCACTATCGCCAAAAAACAAACCATAACCTCTCTCCCCGGACCTCTCTCACCTATGCCTCCACAATCCAAACCACCAACCCCCACCTCAGAAGGCGATGGGCATGACCTGCTGGCCCACCATTGCCTCATAGGTAACAAAATGAAATCTTTTCAAGATCTGAAAGACAAGCTGAGGGGACCACTTTCTGGCTACTGGGAATATGTTCAAATACATGATACACTCATAAATAATAAGAACCACAAACTCTACTCCAGAGCTCTCACACCCCTTGAAGATATTTGCCTACATAAGAAACAAACGAAAAACTCAATTTCCTTAGCCTATAACTGGCTAATACGTGCAGACTACTTAGCACCAGCCAATTTCAAAGAAAAATGGGAAAAAGATTTCTCATGTCAAATATCTGATACTCAATGGGAGAGAGCTTGCATACTCACACATAAATGCTCCCTGAGCACGAAAACTCAAGAGATTTCTTATAAGCTTCTTTCACGATGGTACATAACTCCCCAGATGATGAAATCATGGTCCCCATCGGCCTCAGACAAATGCTGGAGGTGTGGTGGAGAGACAGGCTCCCTTTTTCACATTTGGTGGAGGTGTCCCTTAATTCAAAATTACTGGCACTCTATTATCAGATGGATAAAACACATCACTGACACCCCGATTAATCTGGACGCCAAAGCTTGCCTACTCCACTTAAACCAGCTTTCCTTACGTAGTTATAAACACTCCCTGACAAGACACTTACTAAATGCGGCAAAAGCTCTAATCCCCCTTCATTGGAAATCGACAAAAATACCCACAATTAAAGATTGGTTAGAGAAAATTGACATGACGTACAAGATGGAAGAAATTAGTGCCATGAGATATGAAAATACAACTAGATTTCACAATTCATGGAAAAACTGGTTCCTATTCAAGATGTCAGACACATTCTCAAATTTAACATCATAATTTTACAGAGGACACAATCGTAATTAAACGGATACCCATACCCCAGACATTAATACAACAGGAGAAATATCCTTCTGGTCCCAACACCTAATTAGTTGTAACCGAACAACCCTCCTTATAACACCTCTCCCTCCCCCCCCCCCCACTATCTCTTTTTCCTCTCTCCCCCCTACCTCCACTCCTCTTCTATCGAATTATACATCTTTTACTAATGACATTCAACACATCTTTTCGAACGAACACACTGAGGATTAACCTTCTGTTACCGTTTCTGAAAGTAGAGTTGAATGTCACAATGAACATTCTTTTTCTTTTTTTTTTTTTTTTGCTCTTTCCCTTACAAAGAAAACTTTCTTTCCTTTCTTTTTCTTTTATAATATCAGAACAATTTTATATGATGTTCGCATAACTTTTAATTACACGTTGATGTAATGTTCTGTTAACACACACTGAAGCTATATATGTAACTTTATGACACAATACTGTTACTGATATACCTGTCCACTTCTTTTATTTTCAATAAAAATTTTGATTGAGAAAAAAAAAAAATAAAAAAATAAATAAAAAGGTGCCCGTAAGGTGAGGGAACAACTGGTGAAGGGGTCATGGTGATTGTGACACAAGTAAACGCATGGTGGAAGATTATGAAAAAGTGATTGTAGCATTCTCACAGATGGTGTTATGAATATGAACTGTTTAAATCTGGATGTCTGGAAGTTATTTGAAAAGACATTCTCTGCACAATTTTTATGCATGGAGCCCTTTTTTTTATTTGAAATGTATTTGAAAAGACATTTTCTGCACAATTCTTATGCACAGAGCACTTTTTTGCTCTTTTGATATTGCAGGAATTTTTTTAGCACTTTTGCACTTTATGATCATGTATATATATATATATCTATATATATATCTATATATAGATATATATATAGATATATATATATATTTAACTTTTTAGAATATTGAAATGTGGGATTGATCACATAATTGGCACATATTGCACTTTATATTGTTGGAGCGCTGCACTAATATATATCAGCTTGAAGTTTATGCACACATTTAAGGGAATGTAAATAGTGCTGGCAGCCCCCTAAAACAAGAATCATAGCGGCTCACAAGGCTTCATAATATATTTTATTAGATCATTAAAACACAGCTTAATAGGGTTTCAGGCCACTTTAAAAATAAACATGCTAGACATATTTCCATGTGTGCATATGTGTTTGTGTATTTTACAGTGCTTAGATGCAGATACAAATGTGGTAACAGAAAAAAAAACTGTTTCAAAGATTCAGAAAACTTTAGTTATAATTACAGATTAGTACAGTTTGAAATCTCTTTTAACATGGCTCGATCAAATTGGCCATGATATCCTTAGGGTGTTTAAGATGTGTTTGCCAAGATTTTACCTTGCATTAAGGTCACCAATGCATTAATTTTGATTTATTTGGAGGTGTATAAGCAAAGCACCAAATTATCTTAAGCTGATCCTAACTCATCTGAACAGTCTATGTACACTAGCCCATAGACTTACATACAGAGCCATTATTAATGGGGTTGTTTTGTTGTTGATAAATTATTTTTAGTTCTTCTAAATCTCATTAAAGTTTTTTTAAATACTCTCCCATGTTACTCTTAGTAGGCCTCCTTCCATTTGTATAAAAATGTATGAGACATACAGTACAATAATACAACATATGCCTTGTTAAACATGCTCCCACCTTTTGTCTCCAACACAGATACAAGATTGTTTTCAAACTAATTAAAAGGAAAATGTAGCATATGAGGCAGAATGGTGAGACAAACACCATCAAATAACCACCTGTCACATAAGAGATAACACTTCTATCTGCTACAAGTACATCTGCCTTCCTTCTTCAGTTATGTTGCTGGCTCTACCTAGAAGGTAGCCAGCCAAGGCAAGAATTAATTGAAAGTAAGCACAAATTGTAGCAAGGCTGGCAAAATAGTGCCTTTTCTGCACTGAAATTCCAAGCAAGGTTGTCAGCCGGATAGGCTATATAACTCTGCTTATCCCCAGCTCCTCACTGTTCTCTACATGCATAGTGCATACACTGATTCCTTCACCAGCAAAATAATGTGGCCTTGACTCCCAAGAGCTTGTCCACACAATGCATGTGGAGAAAGAGCTTTTGGGTTATGTAGCTCTGGTAGTGTATCTACATCCATAGAAAATGAGCTCCCAGCAGCTGCCTCTGATTTTTTTTTTTTTTTACAAGCCTGCCGTTGAAGTTATAGAGAATAATAAAAAGTTTCTTACCAAAGGAACAAGGTATAAAAGTGTTGCTGAGATATGCTCAAGAAGCGGAGAGAGAGGTTTAGGGGTAAATTTGGCTAATGCTTGAAACATAAATGTTAAGTAAACTTGTTTAGATTTCCAGTTCTTGTTCACATTGTTAAGGAACAAACATTTGTTAAGCTTGCATGCCTAAAATCATTGTGCAATGACAATAAAAGGCCATAAATCGCTGTTCAGGAACAAAGAGCACACAGAAGCTCCAAGAAGTTACTGTAGAGGTGCAAGTAATTGTAACAAAATTATTATGCTCATCAGCCTAAAGCATGGAAGTAATTGAGTGAAAAACAGCCACGTATTATGTAAAATGATTACTGCCTTTAAGCCACAATAAACAAAGACATTCTTGCAGTGATGATGCTAAACAGTAGAACAAATGAATGTGGCCTGCTGATTTTGCACTGTCTGGATCATTACGGAAATATGCATCTCCTCTTCTGTCCCTAATATGCAAATCATTTAATTACTTGAGGTATATAAATTGCACAGTGCTAAGACAGTGACACAAAAATATACTTTTTTTTTGTCAGGCTCATCACAGTTGACTCATATGTTATATAACTTCACAGCTCTGATCATTCACAAGATTTTTAGGTTGCAATGTCATGTTCAAGTGAGAAGTCTATTAGTCTCATTAATGTTTTATGGCCAGTGTTTGTTTTAGGATGGGGGTATCAAAGCAGCTAGGACTTGACCACATCTAAATTAGGCTGATTGAACAAACTTTTCACAACCCAGGAGGCAAAGCTGCGTGCTTCAAGCAGAAAGTTTGAAACCAGGTTCACAATGTTATCATTTTTTAGTGTTAAGACACACACCCAGTCTATAAATAAAACCCAAATGTTTCTGCATAGGTACTTGTATTCAGCATTTCTTATTAATAATCTACAAAGCTTTGATAAGATGATCTGTACATCTGTCAGTGCAGATAGCACTGTGCACTAGGTACATCGATAGGGTATGTATACATTATCCTTTTAAAATAACTGGGTGCTAAAGCTAATCCATAAGGTACACACTTGAAACGGAACAGGCCCTCATGGGTAATAAATACAGTGAGGACCCTGCGTTCCTTTCAGCAAAACATATGCACTTTAAAGATCAACGGTTAAAAAAAATAAGCTTCTCTGAGTTCTGGGAATATCTTCCTCAATATTTGGCAAGGGATGACTATCAATAACAACAGCTTTATTTGGTTCACAAAGGTCAACATACAATTCAATCCCACCTGTTTCTTCATTGTCATCCCAATAGGAGAAACCTATTCAGTCAATTTTCAGCCACATCTTGCTGGTTTGTTAGGTTCTTGGGAAGCAGCTTTACTTATAGAGAAGGGTACGCATCTCAATTTCTGACATACAGATTGCACATCTGACAGCACCTTAACTTTGTATTCAAAGTTCTACACAGTCCAGTGAGGTCTCATTGAGTGGTGAAACTATGAACACTGGTATCATAGGGACTAATGGCTGGTATCATAGGGACTAATGGGGATGGGGTGATAAGGCCAATAATTATTTATATAGTACATCAAAAATATAATATAGTGGTATCTTTCTTTGCTATGTAGAATTCAGCTTGCACACTAGTTGATAGACATTTTACAATCACTGAAGGAAGCCAAGCACAGAAATAAGATCTCTCAGATAACTAACTAGTTTCAGAGTAGGTGCAGTAATTGCTTCATTTGCAACACACCTTTCGTAGATTTGCTCAGGGAGTATAGAGATAGGAGTTATTGTATTGTTGGCAGAAGCAGTGGTAATGGTTACAGTGCATAAAAGTTTATCTGGAATGGAAGCATCATATTTATTTACACTTAAGTTTAAAGTGATTGTAATGTCTCATTTGTTTTATTTAATTAAAAATAACAAACATGTCATACTTACCTGCCCTGCGTAGTGGTTTTGCACAAAGCAGCCCAGATCCTCCACTTCTTGGGTCCCTCTTCGGTATTCCTGGCACCTCCCTCCTGTTGAGTGCCCCCACAGCAAGCAGCTTGCTATAGGGGCACCCCATTAAGAAAAAAAAAAAAACCTTCTGCCTTTACAATCACTTTAAGATAGCAACCTCTGGGGCAGTAACTTCATGACCTTGTCTAGCTGTAGAGGTACAAAATGTTTCTTCAAGGTGTCCCATTTTCTTGCATTTACTGCACCATGCATCTATTGCAGGGCATGCAGCATAATTTGTAATGAGCTATGTTGAACCACGCCTGCAGCAGCTTGAGGCACTTGTTCTGTACATGTTAACTTTGCATTGCAGTTTAGATGAGTCTCTTGTTGTATATTTATATTGGCCCTGCATATGTGCCTTTATTAATTCACAGTCAGTATGATGCCAGCAGTTCCCTGACTGAGGGTTTTTCACTCAGTCACAGCAGTTTCACTTTGGCTTTAAATTATAATAGCATTTGCTAGAGATAAATTATGTTTCAAGAGCAATCTTCCTCTAACGCAGGTTGAGTTTGTTTTTATTTCCATTGGAGTTATATTAAAAATCTCGCACCACAGATCAGAGAAGAGTAGCAGCAGTTGTAAAAACCCTATAGGGTAATAATAATAAATACCAAGCTCAACTCTTTTTGAACTAAACTGTGTATTGCTCAACTAAATAAAAATATACAAATCCAAAACAAAACCTTCACCCAATAAACCAGTGAATTGTTTTAAAAATGAAAATGAATATAAATATTCACAAAAAGTGCAATTATTCAGTACAAAATAAAGTGCAAGTGCTAAACCAATAAATATGTGTACGCCTAGGTTCACATTGGTGCGATTTGGCATCGGATTTGAAATGTCAAATCGCATGCTAAATCGGCACCGTCTGAAATGGTGCAACGCCAACATTGCAGTGCCGCACCAATTCCCAAAAGTAGCTTCTGTACTACTTTTGGCGACTTTGGGTGCAATTTCAATAGATATCTGTGCAGGAACCTGCACAGATGTCGGTGAAATCGCCCCCAAAGTCGGACTGACTGGCGGGTTTGAAATCGTGAGAGTTCAGCTGAGCTCGCACAATTTCAATCCCGCAGCAGTGTGAACCTGGACTAAAAGTCCAAATTCATCAATGAGAATGAAGAGAGAAGAAATGCTCCTTTAGAGCGCATGCGCCGGTCACGTAATAGTTGGCGTATACAGTAAACATCTCCTAAACTGTGCAAGTTTAGGAGATATTTACAGTATTATAGGCTTACCCATAGGTACAAACAAACAAAGGGAGGTTACTTCCTCTTTAATAAGGAAGAGTTTGTCAATAAAGAAAAATCAATCAAAAGCATTCATAAAAGTGCAAAAACATCCTCTTTATGATAACCATACAGAAAAATCAAAAATAGATATGTAAAAAAAGGAGGCAATAAAAAGTTGTGCACCCAGCGTACTCCACCCTTGTAGGGAAACCGAGTACTCATCCAAACAAAAGTATAAAAAAGTGTGGTAGCATACACAGTTCAATCCAAATCTGATTAAATCATTCCCACTCTGCATTTAAATAGTCAATGTGAGATTCCACTTTTCATCAATTCAGATCAGTCACACCAATGTTCCATGGCATTCATCATAAAGGAAGAAAGTAAGGGTGCTACATCACATAAAACCATAAATGATTTATTGAAAAAAACTGTGAACACTGGGATCAAATGCTCATCTAATTAGGCAGCATCCAGGCTCCAGCCACAAACGCAGGCTGCGAATGGGGCGTTCTTTTGCGGGGTGATGTCACTCACTTGCTCCACCCTACATGTTTCAATGTCTGTCGTCATCAGGAGTGGCCAAACTTGTAATGTCTATTGGATGTGGGTAATTCATAGTAACTGATATTGGTAATGAATTCAGTATACTGTTAACATGTCTAAGCACTGCATATTCAGTGGAATAGAGAAAAAAAAAATCCAGCTCTGCTCAGAACTGATATTTATATGTTACATGGTTGCTGGCAAGCTACTAGAATTCTCCAATTATCACGAACATTGCAAAATAAAATGATGGTGTTAGGCTCTTCTTACGCATGAATTTAATATATTTAAGTGTATTTTAAATTTTGCAGATGTCATCTAATTTATATTTGTTACATGTTTCCAATAACATATCATAACTTCATATACATATTTTAAATTTGCTATGCTGGTTACCTTTTTTTTGTGCTTTTTACTTGCCTACAAACCTTACATGCTCTTAGTGCTTTGTGATGTGTTTGCGGTGCTTCATTACATTATCAGTTGTAAGTTACATTTGAACACTCTCTGCCCTACCAAAGGATTAAACATTAAGAAGATGCCCTCCTGCAATGTATTTTAATAAGCTAGAGTCTGTGTGCAGACAAAGACACTGTGAGACTCTCCAGAAATTCTTAAAATCAGCCATAACAAATTCTTCTTAGAAACAACTAAAAGGTAGGAACATTACAATAAATTGTAAGATATGCTGTGTGAATGCATAACAAACATATGCATTTGACTGCAAAAGAGGAAATACCCTTTAACCACAAAGCAACCGCCCCACGTACATTTACTGCAGCAGGGTGGTTACAGCGTGTTTGATCACGTATCTGATATGTGATCAGCACTTCTGAATAAGGGGCATACACACATCCCTGACACCCTGGCTGTGTTTGTTACTGTACAAGCCCATCAGTGGGTTCCTGCCAATGATTGATTGCTGGGATCAGCTGATCGACTTCCAGAAGAGCGCTCTGTGTTGTTTGCAATACACTGACATGCAATCTTGCCATTTTATTATTCTTTGCAAAGCAGGGAAAAGCCAACAGGGTCACTTAATAAAAGCAACACACATTACATATTGTTAGGCACAAGTTGACCCCTTGATCGCCCCTAGATGTGAACCCCTTCACAGCCAGTGTCATTAGTACAGTTACAGTGTATAGTATTAGCACTGATCATTGTATTAGGACAGAAAGTTCCCCCCACACTCACATCACCGAGTAGGCTATGGGAAATAATGCTGCATCCCTAAACAATGCAGAAAAAAACAATATGAGGCCCGGTGGGATTTTATGCAGCGCTATTGTCCCAAAGAGGTACTAAACAATAACATAGGTAAAATACAATTTTTATTGGATCAAGGTTAAAAAATCACATGGTAGGTGACATAAAATGGGGGAAAAAGAGGCAATAAAAGCCACTAAGACATAGGTAAACAGTGTTAAACCAGAAGGCCAAACAGGCCTAGAGTGTAGCCAGATGACTACTGGTTTGTTGAGATTCCAACATGTTTCAAAGTTTGAAATTTAGTTACACTTCTTCCTCAGGGAAAGCAACACTGTGTGGAGTGATTCCGAAAGGTAATAACAAACATGAATATATTGCACATGTACAATATGTTCATACAGGTATAACAATGGTATAACAACAATTCAACAGTAGTGTATATACAGATAACTGTTCATATGGACATGCGTTTGTCCCAGAGGGATGGTGGTACTTACCCGAATATATTAGTGACTGACAGAGTGAGCATGGGAGTACAAGAGAAAAGACTGGTCGGGTAACCAGCAAACAACAAAGATATAAAGCCCCCAGAAGGTATGTCCGGACAATGAAGCGCGCGGCCACCGATCGCCCCAATTGGGCCCGTCCTCCCCCACAAGAACCAAAAATAGGAGGGACACGAGTATCACCACCCGGCGATCCTGTAGAGAGGAGGAAGTAGTGGGTAAGTATGGTGGGCTGACGATGTATAAATGAATATGCCGGACGTCTGGCTGTACAACAAACAGTCCTACTTACTGTAAACGGGTAGGGAGCACAGAGAGGCCCAATATCTGAGAAGACACCGATGTCTGTGGCCAAAAAGAGGCTGAAAACACAAAACAGTGATAGAAAATAAAGGTCCATAGGGTGGACCAATAGGTCCAACACATTAGAAGGTGAATACTAGTAGCAAGGCAAGAAAGAATAAGTGGCTCTGTCTGCCTGGGCGGTCTTACCTGTATTATTAACCTCCCTGGCGGTGTTGCTCGGGGTGGATTTTCAGTACCAAGAACGGTAACCCCGAGCCACACTCGGGATTGCGTTGCTGGATCCAGGCAGCGCTACTCACCTTGTCCCCTGGATCCAGCGATGTCCCCCGCCGTGTCTGCGGGCTGTGTCCGCCGCCAGATGTCTCTGTGTGCCGGGCTCCGTTCCCTGCGAGCGTCGCGTCGCACGGGGACGGAGACCGGCGGGAAATTCAAAAAGTGAAACACACACAGCACATACAGTACACTGTAATCTTATAGATTAAATTACTGTATGAAAACATTTCACATCCCCTTTGTCCCTAGTGGTTTATCCCAGAGCCCTGCATGCACTTTTATATTATATATGTCATTCTTTCTGCCTGGAAACATGAGAATGTCCATAGCAACCAAAAAGTGTCCCTTTGCGTCAAAAGTGGTTTCTGATCAGCTAGAAAACACCGATAGTAAATAAGAATCATTTGCAGAATTGAGTGATACTGATTTTTGGGGGAATTTATCATCAGAAACTGAAAGTGACGACAGCGACAATTCTGCAAATGAGCAAATTTCAGTGTTTTTGGTTTGATTACATTATTGAATACATTTTATTACTATTACGTTATTATTTTTGATAATTATTTTTAGTTATTTATTATATTATAATTTATGATTTTATTTTTCAAAATTTTTCATACCCAGGATGTCTACTAGACTCTTGTTTGGACAGATTTAAGTGAGTTATTCCTAAGAATTACCGGCCTACAATATAAAATGCCAAATTTTCATGCAAAATAATCGTACCGCTTTCAGCACCAAAAATCTGAAATAATCATACCGCCAGGGAGGTTAAGAACCAAAGCAAACAGTGAGCACGTCGTCGGATAGTATGGGACGTCTAACATACTTAGAAGGTGCCAAAATATATATAGGGAGGGCACACCCATCATCAAGAGTGGCCTGCCCATGGGGGAGGGGGGTGGCCCTGTCTGTCCCCATCGACCACTTAGGGAGCCGGGCGGTAGAAAAATCCCCGCCCTCTTGGTTCCCCACTGTGATGGCACCCGACACTGCCGGCCATGCGCGGTGACATCATACGAATGCGCAGCGGCATCCGACGTCATCGCGGTGCCAACGCACGCACTGATGCCACACCCAAGCCAATGGAGAGGGCAGGGAATTCCCTTGATATGGCAAGAGGACGGCCCCACTAGCTGCAGTGCCAGCTGAGGGGCCCACGTGCACCGTGGGGGGAGGTGCAAAAGCCGGACCCATAGAAGGCCAGAGGCGGCAGCCCAGCGCCGCCCAGTGGCCCATACGCAGCAGAGCGAGTGAGCAATAGCCAAAAGAGGAGCAAAGTAACTCCAGATAAGGCCAATACAGAAGGCATTCATGTCTGGAATGTCAATACAAATCAATGTCAACCACAGTCTCCCCAATGGGGGAATAGTAGGACACCCCATGGGGAGACATATCAAGCAGTCACTAATGAAAAGCACTAATGGATAAAGTACAAAAGGGACAAAAAACCCACATATATCCAAATAAAAGCCTAACCATTGGATAACAAATGCATGTCCATGTACAAAAGAACATAGCTAATCAAGGAAACTGGGAAGTAAAGAATGGCACACGGATCAATAAAATAACAATACAACCCCCTGCAAGAGGCTAAATAAATTTGCATAGTGGAATTGGAGGGAGGAAGGGAAAAAAAGGAAGGAGAGGAAGGGAGGGAAGGAGGGGGGAGGGAACAAGCAGAGAAAGGGATACGTTGGAAAAGTTGGAAATGAATCCAAGAGTTCACAATCAAACTGTCCTGATGAAAAACCTGGGAGGAATGGTTTAAAATTCATTACCCCATTCAACCCAGGAGGTTCTGTAGCATTAAGGTTGGAGATCCACCTAAGTTCTCGTTGCAAAAGTAGTTTGTCAAAATCCCCACCCCGTGGGTTGGTATGTACCTGATCTAAGGCCACAAACGTGACCCTGGGCATAAGGCCGCGGTTTACCAGTCTAACATGACATTCAGGTATCTGGATCTCCCTTCTTCATGTTGAGGATGTGGCGGCTCATACGTCGGCAGAACTGTTGAATGGTCTTGCCGATGTAGAAGCAGCCACATCCACACTGTAATAAGTAGACCACTTCTGTAGTTTGGCAATTAACAAAATGTCTAGATTTGAGTACCCGATGATTCGGTAATGTAATATGTTTTCTTTTATCCAAATATCTACATTGTGAGCATGTCCCACATATGAAAGTGCCCCGGTACAAACAGGGGTCACCTCCCATGTGGGCCGCATGTTCACTATGCATCAACATATCTCCAATCGAGGTTGCCCTACAATATGTAATAAGAGGATGGGGAGGTACAAATGGGCCCACTACTGGATCCAGGGTGAGTAGATGCCAGTGTCGCTTAAGGATATGTCTGATGCGATTGTGTTGGTCATTGGATCGAGTCATAATTTTGTTTACCGGAAATGTCTCTCTATCACTCTCAGGTTTGTATAGCAGTTGGTGTCTTGGTGATTGTGTCACCTTGTTAAAGGCCTTTTTAAGGGATTTTTTGCTGTACCCTCTAAGTAGCAGATGGGACCGTAAGTCATGTGCCTCCTTTAAAAAGGTATTGTTGTTAGTACAATTACGTTTAATTCTGAGTAATCGGCTGTATGGAATACAGTTGATAAGAGGTTTGGGGTGGGCGCTGGAGGCATGGAGGATGTTGTTCCCTGCTGTAGGGTAATGGTACAGTGCACAGGAAATAATTCCTGCAGGATCTTTAGAATCTGGACGTCAAGAAAAGTAATTAAAGCTGTATGGTATGTCATGGTAAAGGATAGGTTGAACGGATTATCATTCAAGGCTACAAGAAATTGTTGAAGGTCCTCCAAGGCTGTCACATGGTCCATGAAATGTGCTGTGTCTTCTGCCGAAGAGACAGATCGTTCCCACTCCCCCAGGTACAGATTGGCATAGGATGGGGCACAAGAAGTCCCCATCGCTACGCCCTGCACCTGGAGGAAGTGGGAACCGTCAAAGGAAAACACATTATGGTGTAGGATAAACTCCAATAAAGAGAGAATTAATTCATTGAAGGGTAGCTCCATTTCACTCAGACAGAACCCTGCTGATGACTGCCAATCTCAAGTGGTGAGGTATGGAGCAATAGAGGGCCTCCACGTCCATGGTGACCAAAATCGTGTAACCGGAGACCTGGAGGCCCTCTCAGACCCTCAAAAGGTGAACTATGTCCCGTGTATAGGATGGAAGGCCAATGACGAAGGGCCTCAGGTGTTCATCAATGAGTTTGCTGGCGTTTTATGTAATGAAGCCCGTGCCTGATATGATCGGGCGACAGGGGGGAGAACTGGGGTTTTTTGTGAATCTTAGGTAGTGAGTAGTAAGTTGAAATTTTAGGGTTTGTTGTTCTGATAAAGGCCCAGGTGGACTTAGAAATCACTTGGTTGTGATATGCCTGACCAACCAACTTTTCCAACGTATCCCTTTCTCTGCTTGTTCCCTTTTTTCCCCTCCCTTCCTCTCCTTCCTTTTTTTTCCCTTCCTCCTTCCCATTCCACTGCACATATTTATTTAGCTTGTTGTAGGGGGTTATTTTATTGTTATGTTGGGGGATGTTGTTCGATTTATTTATACACGTCACCTTACCCTTCCTCCTTCCCTTTTTTTTCCTTC
>BLSH010197044.1:19811-31758 GCA_018402905.1 Glandirana rugosa | reverse complement strand
AAAAAAAACAGTGAGGGGAGAAGAGATTTACAGATAGTATAGTTACCTTTCCTCCAACTTCTGTCCATACCACCAAACGAGGTTAACATCATCTTCATTTCCTGCAAGATCTGTGACATTTGGAGGGCTCACCATTACCTGGTATCTCATTGGCAAGAGGATGACATCATCCCTTGCACCACGGATGCCATTAGAGAGGTAAGGATTTAATCTTTTCCTCTACTAATTTTTTTAATGGGAACGCTTCCTTTTCAGAAAGGAGGCACTTAAAAATGAACCTTGCACACACTGTTTGTTTTAAAGTATATGTGAATCCATGGTCATGGATGCTATGTGTCACCTCGCATGCGCTCGTATGCAGGAAGCCAAGGTGACCACGGCCCAGGTTTTCCTGGGCCACCTTGGCAGTGTTGGTTCCGGAAAAGATTTTTTGTTCAACTGGTGACCACCAGCAGGTGGTATAAATAGAGCAGGACTGGAGCAAGAGGTTGCTCTGGCCTGGGACTCAGGGAAGCTAATACCAGAGAGAGCTACTTATGGACATTGCTCTGTAAAAGAAAGGAAACGTTTAGCAAAACATTTGTTTTAGGTTGGTGACTGGAAAAAGCCCTTCATCTGTGGAATGGGAACCTGTACTATTTAGTTAGTGCCTAGATGGCAAAAGACTTTCTGTTATGTTTTGTTTTGTTTGTTTTCTATACAACCTTTTAAATAAAACTGGCTACAAGTCAGATTTTTAAGAAAAGACCTGCCATCTGAACTCCCTTTTTCCCCATGGAAGGTGATCCCCACTTGAGCTAACTCCCACAATATATACATTTTTATATATAAAACATATCCTTTTTTTTTTATAAATGATCATATAATCTCTGTTCTCAGCTGCAGAAGAGGCTTAGAGAGCTGGGAGCGGAGAAACATCAGTACACTGATCTTCCCACTGAAGGGCTGTGCAGGAGAGCATGTCAGTTCAAGGTCTCCCGGCAAAACCAGAAAACTAACCACACTTGGATGAATGTGCTCAGTTTGAAACTAGAAAACAGGGAGACTGGCAGGATCACAAGATATTTTATACAAAGGAAGCAATGCAAACAGAACAGAATACTTTTTAATACAAGCACATGATACAACAGACACATATCAGGAATATGAAATGTTGGGGTTATACACTTTAAGCTGGAATCACAGTCCGGTGTGAATTCCAGCCTGTCTGCTGCCGAGAAGGGGCGGAGCCGCCATTTGGCGGCTCTTGTCCATTCTCACAACGCAGCAGCTGTGGGGAGAGGGAGGGGCCGCGAGCAGGGGAAAATATCCCCGTTCAGTGCGGAGTGCTTCTCCGTGTTAGATGCGCTCCCACTGAACACAATGGGCTGGAAATTCGCAATGGAGTGCGAATGCACCACACATATGTGAACCGGACACATTGAAAACAATGTGTTTTCAAATGTCCTGCGAATGCGCATCCAATTCACATAGGTGTGAACCCAGCCTAAATGTTTCAAAATTATACACTATATTGGGATAGTTCTTCTATATATATAATGTATAGCTGCAGAATGTTAAAAGTAAACTTTCCTGGGTGAGTCATGAAAACTGCCATCACTAGTTCTTTATGCAAATGCTAAATGCATGGCTTTTATGATGACCCTCTATCTTTAAAATTATGAGTCCCTACATGGAGCAATATACAGATTAGGACTTTATTATCATGATCTACATACTTGTTTCCACTTCAGTGGGTCCATATAATAGCCAGTCAACTAGGATTTTCCAATGAGGCAACACCCACATTTTCCTTACTGCAATTTAAAGTATGACCCAGTATTTAGATACCTATGGTTGAAACAGTGTGGTAGACACAGCCAAAAAATACAGTGAAGGAAAAGTTTTTTTAACCCTATTTTGTTTGTACAGAGTAAAGCAATTCAGTTATGGTTCATACTATACAGACATGTATTTACTCTGCCCATTGATAGATAAAAAATCTGTTGTTAGTGAGATTGTTTCACATTAGATAAAACCTATACAGCTAATTAAAGGTGGCATAGAATTCAAGTATGTTTGTGGTAATTATGGTCCAAAAGTATAGAAGCAAAACCATAGCATGAGGTTAGCAGGTGTTGGGGAGACTCTGTTGTCCTCCCTACTGGGAGTAGACATGCATTACCATATCACCCCGGGGCTTACCTCCCAGTCCAGTGCCCACTGGATCTGGCTCACAGCTCTGGCGCTGTTGCCTCTCAATCCTGGACTGTGGCCACGGTAACACGGAGATGGGAATTGGATGCATCCTAATATGAAGTTGAAATGGGTGAGCAATATACTTTATTGTACCATCCTGTAATGTAATGATAACTATGCAAACTGGAAACTGCTTGTTGCATATCCATGGTAATAATGATCTTTGTTTGCACTAGAACTTGAAGGTAAGGAGTTACCTTTGAAGAAGCACTAACCTGCGAAATGTCAGTACAACCTCCTGTACTTCATATATAAGTTCTTATGTATCATTTAAATCTATGTATTTACTGGATTTAACATTTTAAATTAATAAACTCATGTTTTAAACCTATTTGGGTTCAATTTGCTCACTGTATTTAGACTGTCCTTTAAAGTCCCGGATATCAACTGCTAGCCCAGGCAAAACTTCTTAAACATTTATCAATTTCATAGGGAATGTGGACAGGTCTAGATACTAGTGAATTTTGATTCCTATCTATCTTTTCCTCCATAATAACAATAATAAGAGACCCAAAAAAAAAACACATAAAGAAAAAAAAAATAAATGAGGATCTTTGTTCTCAAGAGTCCAATAATAATAGTACAAAAGTCCATAATGCCACTCTGGTCATGTTGCCCTTGCTTCTGAAAACAGAAGAAGAAAAAATTGGGACTTTGTAGGTGCTGGTTTAACCCCCTCCCTAAAAAACTACACAATGGTAGATTAAAACAAGCTCTTTATTAAATTACATGGATTCATGCATGGTGCGGGCTCAACTATAGAAATAGTGGCCCACCCATGTGTACAAATGAAGAATTTCGTTAAAAACAGTGACACTGTATATAGTCCATGATATAGATGTAAATAAGATACCAAATACTCCTGGCTACGTTAGCAAAAGCAGATGGAAAAAAATCGCCAGGGTGGTATGTAGAACCCAACAATAGTACAGTGATCCAAGATGTTCCGACGCGTTTCGCCCAACTATTTGGGCTTCTTCAGGGACTTGGATCGCAATACAGTCACTGTAGCTGAGGGTACTAAGGTGTCAAATTAGTACATCAGAGGCAAGACGGATGGTGTCCATAGAGGAGATTGTGGGAGGTCCATTTGCGTAAATCAAACATAGATGTTGCCATTAACAATCATTTCTAAGGTGCCATAGATATATGGGTATCATCCAAAAAAGTCAACGGGCATATATAGTAGACTGCAGCTTGCGGTCCCGA
Source organism: Glandirana rugosa (assembly GCA_018402905.1). Taxonomy (NCBI): domain Eukaryota; kingdom Metazoa; phylum Chordata; class Amphibia; order Anura; family Ranidae; genus Glandirana; species Glandirana rugosa. The sequence goes on along the minus strand of BLSH010197044.1, from coordinate 28,311 downwards.
CTTAAGAATGAACAGGATCCATAGCATCTCAAAATTCCCAGCAAGGGATCTTCCCATAAAGATGGTCCTGTGGCGGTAGCCCAAGTGAAGGTACAATGGGGAGCCCTTCAAGCGTCCATCTCCCACGACCGCCTCGGCGTCTGCCCTTGCTTCTGGGACCACCTTCCATGGTGATTCCAATTGGCTACAGCATACAGTATTCAGTAACTGCCTACACAGGTAGGGAAAGAAAAACACAAGTACTTCTAAGACATATACATTCAAATGAATGCTTATCTTGTAATTCTGAGTAATACGAACCTTTGTTTAGCATTGCTATAGATTTTCTGCAACATAACATAGAGACCCTCTCTCGTTGACACATTTAACAATTTGAATGGTTACCCCTTTGCACCAAGTGCTCTTGGGTTTTCATCACCCCTCCTTATTCATCCATGGTCATATGCCTGCAAATAACTCTGCCATGCCTTCTGCTGGTTACCACTGTGTGTGTGTATGACTCTTTAAGTCTCCAGGGAGGGATGTTGTTGCCATCGCAACTCACCACTAACTCCTTTTACTGAAACTGTGTTAAGTTATACCAACCCTGATGGGCTAAAACCTTGGCTGGTGCCACATATTTGTGCACGTTGTTCCGTCCTTTGCTACCGTGTGTAGCTACTGTACGAGTCTACTTATACCATTCATAAGTAGAGTTGATCGAACCTCTGGAAGTTCGGGTTCTGCTGGTTCGGCCGAACGTCGAGACAAAGTCCGGGTTCGGGTCCGGACTAGATCCGAACTTTGACACGGACCCCGAACCCCATTGAAATCAATGGGGACCCGAACTTTTAGGCACAAAAATGGCTGTAACAAAGTCCTGGAAAGTCATAGAGGTCTGCAAAAGGAAGGGAAATGGGGGTAAGAGTAGGGCAAGTGCCCTACAAAGAAATGGGGATAGGGAAATAACTTAAAATAATTTTTAACCTGAAATCATATAAAAAAATCAAAAATGGATGTGGATGTGGAGTTGGAGGTTGAGGAGGCGGTGAAAGTGGCGGTGGAGGAGGAGGGAGGAGGAGGAGGAAACCAACACTGTTTTTTTTATTTTTGGAATTTTTTTTTTAAACCAGCAATGTAGATGCACATTTTAATTTTGTGCAAGAAACAATAATCTGTCCCTTTAAGCAACAGTAGGAACCTCTCCCTATAGAACTAGGAGATGATTTTAGATTCTAAAATCATCTCCAAGTTGTACAGGGAAAGCCTCCAGCTGTTGCTTTAAGGGAAAGATTAGTGTTCTAAAATCATCTTCAAATTGTGTGGGAAAAGCCTATATCAGCCGCAGGGAGCCATATTAGTGTTCTAAAATCATCTTCAAATTGTGTGGGAAAAGCCTATATCAGCCGCGGGGAGCCATATTAGTGTTCTAAAATCATCTTCAAATTGTGTGGGAAAAGCCTATATCAGCCGCGGGGAGGCATATTAGTGTTCTAAATTTTAGAACACTAATATGGCTCCCTGTGCCTGCAATAGGCTTTTCCCATACACTTTGAAGATGATTTTATAACACTAATAAAAAGATCAATGGTGTCATTGGGAACTTAACTGAGAGGTAGAAATTGACCATTGCTCAAGGTATCCCTAGCAATCTCTGGAGGAGCCCTAAGGTTCCACAGAATCCTGATTGAGAAACCCTGGTTTATATAGTTTAACCTACTTTAAGCTACAGATTATCTTGAGTCAATTGTCTGGTTGTGGATTAAACTTGGTATTTAGATATAAGTAAAACAAATGCCCACCAATCCAGATTTACCATTATCATCCTGATGTATGGTTCAGACACTAGAACAATTTTAAAAGATTTGCTTATCTTCAATTATAGGTAGAAAAAGATGTGTGTCTACAGACCCTAAATACATTTAGAGAGCCTTGATTTCAAACATCTGTGTGTGACTGGTATGTGACACACATTTATGAATGACCTTGTTTATTATCTGGACATAGCCGGCAGTTATTTGTGGATAGATTTGTTCTGGTTGACAGCTAGGAAGGAAAGTGGCTACATACTGTATGTCAGAGCTGGAAGAAAGCAACCTAGAAAAGTCAAGTCGTTTTTCTACATACAGGACAATAATTACATTAAATATGCTACTTGTACAGTGTACAGCATGTAACTACATAAGGGCCCTTCAGCTCTTTTTTTATGCATTTTTTATGTTTTTCTTGTTGTGTGAGTAGTGCCATATCTTTAGTGTTGTCTCCTATGTTTTCGTGTCTCTCTTTGTTTGATATTTGTAAGTTAATACAGATCGTGCAATTTTATAGACTACATAAAATGTACAAATCAGTCTTGTTCCAATGGAACATATAGAATATTACACTATCACAGCTATACAAAAGCTTAACAACTGTGGCTAGAGCCATTTAACCCAATGGCATGTTTTCTGAGTTATGGAAGGAAACCAGAGCCCAGAGAGGAAACCCCCAAGCTTGCACAAACTTCATGAAGTTAGTTGTTTTCTGCTGAGAATTTACCCATAACCCCAGTATTGCATGGTGAAAATTATGACTAAAGAAGCACCCCGCTGTTCCACCTCTCCATATTTTACCTTTTTACCATTTTAAAATCTATGTAGAGCCTAAACTATTTATTAATTTGGGATAGAGAAAGGAAAAGCTAAAACTCATTTGTTGTATGCTGTCAATGTCCCATTTTAGAGGTTCCTCCTTGCTTCCATACACAGAGACACAATATTACCGCAAAGGTCTAGGAAATGCATAAAATCAGTAAAAAACATTAAAGTTAATTTTAGGGCACGCAAATGCAATAAATTACCCAATATATGGTAACATATAAAAGAATAGGTTGCACTGAGTAAATAAATACTCAACATGTCAAACCTTAAATGTGTGTGCGCCCGTGAAATGGTGAAAAACCTTAGTACTCTATATTTTCCATAGGCGACACTTTAAAAGCCACCAATTGGTCATCCGTTTAGCGTTACAGAGGGCGCCTGGTGCTAGAAATGCCAACATGAGTGGCAATATGTAACATGTGCATTGCAATAAAGTTTGTCATACACCCTGACACGTGTGTAGGTGTATATACAGTATGTGGTGGTGGGGAGCCTCAAAAAAATTTTTTTTTTTACTTACGTTTTTATTTTTTCATCACATAGGGGACAGGTTATTTGGTAACTGTGCTCCACTGAATATAATGCAATGCAGATTTCATTACATTCTTTCCTGCCCATGCTGGCCTGGGACACTGACAGGGGGACCTGGGAAGTATTGTCAAACATGTTGCCCTTAGGTCAGCAACAAGAAGACATAAGTCCACTCAGCTCCCTCCCACCTATCCAGCGGCACCTGCTATGCCAGTCCCGGTCCTGCAGATGGGCAAGCAGAGCCCGGGATACATGGCAGGAGTCTGCACATGGGGGGGCACGTTACCAGGGGCATGTGGATGCAATTGAGTGGCAGCACAGCCACCAGACTGCTTCCATCTGACAGGCAGGAGTCTGCTTGTCAGATATACACAATCCTGCTGGCTGCAGCCACTGGGAGTGTGTGTAACCCCCCCTCTAATGTATGTCTCGCCCTGCTCTGCATATGCTTAGTAGCTGTCCATTTTTGCCATTGTACTGAAAATCTGAGCCACTAAAGGCTGATCTGCTGACAGCCTAAAGATTTACTGCTGCTCAGGGGCTCTGGGCTTTTGCACAATGGCAGACTCTGGCAAGAAGAAACAGGAGCAATGCTGGAGGCGATTTACAACACACACTAGTTTTGGTAGCATACTTATTATAGTGGAATGTAGGTTCTCCGCTAAAGAACATTATTTGTTAACAAGTTGCTTTGGGTAAAGTTCTGATTTAAAGCAGCTGAAGCAATGAAAACTTGACAGGAACCTAAACCCCAACCATTCTATTCAAAACAGAGAGCTATGCATACACATTCTTACCCAATACCTGTAATCTTTTTTTCTGTGTGTGTGTAAGCATATGTATATTATTATTTTAGTATTTAGTTGCCAATTTTTAGGAAGGCTACTATAACTTGAGTGCACCTGATTAAATTACATAATTAGTATAACTGCAATATTTGCACTCATACATGCATGTTAAAAATAGGTCCTGGTGTGTTTGCCATGAGATGTGTCTTCTTAATGGGATGGATATACCAAGGATGCAATCTTCATAAAGATTTCATTAGTTCCTTTAGTTTCAGTAGTGAAGTACTATCATAGCAAAGTGAACTTTCTACTCTGGCACTTGCCAGGAAGGTGTTCCTGGAACTGTGTCCTATTGGGGTTGACTTACTAAAACTGGAGGATGCAAAATGTGGTGCAGCTCTTCATAGTAACCAACCAGCTTTCAGGTTTATTGTCAAAGCTTAATTGAGCAAGCTGAAGTTAAAAGCTGATTACTATGCACAGCGCCACCAGATTCTGTGTGCATCAGTTTTAGTAAATCCCCTTCAATGACTCGTATATGATTCTTCGAAAGACTATCAGTACTTTAACAGGTGTGCACATTCCCATACATTACATGTTTGCAAAAGCATTTATTCAGAGGACCCGACGGGGCATATTTTGCCATTTTAGCAAAAGTTGTTTTATGTTTTTTTCTTTATGATGAAATAAAAATGGACTTTTTTTTTAAATCCCTTAACACTTCATTAAAAGAGGCACAATGAATAGCTATAACAGATAGCAATATATGGCCTTTATGTCTTTTCATCAAGCCTTTCTGTTTTATGACCACAGCACAGAATCAATAAGTGTGATTCAATTTATCCTTTAAATTGACTAATCGTTCACATAGTCAGTAAGTTCAAGAGGGTTCTTTGACTTTTGAACTTCTCAATCCCTGTATTGTGGTGCAGTTGATTGAGGCAGTCAGGCACAAGCATTCTTAAACCTTTTATTGATAGTATTTTATGATGTTGTCTACTAGATTTTAAAAATAATTTTTCAGAAATAAATAGGACTCTCTAACATGTGATATCTGTCAAATGATTTATTTGCATTTTCTATGACTGATTTCCTGAGTTCTATGAACACTTGACATTAAAACTATATTCATATCTGTATCTTTGCATCCCATTAAGCACATAATCTACAGAAAATATCTCATAATATAATCAATGATCTCCACTTATGTGCAGCTTTGCGTGTCATATTGCATTGTTCTTCTCCACTATTCTGAGAACAGAGTTTACCTGCCTTAGTTCATCCTACAGACATGTGATAAAAATACAGTTCCAGTATATTGTTCATTACCTGCAAACAATGATGTAGTGCAAAAACAATGATGTGCAGCATACAATAACACATAGCAACCACTTTGATTTTTTAAAATAGAATAGTGGAAAATAATTACTGATTGAATGATTCTCATTGTGGATGGTTTTCATATTCCTCTTACAGACAACATTTTTTCTTTGATCCTAGAATGTACAGAATAATTAGAAGTGAATGGCTTGAAGATGATATATTGATTAAGCACACCAGAAAATTTAGACTTTGGTTATACATGACTATAGATATGAGCAAATGAATTCACAAGCTTCAAGGTTCCATATGGATGGGAGAATTCCAGTGATGTCATTGGCCAAATATGATCATGTCTATATTTTGTAAAATATTTTACCCAGGACACCCTCCTTTATTTATTCTATCTGAATGGATGGAGGGGAGTATACTGGAGCAATGGTCAAGTAATGAGGGAAAGGGGAGGATAGGAGGGATATGTAACTGATGAGGGGCACTAGAAGGACTGATGGGGGGGTGACTGTCATTCAGAAGAGCAGGCGCATCTGTAACTGATTGGCAGATTTAGCTGCTATGAAGGATGGTGGGAGGAAACAGCAGATGCAGGAAAGAGCTGTAATTGATGGGTGAGGGTGGCAGTGACATGGGGTGATTAATGGCTGGTTGATGGTGGAGGTGCTGTGCTTGGTGGAGGAAGGTGCTGGGTCTGATAGGTAAAATGTTGTGAATGATGGGAAGAGGTGCTCTAACTAATGGGGGAGATGCTGTGACTTATGGGAAAGGTGCTGTGTTTGTTTTACTTATGATGGGGAAAGTGTTGTTACGTATATTCATTAAATCTGAAAAAAATACCCTCAGCCTATAATTCTCAGGTCTCAACAAATACACTAGGTGTTCTGGATGACATTTTCTTTTACTGCATAAGCATCAAATATTTAGGTAGATGAACGCCATTAGTATTTTATATATTACATTGTTTTTTGCTAAAGGTTATTTTTCCTGGGTGCATTTCTATGTAAGCTACCAATAGCAAATTTATGAAAACAAAGCTTACACGCAGCTCTCTGGATGTGTTAGGAGCTGCACTTGAGGCCTATTATATTTAATAAGTTAACCACAACTGATCGAGTGACCTAAAACAAACATATAGAATAGGAGATTTAATTGGATGCATGTTGTTCCGGGTTAGTGACCCACTAGGTAGTAATGACATTCTTAGATTTTGCCCCATTAATAACTAACACAGCAATTGCAACTTCCTTATTACTACACTCATGTGTTTAAATGTAAACTTGAAATCACACACGAAAAAAGGCTCCTCCATAAAAATAAAATTAGACAAAAAATGTTTTATTGTGAACTAAGAAAAGGGTTCAAGCTAGGAACTACATCATTAGTACAATCAATTTAAATGTGTTGACTGTCTAAAGCAAAGTAATTATATTTAAAAGTAAACACTTTAGTGTTTGGTAATTTTTCAAAGAAACAAGATTGCCTTTGCTGTGCAATTCTTAAGGTCATATGTGTGGGTCAGTTAATTTTCTTCACTAATCCACACTGTAGTTGTTTATTAATAATTCTTTGAATCTAAGGAGCAAAGCTGTAACACAATAAAAGGCTACAATTACAGTTTTCATCAGCCTCTACTAATGCATTACATTACTGAATTAAAGATGTTACAATTTTTTCTTAATTACCCTACTCCTTTTGGAGCAAAGAACAAAAAAGAGCATGTGAAGAACACAGCAAAAATAGTAAGGGGAAGGAGATGTGGGATATTACTTGCTAAATACAACCTTGCAAGCTCGTCAAGCACAGCAAGACATCCACCACTGCAGTTGCCTCCCTAATGGACAATTCCTGTGAAATAATCTCCATTTATTCTAATGGTACATAATATATATGGCCTTTCCATAGAATGAATGGAGACTAAAAAAGTACATCTGGGAGCCATCTGCAGTGGTGGCACTGTGACTCCCAATGGGACACAAAGTAAAGATTTTGGAGGAGCAAGGACAGATATGTATAAGACTTGAGGGGGTTGCAGGGGCAACAGTTTAAAGTATAACTGACATCTTTACGATATTTCACAGGGATACAGTAAATCCTTCTGGTGTATCCAATTATGAATACTGATTTTAACCTAGATGTTACATATAATATACACAAGGTGCTCATTGCTACTAGAAGTGTTATGGTAACATATGCAGCCAACAGTAAATGCCATTGTTTTGGGAGAAACGTTGGAATACATGACCCTGAGTGCTTAGCATGCAAGTCTTCACATGCCTGTAGGAAACTGTATTAATATAAGACTTTCTTTTTGACATAGATCAGTCAAATTTGGATGTGCACCTGTAAATTTATACCAGACCAAGCTCTAGCCCCACTCCTGTAGGGCCACCCAATTTGTAACAGATTTAGACCTAGGGTATATAATCAAATGAAAGTGATCTGGATCTTAAAAAATACTAAACTTTAATAAATAAAATATTTAAACACAATAAACATTGAAAAAATATTTAGAATAACTAAAGATGTAGTCATTGAGTGATGAATGGTAAATTTTTTTATCCAGTCAGGTTGATATACAAAAATAATTGGGCATGAAAATCGAGATGCCTGATGCACAGGTTGGATTCCTTGCCTAGAATACTCATTGAATGTAGCTAGCATTTAAGTATGCAAAATCATGGCCCTGGTAGGAGATGCAGCCAATAAGTCTTTTTATCTTGTAATAGTTTATGGTCTCTTAAATCTGCCATTTACTTAAGAGGAAGAATCAATGTATAAATTTAACACTAACAGAAATAGTATGTGTATCTCTGTGTAAGGTATTTGATTTTCCTTGAATTTAGTTTTTAAGCACAGAATTAAGTAGGATCCATGAATTATTTTATATTTTTGGACTTATTTGTTACCCAAAATGGGAAGTGAGGGACTCCCTGAACTATACTGAACTGACTCCAACAGAATTAGACAAAAGACATGTGTGTTTCTTTTCTATAATTTGTATCGGGCATCACTCTGAATGACGGACTAGATGTTTCCTGTGCCTTGGGCATAGGGACGTTAGTACAACTATCGTTTTTTCATCAATAAACGACATACAATTTCATGTCTGTATAACGGTGTAAAACCCATTGTTTATTCAGGTTTTTATATTTTATTAAGTACCTAGGATGAATTAAGACACGAATTTTTGATTTAAGTTCCTTTTAGTTTATGGAATGTGTCTCTATG
>BLSH010197026.1:115172-154394 GCA_018402905.1 Glandirana rugosa | reverse complement strand
GTCACCCTCCTTATCACGGGGTAGTAACCATAGTCACCCTCCTTATCACGGGGTAGTAACCACAGTATTCCACCCACTGACACCAATGATGGGGCACTATTCCTCCCACTGATACCAATGATGGGGCACTATTCCTCCCACTGACACCAATGATGGGACACTATTCCTCCCACTGACACCTCCTGCTGAGCACCGGTGATATTTACTTTTTTTGCCTCACTGGTTACCAGACTTGAGGCATTCATTCTTTAGTTCTGCTCTCTTTGTACCATTAGAGAGATTTATCTCCAATTCCTCTCCTGTAGACCCAACAGGAAGTGAGAGGAAATCTCCCCAAGGTGAGGGAATGCCCCTCTTATACTGGGGTCACCGGAATGGGTGTCCCCATTGGGAGATTTCCCCTCTGTTTCTTCTTTTGGTGACTCTCTCTTTTCTTTTTCAGCCTCACGTCTCAGGGAATTTGTGTAACGAATGTAAAAGTGGAACTTTCTACCTCAGTGAGCGGAACCCGGACGGCTGCTTGAAGTGTTTCTGTATGGGAGTGACACGGCAATGTTCCAGCTCCTACTGGAACCGGGACCAGGTACTGATTGTCTGTGGGTCTGAGTCCAGGAGAGCAGATATATTGGGGTACACAAGGGGGGGATGGCGCATGTACCCTGGCCATTGCGTCCAATAAGTGTGTGTTTTCCAATGTTTTACAGGTCCGCGCTACGTATGACAGCCATGAGAGGGCGCCGTTCTCCATCTCGAATGCCGCCAGCACACGCACAATCAGTGAGGGCATCAGTGTGACGGGTCCATCAGAGCTGACATTCAGCAACTTCAACAATATCCCCCAAGACATCTACTTCTGGGTGCTGCCGGAGCGCTTCAAGGGGGACAAGGTACAGCTCCTGCGGGCAACAAGGGCGGCAAGGATGGTGATGATGGTGGAAAGTTTCACAAGGTGACATTGACCCCTCGTGTCTTCCAGGTCACATCCTATGGTGGGGAACTGCGTTACACCATCACCTATGAGGCCTCCTATGGGGCCCAGTCTCTGGATACCCAGCCTCACGTCGTTCTTCAGGGCAATGGGATCTTCCTGGAGCATTACGCCGATATCAGAGGTTCTCCCGGATTCCCCATCACCATCACCGTTCCCTTCCGAGAGGTAAGACTTCCCCCATGGCGGAGGTGGGCCCAGAAATCCACATTGGTTGAAGATAACCGGCCAGGCTCTGGGGAGGGGGCACAATGGAAGCGCAATGGAAACGCTCAGTCAACCGTTTCAGGGTCAGGGATGTGCAGGGAGATAAAAAATATATGAAAGTGGACAGCGCTACTACCTATGTGCCCAATATAAGAAAATAAATCATATACTCCCCTCAACAATACATCCAAAATGATGATATGTGCAATACATCTCCCATACAATAATATATCAAAGTGTTAATCCATAACCCAGCACGCGTGATGACGTCATGCCCAAGCCTCACCCTACGCCAGGAATTCTCAACCACGGTTCCGTGGATCCCTAGGGTTCCTCCAGAGGTTGCTAGGGGTTCCTTGAGCAATGGTCAATTTCTACCTCTCAGATAAATTCCCAATGATGCCATTGATCTTTATAGCTATCTGTAAGGGGTAATTCTTCCCAATAACCACAAGTGTAAGGAGCATTCTTCCCAATAACCACAAGTGTAAGGAGCATTCTTCCCATTGACCACAAGTGTAAGGAGCGTTCTTCCCAATGACCACAAGTGTAAGGAGCATTCTTCCCATTGACCACAAGTGTAAGGAGCATTCTTCCCAATGACCACAAGTGTAAGGAGCATTCTTCCCATTGACCATCACACTAATGTATCAGGAGTTGTAGATTTTTAATTTTCAGCAGAGGTTCCCCGAGACCAGAGAATTATTTCAAGGGTTCCTCTATGTTGAAAAGTTTGAGAAAAGCTGCCCTACGCGTTTCGTCATCTGACATCCTCCAGGGTCGGAAGGACGTACGCCACCAACGACGCCATATTTATATGTTACACAGTCATTTTATAATTTCTACAAACAGTTTAAAAGCAACTAAAACAGGAGCAGCCATGGTAAATACGCAAACTCTCAAACATCTGAGTCTTCCCAGGCCGAAAATATTAGTATTTTCCAAACCGAGGTGAAGGGGATCCTTCCCAAAACGAATGGCGGAACTTTTGAAGGAGCCGCGTCGCTATAAAGAGGCACTGTAGACCCCAAGTTATTTGTGAAACCCGTGGCGCAGTTCCGTATATCTCTTTTTATAGACGTGCAGGAAGATCCAGAGGTCGGAGGTCATTTCTGGGTAGCATGGAATTTGGGCGTTTTATTAAAGGGTCCCGTATCTTTTATCATCTAGCGATCTAATAAACCATTTCTATCCATGGCAGCGTTTTTGGAGGAGGGCGGATGGCCAGGAAGCTACCCGTGAGCACCTGCTAATGTCCCTGGCAGATATCGACGTTCTGATGATCCGGGCGTCCTATGCAGAGAGGATGGTGGAGACTCGGTAAGTAGCCGGTGTCATTGTAGGGTAGAGATGGAACGCCATGCTTCTCTGTGTATTCACTCCCCGTCTCTCCTCAGAATCTCCAACATCTATATGGACATCGCCGTTCCTCACTCTACAGGCCTGAAGCAGGCGGTGGAGGTGGAGAGCTGCGCCTGCCCCATCGGCTACATGGGACCATCATGTCAGGTGTGTGGGACTGTTGGACCATCTTTGTGGATTTATAGAGAGATCTACTGATGGGCCCAGTAATTCTCATCAAATGTTAGTTCCTGACCCCAGGTCAGACAGTAATGTCTTCTTCATGTCTGAGTTTTCTGCCTGCAGGACTGTGACATTGGCTACACGCGATCCACCAGCGGTCTGTACCTGGGCACATGTGAGCGCTGCCAGTGCAGTGGCCACTCTACGGAGTGTGACGGGGAAACGGGAGAATGTCTGGTAGGTATCGGTTCTCTGGGTTTTCGAAGTGTCACCTGTTGTATCTGTATGAGCGGATCTATGATCATTTGTCTTCCAGAACTGCCAGCACAACACCGAGGGGCCCAAGTGTGACCGCTGCAGACCGGGCTTCTATGGGGACCCAAGACGAGGAAGTCCTGGAGATTGCCAGCCTTGCCCATGCCGGGGCACATCCAGCCAGTAAGTTGGGGTGCTCTAAGGTGATCAGGCTGTCCATGTTCTTCTCATCTTTTCTCTGAAAATGGCCTCCAGGAACTGATGGGTTACTAAAAGTAACAATCCTGACGGTCCTTTCTTCAGTTTGTATACATAAGGCCCATAGGGACCATATGGAAGTTGTCTCCTCCTCTGATGAGGGTCCATAAGTTGTTCTGTCTTCTGTGTCCAGGTATTATGGAACGTGCTTCTTGGACTCGGATGGCCAACCAACCTGTGACTCCTGTCCCTCTGGTTACATCGGACGCCAGTGTGAAAGGTAATCAGCAAGCGTTGAACTTTTGTCTTCCAAAACCCAAGAGAGCTCATGGTGTCTGCAGGAGATAAACGGTGTCACTGATATTCGCAGGACCCGGCCTTTGGTGGAATTTCACCCAATCAGGGAGATAACCTAACAGATTATTCATCGTGACATTTCTAAATCCTTCTAATTCTAGGTGTGCGCCAGGTTACCTGGGAGATCCATCTCAAGGACAACCCTGCACAGGTATGACCTTGGCTCTATGTATCCCCCTGCACAGGTATGAACCTGGTTCTATGTATCCCCCTGTACAGGTATGATCCTGGCTCCCTATATCCCCCTGTACAGGTATGATCCTGGCTCCCTATATCCCCCTGCACAGGTATGATCCTGGCTCTATGTATCCCCCTGTACAGGTATGATCCTGGCTCCCTATATCCCCCTGTACAGGTATGATCCCGGCTCTATGTATCCCCCTGTACATGTATGATCCTGGTTCCCTATATCCCCCTGTACATGTATGATCCTGGCTCCCTATATCCCCCTGTACAGGTATGATCCTGGCTCTATGTATCCCCCTGTACAGGTATGATCCTGGCTCCCTATATCCCCCTGTACAGGTATGATCCTGGCTCCCTATATCCCCCTGTACATGTATGATCCTGGCTCCCTATATCCCCCTGTACAGGTATGATCCTGGCTCCCTATATCCCCCTGTACAGGTATGATCCTGGCTCCCTATATCCCCCTGTGCAGGTATGATCCTGGCTCTATGTATCCCCCTGTACAGGTATGATCCCGGCACTATGTATCCCCCTGTACAGGTATGACCCTGGTTCTATGTATCCCCCTGTACAGGTATGATCCTGGCTCTATATATCCCCCTGTACAGGTATGATCCTGGCTCCCTATATCCCCCTGTACAGGTATGATCCTGGCTCTATATATCCCCCTGTACAGGTATGATCCTGGCTCCCTATATCCCCCTGTACATGTATGATCCTGGCTCTATGTATCCCCCTGTACATGTATGATCCTGGCTCTATGTATCCCCCTGTGCAGGTATGATCCTGGCTCTATATATCCCCCTGTACAGGTATGATCCCGGCTCTATGTATCCCCCTGTACAGGTATGATCCTGGCTCCCTATATCCCCCTGTACAGGTATGATCCTGGCTCCCTATATCCCCCTGTGCAGGTATGATCCCGGCTCTATGTATCCCCCTGTACAGGTATGATCCCGGCACTATGTATCCCCCTGTACAGGTATGACCCTGGTTCTATGTATCCCCCTGTACAGGTATGATCCCGGCACTATGTATCCCCCTGTACAGGTATGATCCTGGTTCTATGTATCCCCCTGTACAGGTATGATCCCGGCACTATGTATCCCCCTGTACAGGTATGACCCTGGTTCTATGTATCCCCCTGTACAGGTATGATCCTGGCTCTATGTATCCCCCTGTACAGGTATGATCCCGGCACTATGTATCCCCCTGTACAGGTATGATCCTGGCTCCCTATATCCCCCTGTATGATCCTGGCTCCATACTGTATTACACAGTCACTCTGAGGGGCCCCTTATACAACTTACTGAAATAATTAGCGGCTGATGGAAATGACCACAATATTTTTGGTAACAAAACAAGTTCTTTAGAAACGTTTCGTGCCCAAGGGGTTTCATCCTGGTCAAAATATGGAAAAGGTGGACAAATTGATGAAATTGGAATTGGATTGTTGGATAAACAGCCACTGATACTTCCAATGGAAAAATGGCTAAATATCCATGTTCACCATTGTTTCTGTTTGCCATCAGGTCCCGGCCCTGGCCCCGGCCCCAGCTGCCAGTGTGATCTGCGGGGCAGCGTCAGTAACACATGTGACGCCCGCCGCCAGTGCCCATGTAAGGTAAGAGTGAGCGCTTTTGCCGGAATCCCGTTCCCGCTGTCACATGACCGGGCCTCACCCCTCTCTCTGTTTCCTCCAGGCTCATGTAGAAGGTCTATCATGCAACACCTGTCGCCCCAACCACTTCTACCTCAACGTGGACAACCCAGATGGCTGCCTACCCTGCTTCTGTATGGGGGTCACCCAGCAATGTACCAGCTCCAGCTACCACCGAGAACTGGTGAGACAGTGACACCACATTGTCATGCTTTATGTGATGATTTGTGTTCTTAGTGTTTATAGTGGACAGATTGTATATAGAGTATCTGGACTGTGCTTATACTGTATGTGAAGGGTGGCAAGTCATGGATGTGATCTTCTTCCATTCCAGATCCTAACTCCATTCCTACCTGGAAACGTCCAGAACTTTGCCCTGGTGAACCGTCAGCGCAGTACCCGCATCGCAACCGGACTCACGGTGGAGATGTCCACTCATGGGCCACAGCTCTCCTATAGTCAGTTTGACCAACTGGGCCAGGAATCCTTCTACTGGCAGCTACCGGAGAACTACCTGGGGGATAAGGTAACCCGCCATGGCTGGGGGTCACCCTGAGCAGTATACAGGGACTGTGCCACCACCTCAGATCACGGCAGTAACCAAAGAGAGGTATTGGTAAATGGAGACCGGTTCTTGGCCGCAGTCTTTAGCTTGTCCTCATGAGACCATGAATGGCCAATATCATTCGTCATCAGCAATGATGGAGATGTTGTGCCGCTATGCCGGGCATCATGGTGTCCATGTGTCTGGGCAGGCTATGCTTAGCCGGTAATGAGCTGCTGAATTGTCTGTGTGGGTGATGAATTAGGGAACACCTTTGTATTGACCTCTATAAGAGGAGATAACCAGGAATGCTGCCTGCTGCTATCCTCAGGATGGACCCAGTAATGGTCACCCAATGGGTCTCATTGATGGTGGACAATATTCCATATGAAATCTCCCTTCTTATCCATAATCATCAACCAAATCCCAACTCTTCTCTACAGACACGGGTTGAGTCTGGTTGTTGAGACACAATATGGAAAGATTGTTTGAGAGGCCGAATGTTCTGCAGTTTTATGATTAACCTTTTATGTTATTTAGCTGTTTTATGACACCAATTTGCCTATATTTCTTAGATCTTCACCTGCTTTGGGACTATAAATTTCCAGCATACCCTGAGTGTGTAGCATCATGAGATCCCTATCCTTATCATTGGATAAATGGTTGTCATATGGAGGACAGACTCGTTGAGGCTGTTTCATTGGCTGGGTTTTAGGGGGCCGGCATTGACTCCGCTCCCAGGACCGGCCATGCTGTCCAAGTTGTGCCTGAGCTCCATCCATACCCAACAGTAAGAGAAGCCTCCAGACTTGTCAGGTGGAACTCACAGGGTATAGGAACTGAAGACACAACCTGATCATTGCCAGCCACTGCTGAGATGATCGTTCATTGGTTATTGTCTAGATTTTTCTGTCTTAAAGAGAACCTGTCACAAAACTGAGCATATGATGGAACAATGCAGAATCAAATGTACCATCCAAGGTGTGGATGACCACACAGTTTCCTGCCTTCCAAACCTCCCTATTGGACATCCTAGAAATGTCCAACCTGGCTGACCAATAGGGACGGGAGGGGCCAAGCCAAACTTTTACAGGAACCTAAAACTTAATCCGCCTCTGTCTCCAGATCTGCGGGTCAGATTGGCACGTTGTATAATGGATGGTGACTAAATTGTTTGGGTTTGTGAGCAGCTCACTTTAAATGTAATATGCCCATTAGGTGTCAGTATGGATAGTAAATTGGATAAAGAGCAGAATACGGCGCTGGCTATGATGCTGGAAATGACGAAGACTCTGTAGATCTCTTGGTCTTGGTTTTCATGCCAACACTGACTCTGTCTTTTCCTGAAAGTTTCTCCTCACTGTTGTCTGCTTTTGAGAATTCTCTCTCTTTCTGTTGTTGCTCTGCCCGCAGCGGGAGACGTACTTTGCCCGGATGCGTCGGGCCCATAAGGTAGTGTGTGCATTGGGTGGATGTGCGGTGGTGGCTTCATTCATTGCAGTGACTGCTTAACAATCTGCCCTAACATTGTGGCTTTTGTAGTTTGAAATTGTGACTAAATCCATTTATAGTTTGGTTTGATGTAACTCTCACCAGCTCTCCATCCTTTATCGTGGCTAAATATGGGCATCTTTGTGCTGGGCACTTGTAAATGAGATCACTTTGCCTGGCCAGAATACGTGTGCAGGGGTAGTGATAGAATTTGGTCCAAAAGTTTATTGGTGTCACGGGATGAGGCAAGGCTGAGGCTTGGGGTTTGTGGAGTCCCATGTCCCTGATTAGCTCATGTTGCAGATTAAAAGCACAAGAAACCTTTAATCATGGTGAACTAATATGAACCTAGGAGAGTGCTCGAGTCTGTGGTCCTTCCAGCCAATCAATGCAACATGTTGAGTGCCATTAGGTGGCTATCTTGTCCTATCAGTGTAGCATGTTGAGTGCCATTGGGTACTCATCTTGTCCTATCAGTGCAGCATTCTAAATCCATTAGGTGGCCATCTTGTCCTATTAGTGTAGCATGTTGAGTGCCATTGGGTACTCATCTTGTCCTATCAGTGCAGCATTCTAAGTCCATTAGGTGGCCATCTTGTCCTATTAGTGTAGCATGTTGAGTGCCATTGGGTGGTCATCTTGTCCTATAAGTGCAGCATGTTGAGTGCCATTGGGTGGTCATCTTGTCCTATCAGTGCAGCATGTTGAGTGCCATTTGGTGGTCATCTTGTCCTATCAGTGCAGCATGTTGAGTGCCATTGGGTGGTCATATTTTCCTATCAGTGCAGCATGTTGCGTGCCATTGGGTGGTCATATTTTCCTATCAGTGCAGCATGTTGGGTGCCATTGGGTGGTTATCTTGTCCTATCAGTGCAGTATGTTGAGTGCCATTGGGTGGTCATCTTGTCCTATCAGTGCAGTATGTTGAGTGCCATTAGGTGGTCATCTTGTCCTATCAGTGCAGTATGTTGAGTGCCATTGGGTGGTCATCTTTTCCTATCAGTGCAGCATGTTGAGTGCCATTAGGTGGTCATCTTGTCCTATCAGTGCAGTATGTTGAGTGCCATTGGGTGGTCATCTTTTCCTATCAGTGCAGCATGTTGAGTGCCATTAGGTGGTCATCTTGTCCTATCAGTGCAGGATGTTGAGTGCCCTTTAGGTGTTCATCTTTTCCTATCAGTGCAGCATGCTGAGTGCCATTGGGTGGCCATCTTGTCCTATCAGTGCAGCATGTTGAGTGCCATTGGGTGGTTATCTTGTCCTATCAGTGCAGCATGTTGAGTGCCATTGGGTGGTTATCTTGTCCTATCAGTGCAGTATGTTGAGTGCCATTGGGTGGTCATCTTTTCCTATCAGTGCAGCATGCTGAGTGCCATTGGGTGGTCATCTTGTCCTATCAGTGCAGCATGCTGAGTGCCAATGAGTGGTCATCTTGTCCTATCAGTGCAGCATGTTGAGTGCCATTGAGTGGTTATCTTGTGCTATCAGTGCAGTATGTTGAGTGCCATTGGGTGGTTATCTTGTCCTATCAGTGCAGCATGTTGAGTGCCATTGGGTGGTTATCTTGTCCTATCAGTGCAGCATGCTGAGTGCCAATGAGTGGTCATCTTGTCCTATCAGTGCAGCATGTTGAGTGCCATTGGGTGGTTATCTTGTCCTACCAGTGCAGGATGTTGAGTGCCATTGGGTGGTCTTCTTTTCCTATCAGTGCAGCATGTTGAGTGCCATTGGGTGGTCTTCTTTTCCTATCAGTGCAGCATGTTGAGTGCCATTGGGTGGTCTTCTTTTCCTATCAGTGCAGCATGCTGAGTGCCATTGGGTGGTCATCAGAGTGCTGTTAGGAGCAGATAAACAAATTGTTCTTGTACATCTAGCTGAATGACTCATCTCTGACAGAAGAGGAAATGCGTAAGCGCGTTGCTACTGGAGACCTACAGGAGCATTTCAGTCCTCGTTCTAGATCCTGGCGCCAGGCTCAGGTACATGATTGGCCCAATGCTTTCTACTCCATGTCCCTGCCTTATAGTCCTACAAACAAGCAGCATGACACACCAGCGTCACTGAGCTGATTTATAGTGGATATGATGTCCTACAATATATTTTGTGGTTTCATTCTCGGTATAGCACTGGTCCTTTCTCTTCTCTCCCTCCCGAAATTTCCTTCCCTCTTCCTCCGTTTTCTCTTTTTTTTTCTGCCTCTTTCATTCTTGTGCCATTTTCTTCTTGTCTGTCCTTGTCTTCTCTTCCTCGGCAATGGAACTCGTCTTCAGATGGATAAGACACAGGAAAAGGTTGACAGTGAAATCTGGAGCCTCTTGTCAAGTTTTTCTTCTAGTCGCTCCAATCAGCCCCCAACGTCTCTCCCCACCAGCAATCACAATGTGTCTGATGGAGGTTCTCTTTCTCTCTCGTCTTTGCATGGACTTCCAAGTCCATCTTCTGCTTCTCATCGAATTCATCAAAAACAACCCAAAGTAAAGTCTAGGTCAGCCAGTCGTACCTTTAAACCTGTCGGTGCTCCCGGCCACTTACCCAGGAGATCTATGAATGAGGTATTCTGCTTCCTGCCTGCCTAGCATGATCCCATTAGTCTGGTGGGGTGGATATTGTAGATCTCTGAGTCTTGGATAACAGAGCTCTTCCTTGTTGTTTTCCATGATCAGTCTGTGTCCAGGCTGAGATTGCTCGATCTTTCACATTTCAGGGTTTGTGGGTTTAGCAATGTCCTTGTGTTGGGTTTTATTCACAACCAGATACCCTCATAATGCTTCATTTCAATACCCCAAGGCTCTGAGTGGAGATTCCCCTCGGTCATCTGGTCAGGATTCCAGCAACGTCCTTTATTCTCGAACTCCGGGATTAAAAGGGGCTGAGAAGGTATTTACCAAGCTTGGTGTGCGTTCATTGCATGAGGTCTGCATGTCATATGGAGTTCATCTATGACTGCTGGACAACCGCATGTAGAATTCCGGCCTTGCAGTGCCGGGGTCCTGGTTTTATTATTTACCATCACTGATGCTTTCTATGTTTGTATTGGGCTGGGACAACGCTTACCTTGGGCAGTTCAAGGTACAAATGTGGACCAATTCTTCACCTATCTATAAAAAATGATGAAATGAATTCCCTTTTATTGGCTACAGATGGTCTGTCTTTGGTTCTGTGATGTAGTCATCCTTTTATTTTCTTTTTTTGTGTTTGAGAGAGCTGGTTTGCTGCATGTTTCTGTTTCTTAATTCTTCTGCATTAGTCTTTTTATTGCCTCCTCTTTTCATAGTTCACATTGATCTACAAGGGCTTCTCTCTGATCCCTGAAGGGGTTTTCTACTGGTCCTTGCCTAAAGATTTCCTTGGGGATAAGGTAATGGAATACAAGACGCTAAAGTTGATGTCACCAAGAGTTTCCATGGCTTTAACTGCTCCTTATTCACTGGTAAACTGGTCCTAAACCATGGAGGAACTGGTCCTCAGCCACTGGTAAACTGGTCCTAAACCATGAATGAACTGCTCCTTATTCACTGGTAAACTGGTCATAAACCATTGAGGAACTTGTCCTCAGCCACTGGTAAACTGGTCCTTAACCATGGATGAACTGGTCCTCAGCCACTGGTAAACTGGTCCTAAAACATGAATGAACTGCTCCTTATTCACTGGTAAACTGGTCATAAAGCATGGAGGAACTTGTCCTCAGCCACTGGTAAACTGGTCCTTAACCATGGATGAACTGGTCCTCAGCCACTGGTAAACTGGTCCTAACCATAAATGAACTTGTCCTCAGCCACTGGTAAACTGGTCCTTAACCATGGATGAACTGGTCCTCAGCCACTGGTAAACTGATCCTAAACCATGGGTGAACTGGTCCATAGCCATTGGGAAAATGGTTCTTGTCCATTCGTAAACTGTCCTCACTTATTGATGAACTGGTCCTTTCTCACTGGTAGGCTGGTGTGCATCTATTGATGAACTGGTCCTCACCTAAAAGTGAACTGGTTCTTACTGTTTGGTAAAATGGTCCTAAGCCATGGGTGAACTGATCCTCCGCTGTTGGTCTTCACTCATTGGTGGATTGGTCCTCACTCATTGGTGGACTGGTCCTTACTCATTGGTGGACTGGTCCTTACTCATTGGTGGACTGGTCCTTACTCATTGGTGGGCTGGTCCTTACTCATTGGTGGACTGGTCTTCACCAATGAGTGAACTGGTTGTTCCTATAGAAACTGTGTCTGGTAGCCATTCTTTGCCGGTCAATTCCACAGCGCCATTTTTAATGTCTCCAGTTAGAATTTTCTTCTATTGTCCAGATAATAAAATACTGAAATAATCATCTAGGATTTGACTGAAGTACATGGAGATAGTATACAATATATACAGCTGTAGTCAGAGATCCCTTATAGCAGAGGCGTTGCTAGGGGGTGGCTATTGGGGCTATAGCCCCGAGTCTGGGGCCCATAGCCCCAGGTCTCTTACAGGGTGGGTGCAGTTCTGCAATTAGCAGGTATGTCCCGGTCTGGAATGCAGACTCTGTATATGTATGTGTGTGTGTATATATATATATATATATATATATATATATATATATATATATATTTATTATTATTTATTTTATTACATGTATGCCGCTCAAGCGTATGTCTTTCTTTACTTCGCTGCTATGGGCTCTAGCCCCAGATCTTTTGTAGACCCAGCAACGCCCCTGCCTTATAGTATACAGAATGTCACAATAGACAAAGTATGATCTCTTCACAAGAGTGTCTATAGATGTGTAGTTGTTATTGTAGAGTTCAGGTACAATTCAGTCCAATGTAGTGGATGATGGCTCTGCCAAGAAGTTCAGACCATGTCCACCCAGACAATGGAAGTAGAGAGAGGGGTGAGGCACTTCAGAACACCCAGGGCCACTGATAAAGCATTTTCAGTTCAAAAGGGGGGCCCAGGCACCTGCCGAGCAGGAGGGCTGGCTGCACTGCCTTACTGCAGACACTGATGCTCCTGTCCCCCCACCTGCAGCGCTGCCTGCTTCTCCTCCCCACCCTCCCTTCCGGCCACAATGCAGGGGGATCAGTTCTAGGATCTACGCCCCCCACTGTCCAGGCCTCCTGTGTGCCCCTTTTCCCAGCAGCGCTGCCAACTTCCCTCCTGTCCCGCTAGCTCCTGTGGGCACACAGGGGGATGGTTTCAGGGGGGAGAGTGTGGGAAGGGGACAGCAAATATGTCATGTTTATCGTCCCCTTCTTTTCCTGAATGAACACAGTGATCAGTAATGATTGTTCCTGTGTCCATTCATCACTGAAGAATAGTAAACTGTGTGCATTCCTAACTGTGTTTCCTATGCTATGGTTTGCGAATGAACAGGAAGCCTCTGAGTGCTTCCTATTCATTCATCTGTGCAGCTGAGGCTTTAAATTAATCTCTGTCCTCCATCCCTTTCTCTGTCTCCAATGTGAGACATTAGGGGTCTATTTGGACCCCTGGTATTTCACCAAATCCCCCAAAACAGGGCAGTTAAAAATGTAATAAAAATAATATTCTAAAAAATGAATTAGGAAATACAAATCTGGTGCCTGCTCATTGGCTTATTCAAATTTGGTAAGTTCCCATTGGCTCATAGAAATCTGATGCCTGCTCATTGGCTTATTCAAATCTGGTAACTGCCCATTGGCTCATAGAAATCTGATGCCTGCTCATTGGCTTATTCAAATCTGGTAAGTTCCCATTGGCTCATAGAAATCTGATGCCTGCTCGTTGGCTTGTTCAAATCTGGTAAGTTCCCATTGGCTCATAGAAATCTGATGCCTGCTCATTGGCTTGTTCATATCTGGTAAGTTCCCATTGGCTCATAGAAATCTGATGCCTGCTCATTGGCTTGTTCATATCTGGTAAGTGCCCATTGGCTCATAGAAATCTGGTGCCGGTTCATACAAATCTGGTGCCTGCTCATTGGCTTATTCAAATCTGGTAAGTGCCCATTGGCTCATAGAAATCTGGTGCCGGTTCATACAAATCTGACACCTGCCCATTGGCTCCTACAAATCTGGTGCCTGTCCATTGGCTTTTCTCTTCTCATAGGCACTTATTGCTGTCTACATTCATTTCATGTCCCGTCATTACATTCGCCTTTATGGAGCCTCCTTGCCGAATGCTCATGCTTCTGAAAGCTGCTTCTCTGCTATTGCAACCTAAATGTATGAATTCATACATAATCTGTGCACACCAACATAAACTGGGATTTCTGGTTTTATCTGGAAGGGTATGCTGGTGCTTATAGTTCCATAGCCAAAGGTTGTATCCAGAAGTTCTGTAAGTTTGCTGATAATCCTTTACAGATAATGACGTCACTTTCATCTTTCAGGTGGCGTCGTACGGTGGCGCGCTGCGCTACACGCTCAGTTACACGGCCGGAATTCGCGGCTCCCCTCTGCCTGATGCAGATGTTCAGATCACGGTATGATGAGCCTGCGATCCGTGGTGGGTGGGAGATGTGTGTCCACCCTAAAGGTGACAGTACCTGGTATTCGTGCCGGGGACTGAGATCAATGGCTTTCTATAGATGTTCAGGGTTGGTCACTTTCTTATAATGATAGAATTGCTTATTTTGCACCAACCTCACCAGTAAACACTCAGATATAAATTATCCTAAAAAAAAATAAAATCACCTTTAGCAGTGAGCACATCCAACCATAAATGGGGTTTGGTAATGGTCTGCCAATGTGGGGCTGGTTCTGCCTGTGGAGGGATTTCCCCAGAAAGCCTCTCGATAAATGAGCACCGTTGTGGTTGGCCACATTTCTCCGGGTGGGGAAGGTTCATCTCAATGGAGACCCAACTATATATTAAACAACATTCCTTCTGCCCGGCAGGGTAATGACATCACACTGGTTGCCTACCAGACCGAGCTGCGTCCGCGTGAGATCAAGACCTTTGAGATCGCCTTCCGAGAGGTGAGGGACTTGGCCTCTCTGTGCTTTATCCCTGGCATGAAGGAAATGTTGAGGAGTCCACATGATCCCCACTTGTTCCTCTAACATTTCTCTATCATCTCCCATCAGAGTCAATGGAAGCGTCCAGATGGGCAGCAGGCCACCCGCGAACATCTGATGATGGCTCTGGCTGATCTTGATGAAGTTCTTATCCGAGCCTCGTTTTCCACAGACATGTTATCCTCCAGTATCACTGGTGTGGTCATGGAGTCTGCTGGACCAGCTTACACCAGACTGCCGCAGGCTTTGGAGGTGGAGGAATGTCGCTGTCCTCCTGGATACAAAGGACTGTCCTGCCAGGTGAGATGGGTTGGGTTTGGTCTGAATGTTTTCTGAATGCTTTGTATATTTTGGTCCTTTTTGTCTCAACATTGGCAGTGCCTGTCTGCCACCTATCCTGTTATATTTTGCTATATATACCAAAGGCCTAACTAGAACCTTCAGGGCCCTGGTGCA
This sequence comes from Glandirana rugosa, assembly GCA_018402905.1. Classification (NCBI taxonomy): domain Eukaryota; kingdom Metazoa; phylum Chordata; class Amphibia; order Anura; family Ranidae; genus Glandirana; species Glandirana rugosa. Next base: position 139,551 of record BLSH010197026.1, on the reverse strand, counting down.
AAAAACCATGAAGGGCTCCCCTGACCCTCAGCTGGGGCCCTTCCCTCTGAGCCCGGTGCTTTTCCCACTGATCAGGCTCAGGGACATGGCACAGGGTTACAATTAACATACCAGTCTGGCTCATGCGTGCTCCCGCATGCTATCACTGTCCAGGGGGACACAAGGCTTCTGTCTGCTCCTTTTCCCGCACTACCACACCGTCATATCTCACTCTCCGCCTCCCGCACCACCCCCTCCGATGCTCCCTCGCACCATGCTGGGTACTATGTATTTCGGCACAGGGGAGTCGCATGGGCCCCCTGGAGCATGGGGCCCGGTCACATTTGAGACCCCTATCGGTACGCCCCTGATATATACCAATCATCTATGCTATAGTTGGAGCTTTTCCATAAATAAATGTTCCTTCTTGTGTCTTGAGGGTCCTCACTCCCATCCCAACATTCTGAGAGATTATTTATCCATCTTCCCAAATTATCACAAGGCCCAGAGGAGGATAATCATCCATACTGTCGAGTACTGGTACCTATGGCTTTCTGCTGGTAGCTGGCACTAGGCCATGCCATGTCCACACATTCTAATTTCCAGTATAAATCACCTGTCTCAGCAGACCTCTTATCTATTACTCCAGGACAGGGTTTCTCTAGAGCAGAGGTCTCCACATTTTCTAGACAATGGGCCAGTTTACTGTCTTTCGGGTTTTAGGGGAGCCAGACTGTGACCATTAGGAGTAGAAACATCTCCGGCGACAGCGTTAGTAAATTATGTCCCACCATTGATTTCAGAGGAAAGAATAATGCCCCATCATTGGTGTCAGTTGGAAAAATAGGGCCTCATCGATCGTGTCAGTGGGAGGAATAGAGCCTCATTGATGGTGTCTACAGGAGGATGGTGTCAGTGGGAGGAATAGAGCCTCATTGATGGTGTCTACAGGAGGATGGTTTCAGTGGGAGAAATAGAGCCTCATTGATGGTGTCAATAGGAGGATGGTGTCAGTGGGAGAAATAGAGCCTCATTGATGGTGTCAATAGGAGGATGGTGTCAGTGGGAGAAATAGAGCCTCATTGATGGTGTCAATAGGAGGATGGTGTCAGTGGGAGGAATAGAGCCTCATTGATGGTGTCAATAGGAGGATGGTGTCAGTGGGAGGAATAGAGCCTCATTGATGGTGTCAATAGGAGGAATGGTGCTTTATCATTGCTGTCATTTGGAGGAATAGAGCCTCACCATTGATTTCAGAGGGAGGAATAGTGTCCCATCATTGGTGTCAGTTAGAAGGATAGTGCCCCATTGATATTGTCAGTGGAGGACTTGGTGCTCCATAATTAGGGTCAGTGGGAAGAACGGCATCCCATCATTGGTGTCCATTGAAGGAATAGTGTAGCAAGGGTCAGATAAGGGCAAGCAAAGGGCCACATCTGGCTCCCAGGCCACAGTTTGGAGACCACTGCTCTAGAGGTTGCTAGGGGTTCCTTGAGAAATGAGTAATTTCTGCCTCTCAGATAAGTTTTCACTGACATCATTGATCTTTTTAGCTATCTGTAAGGGGGTCATTCTTCCCAATGCCCACAAGTGTGAGAAGCATTCTTCCCATTGACCACAAGTGTGAGGAGCATTCTTCCCAATGCCCACAAGTGTGAGGAGCATTCTTCCCAATGCCCACAAGTGTGAGGAGCATTCTTCCCAATGCCCACAAGTGTGAGGAGCATTCTTCCCATTGACCACAAGTGTGAGGAGCATTCTTCCCAATGCCCACAAGTGTGAGGAGCATTCTTCCCATTGACCACAAGTGTGAGGAGCATTCTTCCCATTGACCACAAGTGTGAGGAGCATTCTTCCCAATGACCACAAGTGTGAGGAGCATTCTTCCCAATGCCCACAAGTGTGAGGAGCATTCTTCCCAATGACCACAAGTGTGAGGAGCATTCTTCCCACCGACCATCACACTAATGTATCATGAGTTGTAGATATAGTCATTATTAGAAGGGGTTCCCTGACACTGGAAAGTTATTTCAAGGGTTCCTCTGTGTTGAAAAGGTTGAGTGAGGCTGCTCCAGGATGTTCATTTCCCTCTTTTCTCCAATTTTTGTGACTCTTGATTGATGGTCATTGGACTTATTAATGTTGGAATATTTCCTAGTGGGGTAACCACTTTGTTTCTGTGACAGGACTGCGCCCCTGGATACACTCGTACCGGAGGAGGTCTGTACCTTGGACACTGTGAGCCCTGTGACTGCAATGGTCACTCGGAGACTTGTCACCCAGAGACCGGCGCCTGTACGGTGAGTATGTAACACAAGGGATTATCGCAGTGCCCAAAGTCCAGGGTGCCTGGAATTTATTTACACACCTAATTATCTTATAACTATTCCTGCTGTTTGTTGTGTCCATGTCCCCACTACACGGTGTCCACACAATAGACCTACATAGATCCATGGCCTCCCGAACGCACAAAACGTAATTCATTAAAATCTCAGAAATTAGAAATGTCTGTATTCTTCCCAGCGGCCAATCAGACTCCACCTTTATCCTGTGATTGTAGTTATTTGTCAGCCGGTATGACCCCCATTCAGTTCATGTTCCACCTACACGGTATCCCCGGTGAGTCCCCCTTTGCTCCATCATGAAGTATGAAATGTTTTTTACCAGTTTGATATTTCCTGTGATTTAGAACTGTTTACATAACACGGCCGGCGAGTTCTGCGACAAGTGCGAGCCCGGCTTCTACGGCGATGCCACAGCCGGAACTCCTGAGGACTGCCAACCTTGTGCATGCCCACTGACCGACCCGGAGAACCAGTAAGTGTCCTCCATTCATGGCAGAAACTTACCTGCTGGGGTGTACACTGCGAAAAATCAATTACAGGAAACGCGCTCGTTCCTCAATCCTTAGCCATCACCTTTATTATTTTAGTTGTATGTTGTGTTAGATTTCTATGTTTTGTTCTCTCTGCCCCTTGTCTGAGTGTCCATGTGGATAAAATCTTCTTTTGCTCTATAGCCCAAAAAAAAAATGGAATCTATAGAAGTAAATAAAAAAGTAAGCGTGAGGCACAGAATAGCGGCCACCTAAAGACAGCTATCCTACCTGTACCTAGATCCTCCTCCACCTTAACCCCCCCAAATACCCTCGGGGGGATGACATGTACAGCCTCCCACAATGCGCAGCTTGGATCCAATCATGTGGGAGAAGGGGGACTTTTTCAGAAATTTCTAGATATTCCAGTGATGTGATGGATCCTGCTTGTGGGTAGTCAGGTAGAAACAGAAGACCTCTTTATGGTGGGGGGAAGGGGGTTATCCTGCAGTTAGGGGAAGGAACCAGACCAGAGGAAGACTGGTGGGGGATCTTGCTGCTGGGGGTGAAGCAGAGACAGGAAAAGACCCCTTTACGGTACTTTCTGGTGGAGGAGGTAGTGTATCGTGCTAGTAGAGGATAAGGCCGAAACAGGAGAAGAACCCTTTACAGTACATTCTGGTGGGGGGATGGGGAATCCTGCTGGTAAGGGGTGAGGCAGAGACAGGAGAAGACCCCTTTACATTACTTTCTGGTGGGAGGGTGGAGTATTCTGCTGGTGACGGGTAAGGCCGAGACAGGAGAAGACCCCTTTACAGTACATTCTGGTGGAGGAGGTGGGGTATCCTGCTGGTGGAGGGCAAGGAAGAGCCAGGAGCAGACCATATGTGATACCTTCTAGTGAGGGGTGAGGCAGAGAAAGGGGAAGATCCGGTATAATAACTTCTGAAAAGAGTGGTGGGGTGTTCTGCTGGTGGGGGGTGAGGCAGAGGCAGGAGAAGACCCCATTACGGTACCTTCCATTGAGTGCCATGCTCAGTTTGATATTCTTTTTCATACACATTCATATTATGTAGTTTAAAAAGAATAATGTAAAATAATGATTGTGTTCTGAACATAATGAACTTGGTCTTTACTGCCATATAATTTAATACTTAGGGTTTGGGTTAGGGTTAAGGGTTTCCCTTTAAGAAAAAGGCTAGGACTTAATGATTGGAACAGGGACCTCCCCCAAAGGTCAAAGATCATGAGGTAGGTCCCCAAAGGTCAAGAAGCGTGGCCGACCCCTGACAAAGTGTACCGCCTACCCTGAACAAGTCGGGGAATGAACAAGTCGGGGAAAGCGCTACGCTTTAATACTTGATGTCCCCCTGTGTTTTATTTTAGGTTTTCCAAGACGTGTGAGACAGTGGGTACAGGTGGGTACCGCTGCACGGCCTGCCCTCCGGGGTACACGGGACAGTACTGTGAGAGGTAAGTGCTATTCACTTCATGTCATAGTGTTCTCATTCAATAAATGTAGCCTCATACTTTGTTCCTTGTATGGATGTTTCTAGATTCAGTAACAATGTACATTTAGTAATGATCCTCTACACACTATATATCATTAGTTAGATATGAAAGTATCAGAATGGCAGGATTGATAGAACTGGATTCTCGAGGGCAGGGGAGCGTTCATTCTGGGTTACGGTTGGATATGTATTCCTGATGGGGGGTTGTCTCATATCGGTGTCCCTGTAACAGCTCTAGGAATGGATATATGGGGCATCTCAGTATGGATGTTTGTCTCACACTTTGTGTCCGTTGTCCCCCCTCATGACAGATGTGCCCCTGGCTACACGGGGAGCCCAAACATTCGAGGGCAGAAATGTCTCCCCGATGGTGAGTTCCCATCATTTTCCTTCCTGATTGTTATACTGAACATGGCCCTGGAAGATCTGAAATGGGATTTCTGTGTGATGGGTGACACTTCTCTCTCCTCCCCACCTTCTGCCTTTCAGATCGAAGATCTACCTTCATTGTCAGAATTTATCCCGACAAAAAGACGGCTGCGGCGGGTGAGAAGGTGACCCTGCGCTGTCAGGGCAGCGGAGATCCTCCTTACTACTACTTCTGGACCCGAGAAGATGGGCGACCTATTCCCAGCAACTCCCAACTAATAGACAGAGGTAAGAGACTGCCGGTGTCCCCGAGCGCCCCCCGGTACAACTGTCTCCCCAATAAAATGAGATATAACCACTCTTTATGGTACCCGACTGATGTCTCCTTGCAGCCAAGGCCAGGAATGTGAGAGGAAAGGAAAATGGAAGCAGATGGGTCAGTTTGTAACTAGCAAAGGAAATGTGTATGGGGCAGCTCATTCCATGGGTACAAAACAGTCCTGGTAGGTAGACATGTCACAATATACAGCAACAGGATCCATTTTTTTTTACCTTTCCCCGCAGGTGGCCAGAGAGGAATCACTTTGGCACAGCTGTCTAGAGAGGGATCACTTTGAGGCAGTTGGCCAGAGAGGGGTCACTTTGACTCAGTTGGCCAGAGAGGGATCACTTTGAGGCAGTTGGCCAGAGAGGGATCACTTTGAGGCAGTTGGCCAGAGAGGGATCACTTTGACTCAGTTGGCCAGAGAGGGATCACTTTGACTCAGTTGGCCAGAGAGGGATCCCTTTGACACAGTTGCTTACAGTGGGATCACTTTGATGCAGTTGGCCAAAGAAGGATCGATTTGATGCAGTTGCCTAGAGTGGGATCACTTTGACTCAGTTGGGCAGAAACAGCAATCAATTTGATGTAATTGGCGAGAGAGGGGTCACTTTGATGGAGTTGGCCAGAGAGGGATCACTTTGATGTAGTTGGCCAGAGAGGGATCACTTTGATGTAGTTGGCCAGAGAGGGATCACTTTGATGTAGTTGGCCAGAGAGGGATCACTTTGATGTAGTTGGCCATAGAGGGATCACTTTGAGGCAGTTGACCAGAGGGGGATCACTTTGATGCAGTCGACCAGAGAGGGATCACTTTGATGCAGTCGACCAGAGAGGGATCACTTTGATGCAGTTGGCCAGCTTGAAAATTGATTGCAGCATACGTGAACCAGGAATCCCTGTTTTATGTAAAAGTTGGCTAGGAATAAGTCAGGGTGTATAGCAGAGTGCAGATAGTTCCGTGTCTTCGGTGATTTAGATGGTCTCTAGATTTAGTGAGATCCGAGGTGTCCTGTGCAGACATTTGAAACGTAGTTGAGGAGCTGGGTGGCCATTGTTGCTATCGGCAGGATGGGGACTTGGACAATGCTGAATGTGTGCACCTTGTGATGTTTGTAGATCGTCTACTGAATGTGGTAACCTGTGTGTCTCTGGTCATATTTCAGGAGAAAGCTTACATTTCCCCAACGTTCAGCCTTCAGATTCTGGCGTCTACATCTGTACCTGCCGCAACTACCAATTCGCCAACACCAGCCGGGCGGAGATCATTGTACAAGGTGAATGTTCTCAGGGTGACTGTTGTAGAGGAGAGTAATGAGGAAAGGTCTGCACACCTATAGAGAGAGGAGGAACCGGGAGGAATACAATCCGTGTAACACCAGAAGAAGGAATGGGGTCTGACCCAATCCACATCATCTGTATACAGCACCTGGATTCTTAAAGTGGAACTCCAATCCCTAGTTTTCTTTGTCTTGGCTGGAGTGGGGAAAGGTTAGGAGCTCAGTTGGCTGATTGTCACTGCTGGGGAGATTTCCTGGCATTTCCACTACAAGGTACGACAGAGGGCAATGGCAATCTCAGCAAGAACAGCAATAAAAACCTGACTTAGGCTCTAACCCCACCCCCACTCCATCTAAAATATTATGGTTGAAGGTCTACAATTGCTTGTAGACAGGGAGGGGTCCTTTGCTGTGTTTTAATTGACACGAGTTCGTAGACGTTGTAGTGTGAAGGGTGCCGAGTCATATATACCATATCCAAGGTATTCAAGGTTTGCTACATAACGCACATTGGGTTATTGGGAGGACACTGAATGGAAGCCGGTGGAGGGATTGGCAGGGAGGGGTGGAGGCCAGTTGAGGGATTGGCAGAGAGGGATGAAGGACACTGAGTGGAGACAAGTGGAGGGATTGGTAGAGAGTGGTGGAGGACACAGAGTGAAGGGATTGCCAGAGACGGGTGGAGGATGCTGAATGAAGGCCAGTGGAGGGATTGGCAGAGAGGGTTGGAGGACACTGAATGGAGGCCAGTGGCGGGATTGGCAGAGAGGGATGAAGGACACTGAGTGGAGACAAGTGGAGGGATTGGTAGAGAGTGGTGGAGGACACAGAGTGAAGGGATTGCCAGAGACGGGTGGAGGATGCTGAATGAAGGCCAGTGGAGGGATTGGCAGAGAGGGTTGGAGGACACTGAATGGAGGCCAGTGGCGGGATTGGCAGAGAGGGGTGGAGGACACTGAGCGGAGACCAGTGGCGGGATTGGCAGAGAGGGGTGGAGGACACTGAGCGGAGACCAGTGGCGGGATTGGCAGAGAGGGGTGGAGGACACTGAGTGGAGAGTAGTGGAGGAATTGGCAGAGAGGGATGGATGCCAGTTGAGGGATTGGCAGAGAGGGATGGAGGACACTGAGCAGAGACAAGTGGAGGGATTGGTAGAGAGTGGTGAAGGGATTGCCAGAGAGGGGTGGAGGATGCTGAATGAAGGCCAGTGGAGGGATTGGTAGAGAGGGGTGGAGGATGCTGAATGAAGGCCAGTGGAGGGATTGGTAGAGAGGGGTGGAGGATACTGAATGGAGGCCAGTGGAGGGATTGGTAGAGAGGGGTGGAGGATACTGAATGGAGGCCAGTGGCGGGATTGGTAGAGAGGGGTGGAGGATACTGAATGGAGGCCAGTGGCGGGATTGGCAGAGAGGAGTGGGGGACACTGAATGGTTGGTAAGGTGGATGAGTCTGGCAGCAGAATGATAGACTGAAGAGGGGATAGGTGTGAAGAGGTAGGCCAATAAGGGCAGGTTGGGTTCTTGAAGCAGGTTCTGCAAGGTGGGGTTGTCTCCAGAACTGTGCAGACGCCATCAGTCAGCCACAGATGGAGAAGCCCCTAGCAACCTCTGGAGGAGCCCTGGGCTTCCATGGACCCTTGGTTGGGAAAGGTTGCCCTATAGGGACATCCAGAACCTTATTTTTGCTTCCATTCACCATGTTTTCTCATTGTACATTTTGGTTCATAGGAGTAGGACACTGAAGAGTTGAGGGGTGAGCCCTGAGTCTGTTGTATGAAGGTTTATCCTTGTATATAAGTGGTGTATATTGGAGTCTGTGAAATATTCCCAAATGATGTCATAAATATATGAATGATAATTCATGCAGAGAAATGTCGGTCCTATAACTAACCCACACTTTGTATTATGCTGCCGTCTCCCGGGACTCTCCTCCACCTGCAGTATATTGAGGTTTGTCTGATTTCCATCTCCAGCATCCAACAAATATCTCTGTTACATTGCACCCCCTTTCTATGTATTCTGTATCCCCTAAACCCTGCCCCCCTCCCCCCCCATTATCACTCCTCTGTCATGTCTCAGCCATTCTCTCCATATAGTCCCCTCCAGATGTGCAGCCCCCAGGGAGACTCCCAGAGGGCCCCGTCCTGCCTGGAGCTGTAATGGGTAGTGAACTCTGTGGTTGTCGGGATCTGTGGATCTGAAATGTGTAATAACAGAGATAATCTCATTCTTATAGCAGGCGCCCACACCAGACCCATCACCGTCACCGTGGAGGAGCAGCGAGTCCAGAGCGTACGCCAGGGGTCCGACGTCACCTTCATATGCACCGCAAAGAGTGTGGTGAGTGTGGTGCCGGGGGGACCAGAGAACGCTTAGTCTAACCTCTTCATTTCCGGCAGGTTTGGCCATCCCTGGCCAGGGTAGGTTTAATCTTTGTACATGTGAGAGTTTGTGTCAAATTTTCCCCCCCGTTTTCTTTTTAGCGCTTTAATGATAAAATGTACCAAACACAGGACAACGCCATTATATGAGCCGGGGTGATGGGGGAATAAAAGTGCCACCTAATAGATCAGGGTTAGAATATTCAGCGTACGACCCTGCTGACCCTATAAAGCCCATACCTTCCCGCAGGGGTCCTGGTGAAGAGCTCAGGCTCTGTAGATCTCATGCCTTGGATCAGTCCGGGGGTCACACACGTCAGCTGTAGAGAGAACTTTTCCCGTGAGCTGTGCACCGTCCTGACTGATCAATTGGAGTTCTAAAAAAAGGACAATTTTATTTTTTACTGATCAGAATTTTTTGTACCAATAAAACCGTCATTTGCAATGTAATTTCCTATAACTGCAAGGCAAAGGGTCTGTAATAATGTAACGCATGGGAGCGAAGGAAAGGTCCCATTCGTCATGATCATTTATGATCAAAGGAAATTTGAAGGAACATTTTTTCATAAGGAGCATTAATATGAAAAGGAGCCTGTGATCACATGACCAAGAACCACCCTGATTGGCTCCAGCCATCACTGTGGGCGTGAGCTGTCTAGCTGCACCAATACTACCAGACTCAGGTGTCCAATTAGGTGCCCCCATCCAAATAATCACCTACCAACTATCAAAGAAGGTTCCTGGTGTGGATTCCCGGTGAGAAGTGGTGAAGATCCACAAATCTTTATTTTTACATCCAGCGAGAGCCTAGAGATCAGGGGTCAGAGGCTAGAAATTAGAGGCCAGAAGTTTTGGATCAGAGGTCAGAAGGGAGAGGCTGAGATCAGAGACCCACTTATTTGTTGTCTGGTCCTCAGAATGTCGTGGTTCTTGTTGTCGGTATCGGTGGCCTTTCCAGTGACTCTTGTGTTATCCATAACCAACCATTGTTCTCCTCTCTCTCCTCCAGTCTCCGGCCTACACGTTGGTGTGGACCCGTCAGAATAATGGGAAGCTCCCAGAGAGAGCGATGGACTTTAACGGGATCCTGACCATCCGTAATGCGCAGCCAGAGGACGCCGGGATTTACATCTGCACCGGATCCAACATGTTCGACATGGATGAGGGCAATGCAACGCTCCATGTTCAAGGTTGGTGAAAGAGTCACCACTAGACCCCTCCATCCACCACCTCACTTGCATGGTGCTAAATCTCCTCCACTCTCCTTCCTGCTTGCACGTCCAGTAGCTCCTCTCCCCAGCGTGCACGGCTCTCCTAGGCTTTTCTTGGCTTCTAGGCTTTGGCTGGCACCATTCTCTGTGCAAGTTCCTCCCGGTCGTGTGCCGTAACACCAAAGATGTGTTTGCATGCTGGAATCACCTCCTCCATGACTTCTGTCTGTCTCTTCACCCTTCAACTGATCTAATCAGGACTCTCCATTAATCTGATTGGACGCTTATGCTGCCTGGGCCCGCACCACCTGTGATCTCATATGATTTCAGACAGCCAATAAAAACCATTCAGCTTTCCACCGCTAGCAGATCCCTCCCTCCCTCTCCATCACACACTTGCCTTTATTGCTTTTGTGCACTCAGCTTCTGCCTACTTATTCCAGTTATGGAAGCCGTCACCCCCCCAAGCAGCGACCACCAATGTGCTTTTCTTTTATATCTCTTAAATGAAAAATGTTGTCTATGCTTTCCAATAAATGAGGACTGAACACCAACTGTCCACGTGCTAAGTGGCAGCTTCTGATCAATACATAGCTTGTGCGATGGTCTCCTCATGCCAGATATAGAAAGTGAGGGGAGAGATATAGAATTCAGGGACCAGTCATACCTAGGGGCCATTAGCTGTTTTTTTTTTTTATAGAAGCCATGGAATGTGTTCTCTATTAGACTGCAGTAGCAGAATATGGCCTAAGCATTGGTCCACCACTGGTATTAGACTGCAGTAGAAGAGTAGGGCCTGAGCATTGGTCCACCACTGGTATTAGATTGCAGTAGAAGAGTATGGCCTGAGCATTGGTCCACCACTGGTATTAGACTGCAGTAGAAGAGTAGGGCCTAAGCATTGGTCCACCACTGGTATTAGACTGCAGTAGAAGAGTATGGCCTAAGCATTGGTCCACCACTGGTATTAGACTGCAGTAGAAGAGTAGGACCTGAGCATTGGTCCACCACTGGTATTAGACTGCAGTAGAAGAGTATGACCTGAGTATTGGTCCACCACTGGTATTAGATTGCAGTAGAAGAGTATGGCCTGAGCATTGGTCCACCACTGGTATTAGACTGCAGTAGAAGAGTATGACCTGAGTATTGGTCCACCACTGGTATTAGATTGCAGTAGAAGAGTATGGCCTGAGTATTGGTCCACCACTGGTATTAGATTGCAGTAGAAGAGTATGGCCTGAGCATTGGTCCACCACTGGTATTAGATTGCAGTAGAAGAGTATGGCCTGAGCATTGGTCCACCACTGGTATTAGACTGCAGTAGAAGAGTATGGCCTGAGCATTGGTCCACCACTGGTATTAGACTGCAGTAGAAGAGTATGGCCTGAGCACTGGTCCACCACTGGTATTAGATTGCAGTAGAAGAGTATGGCCTGAGCATTGGTCCACCACTGGTATTAGATTGCAGTAGAAGAGTATGGCCTGAGCATTGGTCCACCACTGGTATTAGATTGCAGTAGAAGAGTATGGCCTGAGCATTGGTCCACCACCGGTATTAGATTGCAGTAGCAGAGTATGGCCTGAGCACTGGTCCACCACTGGTATTAGATTGCAGTAGAAGAGTATGGCCTGAGCATTGGTCCACCACCGGTATTAGACTGCAGTAGAAGAGTATGGCCTAAGTGTGGGTCCAACACTGGTAATAGATGATGAAAGGCCATTACTGTAGAATTCTTTGTAGGACTAAAAAGTGGCAGTGCCATTCAGACAACACACAAGATCCCAACATTGTGTGAGATATTCTGTGTTCTGAATGGTAGATCTCCATCCCCTGCCATATAGGTCAATGTTCTTATGGGAGCGGATCTGCTAAGGGACCCAAGCACCTGTCCTCTCGTATACCCTGTGTAGAGTCATCGTACCCAATGCTGTATTTATTATCACACTCATATATTTTCATGAGTCCATTCAGGACTGGGCTTTTCCCTCTACATAAAAGCAATATAAATATCATAGTTTTTCAGACTGTGATCTTCTACATTTCAATAGTCCTATGTCTGATAACTTAAAGACTTTGGAAAATAATGGCAGAAGATGTAATACATAGTTCTTGGCATATGCCCCTTCCTTGTATCTGCTGCACGGGGCAGATGTCACCTCCATTACTGATAGATGAAGATAAGAAACATGTAGAATGGATTGTCTCTTTGTAATGTGGCCACTTCAAGAGCCTTCCTTTATATTTGAATGGAGAGCTGTGATATCCCGGCCATGAATTTGTTGGTCAGAATTCGGCGCTGTGGTTTTCTGTTTAACGAGTGCAGGAGGTCAGTGCATTGTTCCCCCATGTTGGGAAGCAGTGTATTCCTGAACAATCTTCTAACTAGAAGGACATTGTTTAATTTTTAGATGGTAGGCTACTTAGGTTCAAATAGACACCTCGCAGGGTGGTGCTATGTCCACATTGCAGGCATTATGGTATGTCCACATAGCAAGGTTCATGCTATGTCCACCTCACGGCATGGTGCTATGTCCACATAGCAAGGTTTGTGCTATATCCACCTCACGGCATCATGCTGAGTCCACCTCACAGATGTTGTGCTATTTCCACTTCACAGGATCTTACTATGTCCACCTTGCAAGGTTCATGCTATGTCCACCTCACAGACATTGTGCTATGTCCACCTCGCAGACATTGTGCTATGTCCACCTCGCAGACCTCATGCTATGTCCACCTCGCAGACGTCGTGCTATGTCCACCTCGCAGACATTGTGCTATGTCCACCTCGCAGACGTCGTGCTATGTCCACCTCGCAGACATTGTGCTATGTCCACCTCGCAGACATTGTGCTATGTCCACCTCGCAGACGTCGTGCTATGTCCACCTCATAGGCATTGTGCTATGTCCACCTCACAGACATCGTGCTATGTCCACCTCGTAGGCGTTGTGCTATGTCCACCTCGTAGGCGTTGTGCTATGTCCACCTCGCAGACATCGTGCTATGTCCACCTCGCAGACGTCGTGCTATGTCCACCTCATAGGCATTGTGCTATGTCCACCTCATAGGCATTGTGCTATGTCCACCTCGCAGACGTCGTTCTATTTCCACCTCATAGGCATTGTGCTATGTCCACCTCATAGGCATTGTGCTATGTCCACCTCATAGGCATTGTGCTATGTCCACCTCATAGGCATTGTGCTATGCCCACCTCACAGGCGTTGTGCTATGTCCACCTTGTAGGCGTTGTGCTATGTCCACCTCGCAGACATTGTGCTATGCCCACCTCATAGGCATCATGCTATGTCCACCTTGTAGGTGTTGTGCTATGTCCACCTCACAGACATCGTGCTATGTCCACCTCATAGGCATTGTGCTATGTCCACCTCATAGGCATTGTGCTATGTCCACCTCATAGGCATTGTGCTATGTCCACCTCGCAGACGTCGTGCTATGTCCACCTCATAGGCATTGTGCTATGCCCACCTCACAGGCGTTGTGCTATGTCCACCTTGTAGGCGTTGTGCTATGTCCACCTCATAGGCATTGTGCTATGTCCACCTCATAGGCATCGTGCTATGTCCACCTCATAGGCATTGTGCTATGCCCACCTCACAGGCGTTGTGCTATGTCCACCTCGCAGACGTCGTGCTATGTCCACCTCATAGGCATTGTGCTATGTCCACCTCACAGACATCGTGCTATGTCCACCTCGCAGACATTGTGCTATGTCCACCTCGCAGACATCGTGCTATGTCCACCTCGCAGACGTCGTGCTATGTCCACCTCATAGGCATTGTGCTATGCCCACCTCATAGGCATTGTGCTATGTCCACCTCGCAGACGTCGTGCTATGTCCACCTCATAGGCATTGTGCTATGTCCACCTCGCAGACATTGTGCTATGTCCACCTCACAGACATCGTGCTATGTCCACCTCATAGACATTGTGCTATGTCCACCTCGCAGACATTGTGCTATGTCCACCTCACAGACATCGTGCTATGTCCACCTCACAGACATCGTGCTATGTCCACCTCGCAGACGTCGTGCTATGTCCACCTCATAGGCATTGTGCTATGTCCACCTCATAGGCATCGTGCTATGTCCACCTCACAGACATCGTGCTATGTCCACCTCACAGACATTGTGCTATGCCCACCTCACAGACATTGTGCTATGTCCACCTCACAGACATTGTGCTATGTCCACCTCATAGGCATTGTGCTATGTCCACCTCATAGGCATTGTGCTATGTCCACCTCATAGGCATTGTGCTATGTCCACCTCGCAGACGTCGTGCTATGTCCACCTCATAGGCATTGTGCTATGTCCACCTCATAGGCATTGTGCTATGTCCACCTCATAGGCATTGTGCTATGTCCACCTCATAGGCATTGTGCTATGTCCACCTCACAGACATTGTGCTATGTCCACCTCATAGGCATTGTGCTATGTCCACCTCGCAGACGTCGTTCTATTTCCACCTCATAGGCATTGTGCTATGTCCACCTCACAGACATTGTGCTATGTCCACCTCATAGGCATTGTGCTATGTCCACCTCATAGGCATTGTGCTATGTCCACCTCATAGGCATTGTGCTATGCCCACCTCATAGGCATTGTGCTATGTCCACCTCGCAGACATTGTGCTATGTCCACCTCATAGGCATTGTGCTATGTCCACCTTGTAGGCGTTGTGCTATGTCCACCTCATAGGCATTGTGCTATGTCCACCTCATAGGCATTGTGCTATGTCCACCTCGCAGACATTGTGCTATGCCCACCTCATAGGCATCATGCTATGTCCACCTTGTAGGCGTTGTGCTATGTCCACCTCATAGGCATTGTGCTATGTCCACCTCGCAGACATTGTGCTATGTCCACCTCATAGGCATTGTGCTATGTCCACCTCATAGGCATCATGCTATGTCCACCTCGCAGACATTGTGCTATGCCCACCTCGCAGGCGTTGTGCTATGCCCACCTCACAGGCGTTGTGCTATGCCCACCTCACAGGCGTTGTGCTATGCCCACCTCACAGGCGTTGTGCTATGCCCACCTCGCAGGCGTTGTGCTATGTCCACCTCACAGGCGTTGTGCTATGCCCACCTCACAGGCGTTGTGCTATGTCCACCTCGCAGGCGTCGTGCTATGTCCACCTCATAGGCATTGTGCTATGTCCACCTCGCAGACGTCGTGGTATGTCCACCTCATAGGCGTTGTGCTATGTCCACCTCGCAGACATTGTGCTATGTCCACCTCGCAGACGTCGTGGTATGTCCACCTCATAGGCATTGTGCTATGTCCACCTCATAGGCATTGTGCTATGTCCACCTCTCAGACGTCGTGGTATGTCCACCTCATAGGCATTGTGCTATGTCCACCTCATAGGCATTGTGCTATGTCCACCTCATGGCATCTTTCTATATCCACCTCATGCCACCGTGCTATATCCTCCGCCCAGGCACCACGTCCACTATATACATTTTATGTTGTCTCCTCTGTCTGGGTTGTATTCTGGTGTTTACAGTCCCCCTAACTTAGAGTCGGTTTCTCCTCTTTCTGTCTCGGTGACGGTCTCTTGTACTTTCAGCCATCGTAGAAAAGCTCCACATTCTCAGGAACCCGAATCTGTTGTGTGCTGTGGTGACAGAAAGACCTTCATTGTAGGGTTGCATTGCAGTTGTAGTCGGTTGGAGAATGTCTGGGATTGTACATGTAAAGTAGTGATCTGGGTAAGGTGATCCATGGCTGAATTTATATATATTGATTGTGATCAATAGTGAAAAGAATTAGAATGGGAGATATCTCTGATTAGATCACTGGTAGGGCTGTGGGTTCTTTCCTTGATATGGCTGCTCTATGATGTGGAATAACTCAGCATCTCATCACACTTTCTAAGGGCGGTAGATGAATGTAGTATTTTTACATTGCACCTAATAGGTGAGACCTGGATCAATGTGACACAGGAGGGTAGAGAGACAGAATGGCTGCGTTATTATGATGGGAATAATATTTGGAGACGTGGTCTTTCTCAGACTGAATACCAGTGGTCAGAAATGTGGTCTGTATTTATCATATCAGGTTCATTATTTCCAGCTGGTCATTAGATGTTAAATATACTAAGTTGCCCCTCAAACTCTATACAGTACAGGAAGTGGCCCATCTGCTCTGCCGCTATGGCACTGCTTGGGGTGTAGCGTAGGAGATATCTGCTGAACCTCATCATGGATCCATGTCTTCATGCATTGATGTAACACTTTAGATTAAACACTTTAGCTTCTTGAAATCCAATGTGTTTATCAATAATGTTAGTGAGAATGGACTTGGCCCCTGTCATGTTGTATCACGGGGGTTGATGAGGATGAACCTTTTTTGTGCTGCATGTTGTGGGTTAGTAAGAAATGCTTTGGCCTATGTCACTTTGTATCAGGTAGGTTAGTAACATTGCCTGTGGTCTGTATTACATTGTATAAGGCAGGTTGGTGAGGATGGCCTTGGCCTGTTTCATGTTGTATCGGGCGGACTGGTGAGGATGGTCTTGGCCTGTTTCATGTGTTATCAGGTGGGTTGGTGAGGATGACGTTGGCCTGTGTCATGCTGTCTCTAGGCAGGTTGGTGAGGATGACCTTGGCCTGTGTCATGTTGTATCAGGCAGGTTGGTGAGGATGACCTTGGCCTGTGTCATGTTGTATCAGGCAGGTTGGTGAGGATGGTGTTGGCCTTTGTCATGTTGTATTAAGCAGGTTGGTGAGGATGGTCTTGGCCTATATCAGACGGGTTGGTGCAGATGGACTTGGCCTGTGTCAGGTTGTATCAGGCAGGTTGGTTACGGTCAGGATGGCCTTAGTCTGTCTCATGTTATATCAGGTGGGTTGGTGAGGGTGGCCTTGGCCTGTGTCATGTTGTATCAGGTGGGTTGGTGAGGATGGTGTTGGCCTGTGTCATGTTGTATCAGGTGGGTTGGTGAGGATGGTGTTGGCCTGTGTCATGTTGTATCAGGTGGGTTGGTGAGGATGGTGTTGGCTTGTGTCATGTTGTATCAGGTGGGTTGGAGAGGGTGGCCTTGGCCTGTGTCATGTTGTATCAGGTGGGTTGATGGGGGTGGCCTTGGCCTGTGTCATGTTGTATCAGGTGGGTTGATGAGGGTGGCCTTGGCCTGTGTCATGTTGTATCAGGTGGGTTGGAGAGGGTGGCCTTGGCCTGTGTCATGTTGTATCAGGCGGGTTGGAGAGGGTGGCCTTGGCCTGTGTCATGTTGTATCAGGTGGGTTGGAGAGGGTGGCCTTGGCCTGTGCCATGTTGTATCAGGCAGGTTGGTGAGGGTAGCCTTGGCCTGTGTCGTGTTGTATCAGGTGGGTTGGTGAGGATGGTGTTGGATTGTGCCATGTTGTATCAGGCAGGTTGGTGAGGGTAGCCTTGGCCTGTGTCATGTTGTATCAGGTGGGTTGGTGAGGGTAGCCTTGGCCTGTGTCATGTTGTATCAGGCAGGTTGGTGAGGGTAGCCTTGGCCTGTGTCATGTTGTATCAGGTGGGTTGGAGAGGGTGGCCTTGGCCTGTGCCATGTTGTATCAGGTGGGTTGGTGAGGATGGTGTTGGCTTGTGCCATGTTGTATCAGGTGGGTTGGTGAGGATGGTGTTGGCTTGTGCCATGTTGTATCAGGCAGGTTGGTGAGGATGGTGTTGGCTTGTGCCATGTTGTATCAGGCCATGATGTGTTCTGTATCATGTTAGCAGAGCGGGTTCTAGCCTTGAAATGTGGTCTTCACTGAAAAGTACAGAAGAAGAGAATCCTGAGAATGTTGGAGCAAATAGGAGGGAATTTCTGGTGGTCTTTGGTGTGGTTGTGGGATATCTTGGATGGAGGGGTTTATAATGTGACAAACTTCAGAATGAAGAATTCCTGTGGAAGGGCGATAGAGACAGCAGCCACATGGAGTTGAGGAGAAATCCAGAGTGTTGTGTCCTGGAGGATGGAACAAATCTACCCTACTGTACTGACTTGTATATAAGAGAGACTTTATATACCTGAAGACCTGGCGTGCTTTGTCCCCGCTGGAGAAGTTCCCCCAACAAGCCTCTGCCCACTTCTCAGCAAGATCAGTGGGATGGTGAATGGACCCAACAGTGTGAAATAGAAGCTTCTGTCATTGTATACCTCAACACACAGATATACCTCAAAATATAATTATATACCTCAGTATACAAATCCTGCACCATGTACCTCAATAGATACAGTGGCGATAAAAAGTATGTGAACCCCATGGAATTAATTGGTTTTCTGGGTGTGCGCAATAAAAACACAATAAATTAGAATTGTTTGTGTCATCAACTTAAGCACATTGGTAATTCCATGGGGTTCACATACTTTTTCTTTCCACTGCATATAGTGTAACATGCACTTCAATACACACATATACCTCCAAAGTGCAGTGAGAGACACTGGATGGACAACAATTTGTGAACACCTGACCATCACACCTATATCAGCTTGTTGGACAATCAATTCCAAAGCCACAAAGCCATGGCCGATAATATAAAGCCCCCCAACCCTCCATTTCCATTAATGTGGAGTTGCCCTCATTTGTGATTATAACATCCTCCACTCTTCAGAGAAGTCTTTCCACAAGATTTTGGAGGGTGTCTGTGCGACTTTGTGCCCATTTGTGAGGTCAGGTACTGATGTTGGATGAGGAGACCTGGCTCATATGTTGGGTCCCACATTGGGCTGGCCCTCCATTGGTGTTCCAACTTATCCCAAAGGTCACTCGAGTTCCTCCACACCAAACTGGTCAAAGCATGTCTTCATGTTTTCAACTGGGCACAGTTGGGTGCATTATTATGCCATATGGCCAAACCTTTGTGGATCCCTTACTATCAAACCTTGATGGATTTGTTGGACATCCCATTCCAAAGTCATGGCCATCGTTATGGAGTTGCCCCTTCTATAATATACTCCACTCTTCTGGGAAGACTTTCCATAGGATTTTGGAGGGTGTCTGTGGGTATTTGTGCCCATTGGTGAGGTAAGGTACTGATGTTGGATGAGAAGACCTGGCTCACACATTGAACCCCACATTGGGCACCATAAAAATAAAAAAGACCTGGCTTGCAGTCAACAGTGCAGCTCATTCCAAAGGTGTTCAGTAGGGATGAGGTCAGGGCTCTGTGCAGGACACTCGAGTTCCTCCACACCAAACTGTTCACACCATGTCTTTATGGAGCTGGTCCAAACTGGTCAACCCATGTCTTTATGGAGCTGGTCCAAACTGGTCAACCCATGTCTTTATGGAGCTGATCCAAACTGGTCAACCCATGTCTTTATGGAGCTGGTCCCAACTGGTCATACCATATCTTTATGGAGCTGGTCCAAACTGGTCAACCCATGTCTTTATAGAGCTGGTCCCAACTGGTCATGCCATATCTTTATGGAGCTGGTCCAAACTGGTCAACCCATGTCTTTATGGAGCTGGTCCAAACTGGTCAACCCATGTCTTTATGGAGCTGGTCCAAACTGGTCACACCATATCTTTATGGAGCTGGTCCTAACTGGTCAACCCATATCTTTATGGAGCTGGTCCAAACTGGTCAACCAATGTCTTTATGGAGCTGGTCCAAACTGGTCACACCATATCTTTATGGAGCTGGTCCAAACTGGTCACACCATATCTTTATGGAGCTGGTCCAAACTGGTCACACCATATCTTTATGGAGCTGGTCCAAACTGGTTAACCCATGTCTTTAACCAGCTGGTCCAAACTGGTCAACCCATATCTTTATGGAGCTGGTCCAAACTGGTTAACCCATGTCTTTAACCAGCTGGTCCAAACTGGTTAACCCATGTCTTTAACCAGCTGGTCCAAACTGGTCAATCCATATCTTTATGGAGCTGGTCCAAACTGGTTAACCCATGTCTTTAACCAGCTGGTCCAAACTGGTCAACCCATATCTTTATGGAGCTGGCTTTGTACAGAGGGGGAGGCACAGTCATGCTGGAACAGAAAGGGGTCTTCACCAAACTGTTACCACAAGGTTGGAAGAGCACAATTGTCTCCAATGTCTTTGTGTGATGGAGGATTACCAGGACCTTTCACAGGAGACACCTGAACGCCAACATCTGGAGGGGGGTCACATACATCTGGTCATATAATGAAGGTGTGATGTTCAGGTGTCCACAAACTTACACCAAATGATTGTGAACACAGGATACAGCAACAAACGCTGGATAAGTACATGTGCACCGTATGCCAGCTCTGCCCAGGGTACACTAATAAATGCTACTTGTTCACATGGTGTTTTTTTTATATTATTTAAAGAGTGATATGAAGATTGTTGAGGTGAGATATTGTTCTGTGTTTAATCCCTGACATATGTGAAACCTCCTACAGATGACACCGGCATCCTTCATATCACTAATGTGACTCCACCTATTATCCGCACATACAGTATTCTATATAGAAAGTCTTTGCTGTTTTGTATATATTCTCTGTCCATTCACTTGTATATAGAAGGCAGCTCTGCTGCTGACCACCAATAAACACGTGGCTTCCATGACCTCCAGCACTGCGCCTCTGTGTTATGTAGCTGTGAATGGACACAGTGATGGGGGGGTGACCAGAGACCGAAAAGAAGCCGGAACTGGGGGCAGCTAACCAACATTCTAGAAAAAGGCCGCTACGTGTGATTGGTTGGAAAGGTCTTATTTAAAGTGTATATATAGCTAAAGCTTGAATAGGGGATGGGTTACACCCCGGTTTTTTAAATTATTTTTTTGTAGCCTGTGTTCTTGGGTGATTTCCCTTTACTTCCTGTCCTGGAGGTGCCACAGGTGGTGAGACGAAGTCTCCCTTCTAGGACTATAGCAAAACTTTTTTCCTGACGCCAACATGGCAGCATGCATGTGATATAGCCCCGCCCCCATATCCACCCACAGGACCTGTGTCAGCCTATAAATGGAAAGCTAGAGCAACCTCCCCCATTCTCCGTACCTCAATGGACTTCGACCGAATGCCCATTGTAATAAAGTTTGGTTTTTACAGTTTAGCCCTCCCTGTTTAGCTCGTTATTTATCACATAGAGCAGGAAAACGGAAAATTGTATCAAATACTTACCGTAATTTTCCTTTCCTGACGCCAATCCATGGCAGCATACGAACCCTCGCTTTTTGGGGGAGGTTGCTCTAGCTTTCCATTTATAGATTTAAGCCGCTCCTGTGGGTGGATATAGGGGCGGAGCCATATCACACGTATGATGCCATGGATTGGCGTCGAGAAAGGAAAATTACGGTAAGTATTTGATACAATTTTCCAATTTTTTTTTAAATTTTGGATAGAGTAAGAGAAGGTCATAACTCCTGTCAGTTTATTTTTTGCCATCTGTGTCCCATTGGGGAGATTTCCCTTCACTTCCTGTCTCATAACCAAAACAGGAAGTGAGAGGAAATCCTTGCAAATTAAGGAAATTCCTTGGGGCCCCCCAGGTCACCAGAACCAGAGTCCCCATTGGAAGGTTTCCCCTCTATTACTTTTCTGGGGACAACCCAAAATGTGAGCTTTTCTTTTACTTTCAATAATAATGGTAAAGAGGACAGAGAGAGAGAGGAGGAATCTCCATAACGGGGGCGCAGGCAGCAATAAAAACTGACAGGGGTTCTAATCCATATCTACTCTATTCAAAACTAAAGTTATACTTTAGGTGTCTCAGGACCAGGTGTCCCCATTGAAGGATCAACTGTCACCTCTCCTGGTGACCACACTGCAGATTTGGATCTCTCGTCCATTTCTGTCTGGGTGGCAGTGGTGGTCAGGGCAAATAGAAAGGGTAAATCTCCCAATGGGGGGAACATACAGGAATGAAAACCAGATAGGTTACAACCCTATCCTAACGCACATGCAAGATAATGGCACGGCAACCCAATCATGCAATCAGGGCTGTCAAGAGCTCTCTGTCTCCACTCACCGTGCCTGACTTGTGGTCTCCACCCCGCAACACGAGAGTCCTTCCATGTAGATAAAGTCGGCAACCAGGTGAGAATGGATCAAATTTTTCTTCATTTCATCCAAGGAGTACACACTAACGCGTTTCACCCTATCAAGGCCTTACTCATAGTTCAAGCAAGGCCTTGATAGACTTCAAGGTGTTAGTGTTGGAACATGTGTACTCCTTGGATGAAATAAAGAGAACTTTTATTAATCCTCATCCTGGTTGCCGACTTTATCTACATGGTACAACGCTATCCTGCTTCATCAAAAAATACCAAGGTACGGGTTGAGCTTTGGTTCATTATACTGGATGTAGAAACATCATTTTTTTTTCTCTGGGGACTTCCTGTACAAATACTGGACAAATTCCTTGTGTATGGTTGTGAATTTGTACAATAAAGTTGGTTCCTACTTATCCACAGAGACGTCCAAGACACAGATGTTTTATGGACCGTTTGAGACCTTTGAAGGACACAGTCCGTGTAAGTTGGCATGGAGTGCTCCAACCCGATGAGCACTGTGACTGTAGCATGCCAAACTGCCTGATCTCCCATCCTTTTGCAGCCATGATCTTTACCATACCGCCATGAATGCCAGAGACTGCCTCCTTGCATGTCGGAGCAGATCCATCACCCCATATTGTGTGTGTGTGTGTGTGTGAGTGCCATTCAGTGGTCAGTTGTGGGTACAGATATTGACTAATATTGTATGTCTGTGGTGTGTGATGCTAATTTCCAGCTCCCTGTGACTTCACCATCACACGTGACCTTGGCTTTCTTCCATCCCATCAACCTGGATTGCAGTGCCTACCCAGCTGTACCGTGTATAGAAAGGACAATTTGTTACCCTAAAGAGCTGATCAGCTCCAGCAAACCTGGAAATAAGGCAGTTAGCTGCCAGTCCATGCTGGGGCTTGGAGGTCCTCGATGGGTGTAGGCTGCATGACGCATGACGAGAAGATTCTTCTGACTTGGTGGAGTTGATTAACGAAAACTGAAGAGTGCAAAATCTGGTGCAGCTGTGCACGGTAGCCAATCAGCTTCTAACTTCAGCTTGTTTGGTTAAGCTTTGACAATAAAACCTGGAATCTGATTGGTTACTATGCACAGTTGCACCGAATTGTCCACTCTCCAGGTTTCGTAAATCAACCCGTCTCTCGGGTACAAATTAACGTTGAGGCTGACTTCTCAAGCCTAGAGAAATGGAAAGTGTCTGTGTTACCTGTACTAAACAGTCAGCTGCCAGGCTTAAAAACACTGTTTTTCTTTATCAAGTTTTAAAACGGCCTCAATGGGTCACATGACACTGGAGGGGCACATGTATGTTGCTATATCTGAGGATGTTTGACACTCCAGGAGCTCACCGTATTTTCGTGGCGTGGGTTATGATGTGTTTGCTGTAATGTGTTCTTCACCATATTGTAGCCGGAACAGGGACCCACCCCACGGCTATCATTGAACCCAGACAGCTGACTGTCCAGCAGGGTCAACCAGCAGAGTTCCGCTGCACAGCTACCGGGAACCCCCCTCCTACAGTGGAATGGACAGGTAAGAAGATGGAAACAGAGAATGGCCCAAGAACTGGGTTAGTAAGATGACTATGATGACCGTTGATCCACCTACTGTGTCACTTTTAGGTGGACAGAATGGAGGCATCCCCTATAGAGCAAGCATCCAGGGAGGTGTCCTCAGATTCCCATCCACCCAACTCTCCGATGAGGGTCAGTACACCTGCATCGTCCGTAATAGTCATGGACAGCACATTGCCAGGGCCGATCTGCGAATACACAGTGAGTAGTGTGGACATCACACAAAAGTTTTTCTCTATAAGTGTGTGAAATGTGCGGAATACTTGCAAAATCCCATCTGGAAAGTCTGCTGTTCCCAAACATGATTAAGGTTCTGTAGCAAGCAGTGTGGAGAGGCAGTAGATGCTGGAGCTCAATTCTTCTACCGGGTCTTACCCAGCTGAGGCTCTGCTACTCTACTAGGTCTTAGCAGATGTTCAGCTCTTCTACCAGGTCTTAGCCAGCTGAGGCTCCGCTATTCTACCAGGTCTTAGCAGATGTTCAGCTCTTCTACCAGGTCTTAGCCAGCTGAGCCTCCATTATTCTCCTAGGTCTTAGTCAGCAGAAGTTCAGCTCTTCCAGCAGGTCTTAGCTGGAGCTCACAGTTTTTTTTTACCAGGTCTTAAGCTGGATACAAACTATACAACCTTTGTTATTTGATTTCCTTTAATTTTTTTTTTTTTTTTTTTTCACAATCAACGTTTATTGATCATAAAGCAAAAGACAGAAATGTACATGAGTTGAAAACAGTTACAGGAAATAGCATGTGGTGTAGATTAACCGATGATATCCACAATTTAACATAATGGTAAAAAGAAATATCTAACCATTCAGATACATATAACCTTTAGAGGTCAAAGGCAGATCCTTATAGGGATCAAAGGGTAATCTTAGAGTAATTATCATGTGATAAGAGAAACAGGGATAGCATTAGAAAGTTAAGGAGGGGAGAGGGGGGAGGGGA